>OX442357.1:18465350-19052850 GCA_949357725.1 Hyperoplus immaculatus
CAAAGTAGCCTTTTCTGATTAGGGTACAACCAATTAGTGTTTCAACACCCTTACCATGTAGGCTATGTGCAGCCGTGAAATAGGCCTATATAACCATTAAGCTACTGTGATTTACCAAAACGCAATGCATTAGGCTATGCAAAGCGAGATTGTGTAGGTCGAGTGAGTTCACACCCAGTGAGTCATTAATAGTTATGACTCAGGACATAAACGTGCACTAGAAATCATATCTCACAGCAGGTGCTGCAAACCGGCTTTTACAGACTGTTTAGTTTATACTATTTTCCTGTGGATTTGGCACACAAAAAAAACAGAAAATGTGATGGGAAAGATGAAGACCCCTTTGTAAAACAGGTGAAATCACTAATCTCCGAGATTAAACTGCATTGCAGCTATACTTCACAGAAACCATAAAAAAAAAGAAAGGCGGGTCGCGTCATTCCCGCAACGGGCTATAGCCTCTAGACAGCTTGAGTCAGATCTCCCGAAAACAGCGGCGGGTCTCTATACCACACCGATCCGGCTGGAGCGACCGCTTCACCGGGACAGTGACGCATTCAACACACGTGCAAATGTTTAATCCCCTCGCAGGCACCGACGGCCGGCGGCAATGCGACACACATAGCCCCACATCCTGTTACATCAGATCTAGCAGGACACTTCACCCAGATGATGTTTACCGAGGCATCTGGGGAGTCTGCGGACAGCGCGTGTGTAGCCTATGTACGCAGCCTGTCACTCCTCACACGGCAAATGTGCGCAGCCCACACCAAACACACACGTTTCAGATGATGCGGTTTTAGCGCACGGCCAAAAGCTGTATCAGCGGTTTTTCTGTGACAAACACAGACGCGCAGTATCATGATACTGTAGCCTACGGGCAGCCGACTGGGGGGGATAAAGCCTTCCCACACCCAATTTGCAATCAATGCATTTCTTACCTTCAGTTATTGCTCCCAAAAGGCTTTCGTTCTCGTCATCCCGCGCTGAGAAGAACTTCAGCATTTTACCCCGTTACATTTGAACGCCGAGGAGAACGGATTCAAGCAGCAGTGCCTTGCTCACAAGCGAAGGATGGGATGATTTTGCCTCTCTCTTCCCCCCCCCCTTTCTCAGTGATCTCCCTCCTCCTCTGTGTCTCTCTGCAGCTCTTTGAAGAAACTCAAGAGGTGTGCATAAATGTCCTTCCCGCAGTTTGCTGCTTAACACAGCCCCGCAGGACAGCACACAGGCCAAGACAACAGGACTGTGATGCAAGATATAATAGCAGCTTCCTGAATGCACAACCGGTCATACTGTAATATGGAAGGGTTAAGAAAGTCAGCTTTATTGAATCTGACTGTAGATCCTCTTCATGGTAATTTGGATGAGAAGCATTTTTATTTTATTTTTGTAATTATTTTTTTACAAGATCTTGTCAATGACCACAGCACAATCTACAAAATGTTAATCACCTTTATTTTGTTTCATACATAAAAAGCCTTAAGGCTTGATTTAGTGATCACTGAAATCCTGACCATGACTGACAATGTGATGATGGGGTTTAACCATTTACCAGAAGAGGTTTGTTTCTTTTTTTCAATGTAAGTGCACAAGCCAGTTTGACTCGGGGCATCCGTGGGACATCGTAAAATATAAGAGTCTCTGGTTTTTGGGGATAGTGTCTGATATGTCTGGATGACTAGACTTAAAAACACCGGAGGAGGTGTTGCAGTCCAGTCCGCGGGCACATGAACTTCACGTGTGTCAGTCCGCCTCATTCTTTGACGCTTCATCGAAGTTCTCCACCAGATCTGCAGAGTAACAACAATTGAAATGTGAATTATTCCACTGGCTGAGATCAGTGTGTGTGTGTGTGTGGTACCTACAATTTGAAGTGTGTCAAGAAAGAAAGAAAGAAAGAAAGAAAGAAAGAAAGAAAGAAAGAAAGAAAGAAAGAAAGAAAGAAAGAAAGAAAGAAAGAAAGAAAGAAAGAAAGAAAGAAAGAAAGAAAGAAAAGTCCATACCTGGAACATCATCATCCTCTTCCTCAATGTCTTCTGCCTTTGGAGCCTTACTGTCCAGAGCTGAGAATAAATATATAAAAACAAAACATATGTTATAGCATATTTTAGCTGGTGATAATCTTTACATTTTCTATTTTCAAAAAATCCTGAGAATATATATATATATATAATATATATATATATATATATATTTTCTGTGTGGAACAAAATCTGACATTTTTTTTTCTGAGCCACAAACTCATTAAAAACAAACTCAAACTCTTTTGACTTTAGGGGAAATGTTTCATTAACATGAACACAGGGACTGTTAACACTCACTAGATAATTAAATATATATTAATCCCCTAATGAAAATATACATTACTACTTCCAATACACTACTGAGTCCTGTCTTTGGTTTGCTCAAACCTATAGAGCTGTTTTAGGAGATTATTCGGCATTCTTAAGAAATGTAACTTGATAGTTATGACCCGTTTTTAAAGTTAACTGCCAGCCCTATCTTCATTGATTTTGCATTGGTCGTGGATATTCAAAACTTTTTCTTCTCTTTTTGTAAGCAGGACAGTGTGCTTGTACAGAGAGAGAGAGCGATAGAGAGAGAGAAACGGAAAACTACTGCCCAGATGTAAAATGGGGTTAAAAATAATAAATATGTCTTTAAATAAATAAAACAAAGCATCAAATTATTGGAGTTTCATCAAATCAAATGTATGTCCTTGCTAAGTTTTGTGGCTGATGTCAAAAATATAATTTTACTGACTTTAATTTGCTAGACGCACTTGTGAAGAATAGGCTTGAGCTGACACAGCTGAGCCGCGCAAAACTGACACACGAGGAGTATGAAGGGTCTATGGATGTAACCAGTTAACATGGGAACAAACAAAAAAACAGGCAAGCCACGCAACGTGGATATTTTGAACCTGTGTAATAAAAAAATATTTTGAAAAATTCTATTCATCTTTTACATTTCCTCTTTTTTTCATAAAAATTATGATACAATAATTATACAACAGTTATACAATAATAATAGAATGTTAATATGGTAATACACTATGATTATGCTACGTGTTTGTGTTGTCATCACCTAAGAGGTGGTTTAAGGTAATTAAGGTTGAAAAGAATCAGGTCAGCTTTTGTTTGTGTTGAACAGCCCATTGCCATTAATGCTAATATTAACATGGACACAGTGGGCAGCGCCTGTTCTTCCTCTCGCACCTCCGTCACCCTCTATCTTTCTTTTTCTCAATTTTTTTTCTTCTCGCAGTCTACTCATCTTATCCTGTTCTTCTTTTCATTACTTTGCTGAATTGATGGATCCTTTTCCTTTCCCTCGCTCAGTCACAAAAGTAAACACTTAAACCATCATTTTGCAATTAAAATACATAGATAATTAAAAAAAATACATACGAGTACCTCATTTTAACATTCATTTCAACCCTTTAGACAAACTGAATTGAGAAACTCACTAGCCAAACCACAAACACAAGAAATTATGATGATGATCAGATGGGAACATCGTTATTTGGCATTGTACCAATATCTTATATTGTGCGACTCTATATCAACCTTGGAAAAACAACACAGAGGGCCTCAGCCACCTCAATGGTGCGTCAGTACGAGTTGACCATGGCTAGAAGAGCAGCCTGTGTATTTCTATAGATGGAACTCCTCACACCCTCCACTTTAAAGGGTGACTGTGAAATGTCACAGGTCTAAAGAGGTCCCGACCAGGGCCGCACCCACCTTGCCGAGGGAACTGTTCGGCCAGTTTGCGCAGGCTGCTTAGGCTGTCCGCTCCCAGCTGACTGAGGATACCCGGCAGCATCTCCGTCAGCTGCTTGGTCTCTGCGTGGCCCGTGATGGCGAAGGTGTTGGCGGACAGGGAGGCCTGGACTTTGGGGTTGTTGAAGTGGATCACAGTGCCGTCATCCTTGATCATGTTCACCTGAGGCGACGAGAGGAGACTCAGCTCAGTTTTCAAAAGCTGATAAATACTGTGGTGCCAGAATGATAAAAGAAAATGGATAAATATGAAAAAGCCGTAAAAAGGTGTTGTGTCATATCTGTATATTGGCTCTTACGTAGATATCAAAGGCTCATTCTAAAGGAAATAAAAAGTAAAAACTACTTTCATTTTCAAGCGGTTACACATTATTCAAAACACACTTACGAATATTATATTCCAATTCTACCAAGTCTGTTCTGAAAAAATGCCAATAAATTCTACAAACTGAACCTTTAAAGCAGTCAGGTTTAAATGCCCACGCAAGAACGCATTCACACTCACACCAGGACAGATTACCACACTACCGTACTGATGTGAAAGGCAAGATTACGTGCAGGACGGTGTTTCCTTGTACAGAAGATCCCATACCAATTTACCTCCTCAATACCAGCAATATTGTTGACAGCCAACTTCTTTAGTGAACTCTGAAGCTTTTTGTCATCAGCTGTTGCAGTTCTGTGAACCACCTTCTTCTTCCTACGCGCTGATCCCTTGAAAACAAAACAAGACAGAGAGCTGAAACCTGCTGTTCTGACAGCATTGGGAGAAAAATGAAAGGGTTAATAGGGAAACATATCTTTTTCTATGAAGTCTTGTCTCACATGATTGCACACAAGACTCTCAAATCATTACTTAAGCTTGATTGATGGGATGAGTATCCAGTGGGAAATTTCGTAGGCGAGAAACCAACTTGTCAGTGTTCTCTGGAGGACAAAACATGTGATGATGTCTAAACTACTTGCTAGCACAAATTTATTTAAATTTTTTAAAAGCTGCAGTCCTTAAGTGAGATTGATCATTTATTTTTGGTTGAATCCTTCCACCAATCTTATTCCGTGTTACACTGCTGAGTGGTGACTGTGTGTGTGTGTGTGTGTGTGTGTGTGTGTGTGTGTGTGTGTGTGTGTGTGTGTGTGTGAAATAGCAGTTTTATAATTATGACTATAATGCTATAATAATCCAAGTGGAGGAAAGTATGGACTGTTAACACACATCAAAAATGTATCACAATGAAAGAATAACATAAGTATTTAGACTGAATTCATGCTGCACATCATCTATTATCGATGAATCTCCAAAAATGTGTTGAAAAATGAAGTCAAAGAAATGTCAGAATAAAGTGCAAACATGCCAATATCGAATTTCCCTGAACCCAATATGACATCTTTAAAGTTGCTTGCTTTTATCCGACCAACAGTCCATCACCCAGTTAGAGATTAAGTACTAAAATAATAAAACCAAAATGTGTTTTTTGTATTGTAAAATGTAAATGTATAATAACACCAGTCTATCATACCTAATCCAACGTGTTCATTTTCGTAAGTTATTAAGCCAATGTAAAAAAATTACATAGGCCTAGTATATAATAAAAAAAGGGGGTGTGCCAAATTAAATGGGATACACCTGTCATGTACAATAGAGCAAGTCCTGGGTGTCAGTCAGTTTACCTTTCCTCCTATCCGGACCTGGGCTTGAAGTTTTGCAAGTTTTTCTTGATTCATGTTTTCACCTACAATATGAGAGAAAATGTAAATAAATGTTATGGTTACCTAGCTAAACAGCTGATTACCATATCGACTGTGAGCTGCAACACGAGCTGAAACAACAACGTGACTAGGGACACAGAGAAAGTCCTGTTTCCAAATGAGTAAAAAAAAAACAGTGAGTTACAGAAAAAACATGAATTAGCAACAAGGCAAGCACGATAAAAACACACTTGTAATAACTCAAGACAAGCGGCAACTTGTCAGCAGACCGTATGTTGTTTCTGTGTGTGTGTGTGTGTGTGTGTGTGTGTGTGTGTGTGTGTGTGTGTGTGTGTGTGTGTGTGTGTGTGTGTGTGTGTGTGTGTGTGTGTGTGTGTGCCTGTGCGTGTGTGTGTGTGTGTGTGCGTGTGTGTGTGTGTGTGCGTGCGTGCGTGTGGCCAGCAGCTGCAGAGATGGAAACACAACACGGGGCCAACGGACTGCACACACAGCGTGTCACGGCACCGCTCGGACAGACAGATCAGCACCGAGTGAACAGCGACAACCATACACTCCGCCAACAGAGCACGCCACGCGCATGACAACAAGAATCATCCCAAACCTGCTCAAATATCCACAGCAGCATGCGGTGCAGAAATATGGAGGTTATGAGGAAGATAATACGTCACATACCAAAATCGATATTTCTTCTTCTCCGTTTCCGACCAGATGAGAGGAATTTGGGAGCCGTGCTGCCACCTGTGGAATATTTTATGAACTACACCAACAAAGGCTACTCCCATAATTTACCCACTGTATGGATACTTTAATGTCTTTAGTGCGCAATCAAACAGCATAGTTTGGAGACTAAAGCTTTCGACAATGCAATCAAAAATAGTTTTGAGAATAAAACTGTTAATACTGCAATCAAAAAGCGTATCGCAAATTAAATGAATTGTGAATGTATTGATGCATATCCAAAAGTGTTGTGTGCAAATCCTAAAAATGTGTTTGCTTTTGTGCTGAATCTTGTTGGCAGGAACTACATCGAAAGATGTAAAACACTTCCCAGTTATTTCTGCAATACATATACTTTTTTGTTAATAGTTCTGCTCTCAAATTCATGATTGCAGCGTGGAAAATTCTTTCATACCTATTCTGTTTGATTTCATAGGAAAAATAAGGCTAACATCTTTTACCCCTGCAGACTTGCCTCTGCAAACCATTTATGTTGTGCCTCTTCACAAAGAATTACATAATTTTAAATGTTAAAATATTTTATGGGGGAAAAACATATCTTAATGTTCAAAGGAACTTCTGAAACCTTCATGTCACATTTTGTTCCTCCTCTAGACAAAACAATCCCATATGAAGCCATTAGCCTCTGATATAATGAAATACTTTTCAGTGTTTAATTTGTATGAATTTAAAAAAGGTATTGTGAATTGACTCACTAAATTATGTTTTTCATAAGAAATCAAATGTGTGTACCTTACTCTGTCTTTAAATAAAACGTGAAATTAAATGTAGACTCCTATGATTGTAAATAATTATAATTAATTATTATAATTATTTTAAAATCTATTATTGTATCCCTTATATTTTACTTCACCACTGATAACATAAATATGAATATAATTTATTGCAAATAAATAATTATAATTGATTATAACTGATCACTGAAAAAGTCTATAATTATCTCAGTGGCACACTCCAGACCTCATATAAACCAATGCACACAGACCCATCATAGTTATGTTTAAAGCAGTAGTTTAGATTTGTTTTTCAGATTTTCACCTTTATTACAGAGAGAGAGAGAGAGAGAGAGAGAGAGAGATGATGTGCTACAAATCATGTGTGCAGAACATTACATATACGGTCATTATCCACAAGCAGAATTACAGGCCATGCTGCATGATTTCAAACTTTCATGGTTTCATGTTATGAACATTCCTGAAAATAAGGTAGCATGATCTGCTATCAAAATAGATAGATAGATAGAGAAAAAGTTCATCCCTGGTTATACAATGGACCACAATGACGCCACTTGAGGAGGGATCATTTTAAAACGCATGAAACCAACTTTAATATAATAACAGTTTATGTACGATTCCAAATGAGTGTCTTGTCATGGGTTGAGTACTGCATTCCAACAAATTTCTTCAAGCTTCTTCCTGGTTTTTTTAACAGGTGTTCTTAAATCAAAAAAGCACTGCAACAGGGTTCAGGTGATGGTTTTGATGGCAGCGTCTGGCAGTGGTGCTCCACTGAGGAAGCGGCAAACAGACGAACGAGAACCAATGTTTCTGGTCTCCACCGAGCCGCGGAGCACAGTTTGGTGCCAGCAGTGCATGGGATGAGAATTGGTGCCCCAGCAGCTGTGGAGCAACATGAATAGTTTCTTGAGAACAGCCTTCCTCAGCAGGATGTAGACCCATGGGTCCAGGATCTGGTTCCATGTGGCCATACGGACCACGATCAGGAGGCTGAATGACGCAGGCTCTTCCTTGGCTCTGGTGCTCAGCAAGATGACATGGATCTGGTGGAGTGGTCATACAATGGTGTGAATAACTGGTTCAACAGATCTGAACAGGCAAACCAATAAGAAACTGTGTGGCTAATGTTTTTCACTCATTGATTGACAAACATAATTATACGTTCATTCTGGTTGTAAGGCTACTTAGAGCTGTCTGAGATTAGCACAACATTATTGAAAATTTGAATTTCAGTTTCCGTCAGTAACTTTCAACAGAAACAGCTCTTCTCTGAGATATCAAATGATTATATTATTTACATTCATTTTTATCTGAAAATGTAACAAAACAGTTTTACTAACATGTTTTAACTCCCATATGAATATTTGGATAAAGATATTTTTTTACAGTTCAAGACTGATACAACAGATGTCCTCATTCCTGCCCCAGATGACATTGTCCCGAGGGTCATTTGTTAAAACTACACTCCTTGTGGGCATTTCGATGAGCCAGCTAAGAGCCTGGACCAGCATTCGCTTGGTTGGTTTTCTGATTTTACCAGATGCAAAATATTGCATATTCAGGTCTATTGTGTCCACCGATGAGATGGATATGATTATTTTCTTGTTCATTGCCTCGTGTTTTGATTATTGTAATTCAGAAAAAACTTTCCCGAAAAGATTTCAATTGGTCAACAATGCTCCTGTCATTTTCCTGTCCAAGTCCCCTAAAATGTTCCGAGTTACAGCAATCCTGAAATCTTTTAACAGGCTCCCAACATTTTGAATACTTTTGATGATAGTATTCCCTTTCAGAGCCTTGCATGATCTCATGTTTGTTGGGTTTCCCATGCACCAGGCTAAAGACAAAGGGAAACGGTGCTTTTGAGGTTGTGACCAATTCATTTTGGAGCACTTTGTCCCTGGAATTAAGATCTGTGGATTCCATGGAAACCTTTAAAAAGCAGCTCAAACACCACTTGTGTGCTTAAGCTGGATGCTTATATTTAATGTCAGTTGCAGTGTATTTACAGTGGATTGTTTGTTTGTATTGTGAAGCACTTTGTGATATATGGGATGTTCAGAAAGCAGGGTGAACAAACTCTGAGTCTAACCCTGAACTCTGAGATGACGTTCCCTGAGATGAGAAACTTTTTCCGTACTGTGACCAGAATGCATTATGGCTGGCCGAGTCAATGTATTTATTTTATGAGTTCTGTGTGTGACTTAGGAACACCACTTACAATAAACGGTTGCTTTGGAAATATGCTCATATGTTACCACACACTCGGTGAAGCTCCATACATTTTTTTTTAATCACCTACGTTTCTGAATATAGTCTTCCTCAAGTGCAACACAAATCATTAGTTCTGAATTAATAGCATGCCCACAACATGTCATATATCTCATAATATCTGGACAGCTTTGGCGAAGTGGATAGGGCGGTTGTCCACTGGAGTTCAGGGTCAGTGGTTCGATCCCCCATCAATGTTAGTGTGTCCCTAGGCATGACACTGAACCCCAAATTGCTCCCGATAAAGCTTGCGCTCTGCTTTGTAGCTGTTGCTATCGGTGTGTTAATTAGGTGAATGTGTAAAAAACTATGTAAAGTGCTTTGGGTCTGTGAAAACAGGGAAAATGCTATATAAATGGAGTCCATTTACCATATGAAAGATAACGGGGTGAGAATATTGATCTGATCAATCAAACAGACATACAGATTTAAAAAAGGAAATAAGAATGTGTGCTTGGATATGCTCTTAAAGAAAAGGATATCCAGTCTGTGACACTTCTTTCAGACAGCAAACTTTAGGTAAAAAGGATGAGAAAGTCAACTTAACTCAGAACATACAAGTGGTTTATGCTGATTTCTGGAATATAGATATTGGAAAGTGCTTCTCAAGCCATGTTTGGCACGAATTTGTCACCAAACAAAATGGCAATCGGGAAAAACTGTTTTCAATTAACCTAAAGAAAAGTAGATCAGAAGTGTGGGGTGTACTGAACTAATGGTGCGGTATCAAAGTGTACCTGTGGAGCGAGGTAATAAGGTATAATAAAGGGAAAATGTTACAGCAGATTTGTAGCGGAAGCTCGAAATGTATTTGTTTTTCAAGCAGCAGCAAGTTCATATTTTGATGGACAGGGACATGTTTGTGCAGGAGTGCTCTAGTGGTCTGCTGTGTACATACTGCAGGTTTTTAATGGGTATAGAGGAAAGGTCACACAATAAACTATTGAATTATTCGAGTGTGGTTGTCATAATAAATGCACCAGAGCTTCATCCGCAAAGATTGAGGAATGGACAGGTTGAAAATTATAAGCAGCAATGTCTTCATCTCAAATACAGACAATAAAACCTGACAGGTTTCCTCCATATTTACAAAGCCTATTTCAATGTCTCCTCCCAGCAGGGCCGCTGCTAAGCTTTTGGGTGCCCTAAGCTTAAATTGTCAGTGGTGCCAACCCCCCCTCCCCCGCCCCCAACAAAAAAAAAACACCAAGATGCTCGCACCCGTAGGGCACAGGCGGAAATGTTTTGCCCTTGCAAGATCTCTGCGACTACTTTTTGGCACGTTTGCTGTAGTGATGAGTTTTTGCAAACAGCATTTACTAATAGAAAGAACAGCTTAACTTGTGAAAAAAGTTGCCTCGTATCCTACTAACTGCCTTTGCAAAGGAATTGAGTGATAAATTCATAGACGAATTATGAGATAATGCGCCCCTGGGCACACACTCTTAAAGGGCCCCCCACTTGTAAATATCCAGTCAGGTACACTGATATTTCCATACAGATACATACAATTAATGGTAAAACATATTAAGGAAGTCAGTGTTTCCCATAGGATTTTGGGATATTGTTGGAGGTTCAGGGGCATGCCCCCCCGGATTTTTTTTTACCTTTTTAAAGTAAAATGCATCAATCTGGTGCACTTTGAGAGGAAATTTTAGAGGCTATATCAACTCCTGAGATGCAGAAGGAACATTATTTTTCAGATTTTTCTTAAACAGGCAGCACTCCTTACTCTGCAACTGTAAAAACAGTACAGTAGATTGGTCTGCAGATCCATGTTTTATGATGGAGGGGCCCATTTCAACAGATAAAGGGTGGATAGCTTCTTTTTATGAACAATTTAGAATTCACACATAGAAAGCTTATTTGTGTATGTGTGAGGGGGCCTTCAAGGCCCCTCATGGAGCCCCTTACACAGAGCTAGTAATGCTGTTGTTTTTAACTTGCCTTTGTATTTCTCCCCTACTAGTTGAGGGGCCCATGATGATTTCTATCTTGTTACATTCTGATGAGTATACTTATATTTAGGCTATTCCTTTTTGGACCCTGTTATTGACCCTGTTATTGACATCAGTGACAGAGCTCTTTGACTATGCAACATGAAAAGTTACTATCAGTATCTCTGGCTAAGGGCCCCCCTGAGCCCTTGGGCCCCTGGGCCTGTGCCTGGTATGCCTGTGCAGTAATCCACCCCTGGATAGGTTGCACAATTAAGACAAAACAACAATGGGCCTGTTCATAACTAATTTATATATTTTTTGTAATGTAATGATCATCATGAAGTTTTTTAAAAAACCTCAATGTTGGGGGGCCCCCGGATCATATATTTTTCCTTTTTCATAAAAAAAAAAAAAAAAAATATATATATATATATATATAAAACGTTTTTTTGGGGGCCCCCCAGGAACTTGGTGCCCTACGCACTCTGCGTACCCTGCGTATATGTTCAAAATTCATGAGATTAGAAAAAGTATGGCATGTGGGAATGTATATATTAAAGGTGGAGTCACGGATTCTAGAGAACACTTGTTTAAAATCAATTAATATCTCCTCACAATCCACTACCTGTCCATACTGTGTGTAAAATGAAGAAAAATAAATCTGATGTTAATACACAGCCTAGGCTCTGTAAATGATAGGATATGTAAACAAAAAAATGGTCCTACTGTAGCAACATGCCCTTTTACAGAGCCTTTGTTGTGTATTATCACTGGATTAAGTTTCGGAGCACACACAGTACAGGTAGTGGATCATGAGGATGTTCACTGATTTTACCAAAAAAATATTTCGACAATACGCATTCTCCAGAATCACTGACTCCACTTTTAAGTCAAATGGAGCCTAATAAGGAGTTCCAACTAATTTTCATTGTTGTAGGCTGAGGGGACTCTTAGCACTAAGCAAATTTTGAGGTAATATAGCAGAGTTGATGGTCCACTGAGATTCTTACCAGTAACGGGCCCCAGCACACGCATGATACCAACATGATGGCCAGCAGCTGGCAGATCATCTCTATGTGGTAGGAAGTGCTTCTGCAGTGGTGCTTGCGGCGCAGTCTGGCCAGCAGCAGAGCGCAGCTTGTAATGGTATTGCACACAATGGAGAGCAGCAGGGCCAGCAGCCCCAGCAAAGAGAAAAGCAGAGGCAGGAGCACATCCAACCAGTCTCTGGGTTCCTCCATGTGGAAGAAGCACCAGCTTCTGGAGCTCTGCACCTTGTAGGGCTTCCACAGCAGCACAGGTAGCACAGCCACCAGGGCAGCCAGCAGCCAGGTCAATCCCAGCAGCCTCTTCATGTGGTGGGAAGCCAATGCTGTGGAGTGGAAGATGGGCCTGGTGACTCCGATGCAGCGCTCCACCGCCATGGCACTGCCCAGAAACAAGGGGCTCAGGCCAAAGAACACCAGGCTCGCCCCAAAGACGCTGCACACGATGCGGTGAGGGTCAAAGGTTTCCCATTTCTTCTGGGAGCTGTAGACCAACAGCACCAGGGAGCCATTGATGAGGTGACCCAGCAGGTCTGTGACCACCAGGCTGCTGGCAAACAGCAGAAAGGACGCCTTAGACTTGATCCGCACTCGGCCGTAGGATTTGACCAGGATGAAGAGGGCCAAGCTGTTGGAGAGGATTCCCACAGTCATGGAGATAACGGAGGCGGTGACAGACAGTTCCTTCTGGCTGCTGCAGGTGTTGTTGTTTAGTCTGACCTCTGACCTGCAACCTGCCTCTGAGCTCCCATTGGCCGACATGGGGGACATGAAATCTGAGGAAGAGGATACATGGTGGATGGTTTATTCGTTTGTACCAAAAATATTTGGAATAACACTTCAGAAGCTAAAATATGGATATCATATATTTAGTCAGATGATTGATTAACCTGGAATGTCACCAGAACATATGGTTTCACTGATTCGCAACAGATTAAGTGTTTACAACATTTTACTTCATACATACAGTTTTTGGGCGACTATGCGTAAACGTCCTTTGCAATGTAACACGGAAAATATACCAGCAATAATTCATGTATATTTTCCATCCACATTTCCAAGAATTATTTTTGGAGCATAGCACTTAAGTGCAGTGACCGCTACTTCGATAAAAAAGTCAAACAAAACCTAACATGACAGATTGCCCACATTCTCATAAATCATTGTCACGGGTCAAAATCAACTAGCACAGTTCCTAACCTCAAGTTTGGTCTTCTTTCACACGACTCGCCGAAAGTCACCAGCGTCTTCACTCCGTGTCTTTTACGATAATCAGTAAAACAACATCGTCATCTTTCAGACCGGCAGTAATTGCCAATGAACGTGCCGAAAGACCTCTCCTCAATAGTACTTTCTATGCAGTGCGACGCGTGCAACCGGTTCCGCCTGCGCTCCGCTGGTGCCAAGTCAGTGAAAGCGGGTGAGCTTCGATTTACGAGGTATCAGTCCAAAATCAAACCAACTTTGGAGGCTATACACGTTTGTTCCCATCTGCAAAAATGAGTAGAAGTCTGCTCTTTTGTTTGATCTGTACTGTTAAATGATGCCAAAATGCGCATGCCATACTCTTTATAATTACGCATGACTGCCTTTCAAAAGTCTTGAAGGCTTCGCATTTCTGTATATTTGTTTTCGTTTCAGTAGACTCTTGTTTTTAGAAATACACGTTAAAAATAAAAATAAAAAACCTGTCTCGGTTTTAAATCCCTCTGTAGTTGTGCGCGTTGTTCGATGACCCTGCTGCTTGTGTCCGCCCCACTGCCGCAGCCCGTATTGTGTTGTTGACAACATCTTCCCATCATGCCCAGGGGATACGGGCTGCGGCAGCTCAAAGCAATATATTTATGGTTGAGGCAGTCTTACTCACACCTTCTTGTGGCATAATATACAGTCAGCCATATAAATCAAACAATTGTTCTTAACTTAAATGTAGGGGAAGGCATGCTTTACCTTTAACATAGCTGATGGTAATGATTTTATTTTATTTTATTTTTTACTTTACCTGGCTGTGATCAGAAACCGCTTTTACCCATCGAGACCTAGTTAAAACTGCAGACATGGACTCATACATTGTAAAGGTGATAAAGGTTCAACACGAGTCAAAGTAAAGTGTAAAAAAAGCACAGACAGTTTCATACTTATGAACCAGCAGAGAGCAAACTATCCATTTCCGTGAGAGTCAATCTGAAGAAGATATACAGAACAGACATACACATAAAATGTTACCCTGAGCCTTGAGTTAACACTCAATCAAAACAGAGAAAATAGAGCAATTGCAATATCATTGCTGTCAAGAAACTAATCAATCTTAAATTTGGTTATTGGGATTCTTTTTTTAAGTTGTTGGAAGAGGACAGTGGCTGAGAGAATGAACTCATTGCACTCACAGGGCCGCCCATAAGGGGTAGAAAGTGGGAAGGCTTTCTAGGGCCCAGCCACTTGGGGGGCCCATGGTCTTTGGAAGCCAAGAACCTAACTAAACTCGGCAGCGAGGCTCCTGACCGGCACCCACAGGAGAGCCCATATTTCTCCTATTTTGAAAGCTTTACATTGGCTCCCTGTCGCATACAGAGTAAACTTTAAAATCCTGGTGCTGACATTCAGGGCTCTTCACGGTCAGGCTCCTGATTACATTAAGGGCCTGATCCAGCCTTATGCCTCCAACAGGAGCCTGAGGTCCTCCACGCAGAACCTCCTGATGGTTCCTCGCACTCGTTTTAAAACCAGAGGAGACAGATCTTTTAAGGCTGTTGCTCCTCGTCTGTGGAATGACCTGCCCCAGTCCCTGCGCATTCTGGACTCTGTGGATATTTTTAAGAGTCAGCTTAAGACGCACTTGTTCAGACAGGCCTTCTAGATCCATGTCTATGTACTCTGTATTATATTGTATAGTATTATATTGTACGTTCTTAGGAAACTCTTCTTTGTAACAGACTCTGTATATGTGTCATTTTATTGTATTTTATTGTGTTTTTTAATGTGAAGCGCTTTGTGACCCTGGTCTGCGAGAGGCGCTATATAAATAAACTTTACTTACTTACTAAACTAAACTTTATTTTTAGATATTTATGTCAATATCTATTCAAAGTTGGGTGTTTACACAGAGCCACGGCTCCGCTTACGGCCATTTAAAAAGCAGTAGAAAAGCAGAAATGTTCAAAATGTTTCAGATTGAGCACAGCGGAGTGTAACTGTTTCAAACATAATCCATCCCATAAACCCTTTGTGTGCCAAATGGTGACTAGATTTGTCACCATTTGTCAGTTTTGACTGGATTATATTTCCTGAGTCATTCCTGCTCACGGAAAACACATGTAGGTAGCTACCTGCTACTTTTGTCTGGGTGTCGTTGTGAAAAGTATTTGGAGCCCATGAAAAAACAGGTTGGGTACCTTTTGTAGTTCTTCTACATTCCATTTACTCTGTAATTTTCCTGAGTCTACAAACAGGTTTAAATTCTCTCTCCCCAATTTCCCTTTGGAGACAATAACTTCTAAAGGCTTTGACATAAGTCTTCAGGTTGACACGACCAGTAGGTCTGACCAGTTTTTCACACAGCCGGGTCCTACCACAATGAAGCTGACGAGCAGCATCATCCTGTTTTAATTATTACCGTAACCACCAAGGTCCTGCTTTCTGTATTGTTTCTAAACAATAAAAACAGACCTAAAAAGTTCTTAATGCAAAGAAAGACACAAGGCACAAATAAGTTGGAAATAATTGAAGTAACAGATTTGAGTTCCAAGATTAAGAAGTTTTTTGTAATGATTTCAGTGCTTTTGCAGTGATGAGAGGAGAATGAACCAAGCCTAAATGTTGCAACCAAACATAGGCCAACTTTATAGTTTTGAGGGTAGGTTGGTTTGGTTATTCATGTAGAGAACCGCCTTTTTTCATTTGTGTGTGAAGAATTTGTTGATGATGTTGTTTTTTAAGTGTTATTTATTTCAACAATACCACCAAAATATTTCAAATGATTTTATGTCATGTGCAGAAATACAAAAAAGTGCAATATTTGGTGCAGTCAATTAGTGTAAATGTATCTCACCAGAAAATAGTAGCATAGAAAACGTGCACATTGTGAAAAAACTGTTTGCTTTAGTGAATACAAAAGAAGAACAATGTCTCTGTGTGAACTGATTATTTTGTAGAGATCTGCTGATCTGTTAAACAATTGTGTGAGTGTAAGGGAAACAAAATAAATTGGTAGGTATGTTGGGCTAAATCAGAAATGTGCTTCTATTTTAAAATAATAATGAGCCCTTGCTCCCCCAACTGTCCCTGCAAGTCCCTGGTTGATAAGATAGTTAGTCTCTCTACAAATGCATGTATGTGTTTATTGAGGGATGAGCGCACTCACACTCATTGTTGATAGGAGTAATGGGTAAGGGGGGCACATTGACTGGAGATTTTCAGGGGCCCAGCCATTTGTGTGGGCAGGCCTGTGCACTCATGCACACTCAAGCATCAGTTTATTTCCTGAAGTTTTTCAAGAGAGTCCACTTGCAGACCCTCTTATCATTCCCATGCACTCTGGGGTCAATATATTGATGGATATTGTCACCCTATGTCAGCCCAAAATAAAGTCATTGACTGGAATAGTTTAACAAAACAGCTCCTGAGATTTGACCATGGTGGCAGGCAACTGAGCCACCCATTGCATTAACTCAAAGCAAATATCTCTTCATCCAGAACTTGTTAAATGTAAATATCAAAATTCTCAGAGCTCAATCTCAAGTTTTTATTACTTTACCGATATCATGGAGATTGTTTTCTTGTTTTCCATTTCAAACTCAGCGGTGTTGTCTGTTGTGATTTGTGTGATTTTACTGCATTTTGTTCATTGTCCTAAGATATTCCCCAAAAAATTGTGGTATGTCCTCAAAATTGTAGGCAAATTTTCACTTTTGATTAGACACTGCAGTCAATTCCTTAACATCCCAATTATTGCAGCACACCCAAGGGGGGTTTAAAAATATTTATAGAAATGCAAACTTATTCCTGCATACATTTCATTAATGTACACTGCTACAAACAAATAGTGCAGTTGTATTGTAAACATCTAAGAGTTAAATGTATAGTGCTGATGTAAACCAACTGACCTTTGCTGCTTCTGTATTATTGGTAACCAAATAAGGACATGTGTGTATTGTCTTTGACAATCCTACTACACTGTGTGCCTTGAGGACTTGTGCTTTAAGGGATTTCTTTGTTTTGCAATCATTTTAGAACTGAGGTTAACATCACCTTTTAATTTAATCTTATCCCATTGACAAAGTGATGTAAACCAGCAAGTACATCGAGCAGCTATACTTTCAATAAGATAGGCGTTGTGAATGTTAATACATGCTCATATATTCCAAATGGATTACGTCAATGGTGACAGTGGAGATGCTACTTTACTATTATTCAATCATTTTAAGTTATCAAACACAGGTATTTGTTTAAGGGTCAGGGTGACCTCAACAGCTTTTTGATAAATACTTGTGTTTCTGGTGATTTCATTTCATTTCATTTCAACTGAATTTGAGAAATAAAGTATAAACCTTATGAATTTGACAGCAAATCCTGGCGGGGGATGATCCAGCAGCTTCAAATTATAGACAGCTACCAACGTAGTCCATCAAGTGAAAAATAATAATTGAAAAAATATCTTGAGGAAGTGTCCGTTTTATTGAGTTACTGCAGTGTCTGTTCTCAAAAACAGGAATATATTTTCCTCTCACTGTGATTATGAAAGCCTCTTCCAAGCTTTCTGCTTCGGCCAAATGGTGTGTCCAATTATTCGACAAGGTGACTCCGTATGAAATCTTCTCCCAGGTGACATAACACCTCTAAGTGTGGTGTCATACAGTGTCTGCTTTATGTCTTAATGACCGTCAGAAGAGTGGTTGCAATGCACAGGCATATGGGAGCGCAATTACATTATTTTGTTGGCTGTATTAAATGGGGCTGCTGTAATAGACTGCCTCATTGGGGATCAGATGGATCCGGGACGAGATTGAGCGAGATGGGAAATTAACCCATCATGAGAGCTTTTTTGGCAGTAGCACTGTCACTCCCTCCGTCATGTCTCCATTGTAGAAAAGCACTCCTGTGTCAAGATTCACAGCTAACTGAAGTACTGCTCCTCTGCACCCGCTCATCTTGTCCCTGTCATCTTTTTGCTGTCTTTCACCCTGACCAAATTATTTCCGTTTCTTTAAAAAAAAAATTAAATGGAGCAGATTTGGTGCCATGGAAAGGAGTTGCACAATGTTTCAAAGCTGTTTATTGAGCAAAAGAAGGAACACCTGATAAGATCGGTCAGTCCAGAGAAGAAGAACATCTTGTAATTGAACACAGGTTGCTTTAGTTGCTTTGTGCTGCCATCACCACAAATTCTCACCTTTTGCAAATGTTTGACGTTCACAAAATAAAAATTTTAATTCTGAAAGGTCAGGACCCTTCGTAGCACTGGGAACATCCCACAGAGAGAGTACAGCCATCAGTTTCTGGCCTCACAGATGACAAACTCGCAAACCATCAAGACAGACATCAGGGAAACAAGAGGGAGCAGGGGTTTGTAGTTTTGCGTGTAATTAATTTATAGTCTTTTTTTCTGATCGAAACTAGCAACAAGTTAGTAGCTTATACTGAAGTGATTTCTGTTGTGTGATGTGGTATGTGGATGTGTTGCTGCTGAATGGAGAGTTATTATTACTTGATAGACCTGCCCTGAAGGTATGCTACACCGAAATTGGCACGGAGTACAGGACAATGTTGAGGCCTTATTATTGTAAGTGTCACTGGTCTGATGTAACCTATGTATTATGTAGACCTAGGATAACACATGAAGACAGAGTAACAATGAAGTGTTCAATACCATACATAATGTACATTCTAACACTCATTGACACTAGAGAGCATCAATACTAAGCTCACATTATCTGATAGAGACATAGTATCAATAAACAGCATTTACCCGAGGCAAACGTCAGGGAAACCTGTAATCTTGATGCCAATGTTGTTCATTTCCCCCCACTTTTGTATCAGCTTGTAAAGTTGTCTCACCAAATAAGTTAAAGGTGCTGTAAGCGGAATGGTTCTTTTAGCTAACTTCCTGTCAGTTACTGCAGTTAGCAGTCCCCTCGCTCGTCCCTACGTCACCACATTAATGCACTGCGGTCTTCAAGCAGCGAGTTATCTAGCATCATCTCAGATCCGTAAGTGTGATAAAATATGATTAAAACCATCAAAACAGACATTGGGAAGGATTTTTACCTGCTCCGCCATTGTAGGCGCATAAACATTCACCCATCTGTTGCTTTGGCGTGCACCGGCAGTGAGACCAAGAGTGAGACGGGTGTCGGTTTGTATCATTCTATCTTGTGATTGGATACAAATTTCGGGATCCTCCAATAAGTTTATTTGCTGATTACATGCAGAGCAGCTGTCTGAGAGATCGGCTTTATGAAACGCGCACATTATGTAAATGATCACTGTATGAATAAAGAGCGATTTAACACTTATATTAACATAAATAAACCGCTTACTTCACCTTGAAGTTTAACTCGATTACAGTGGACCAGAAACATGGCCGTCTGTACTTGGAGTTGGTTTGCAGTCCCTGCTCAGGCCTGTAGGAGCTGACCAATCAGTGGAGACTGGACTTTTTTTTATTAAAAGGGGACTTGATTTCAGACAGAGCCTGAAAAGAGCTGATACAGTAATGGGCAGTGTGAGAAAAAGAATGGGCTTTTGAACATAAAAAAAAATCTATTAGACACCCAAAATACAGGTAGGTATGAAACAGCATAATATGTGACCTTTAACCTTCTCATTATTGAGAATGAAGCCCAGTGATTTAAAATTCAATGCTGATGCACTTCCTGGAAAATTCATCAGGATGTTGTTACGGAAATTTTAACCTGATCTCGACTTACTGTAACTGCTGGCTCCTGACTGGTCGCTTTCATGAGGGATCAGAAAGATATAGTCAGGTTTAGAAGGTAATGATAATGGATTGGATTTATCTAGCGCTTTTCTTTCACTCAAATTGCTTTTACAGGTATCAAGCTATAATTCCTTCACACACAGTCATACGGGTGGTGGGGAGCTACGATAGTAGCCACAGCTGCCCTGGGGCAGACTGACAGAAGCGTGGCTGCCATTTGGCTCCTCCGACTACCACCTCAAACATACAGCAAACACATTCACACAAGGCAAAGTGGTTGAAGTGTCTTGCCCAAGGACACAACAACCATAACACAAGTGGCAGGGTGGGAATCGAACCGCCAACCCTCTGATAATTTTTAAAAAGACCCAGTCCAGACTGTTTTTTTAAGGAAACTCAGGTCATTTGAAATAAGCAGATCTCTCTCAAATGTTTTTTTATCATGGTTTTGTTGCGAGTGTCCTTTTTTAAGCTGTTGTTTGTTGGGGTGGCAGCCTGACAGTAGAGGACAGGAACAGGGTCAACAAACTAATAAAAAAGGCAGGATCCATTATTGGTATGAGCCCTGATTCTCTAGAGGCCATCACTGAGCAGAGAACCAGGAGAAAGCTTAGGACTGTCCTGGCACATGATTACCACCCCCTGCACTGCACTTTTGTGAGAAGTGGCAAGAGTGAATGTCTTCTGTTACCAAGAGAGATTTAGGATATATTTTGTTCCTGCAGCAGCTAGGCTTTTTAATCAGGACTACTGATTTGACTTTTGCACATTGTTCATTTGCACATCATAATATTTTAACCTTCTATTTTTTTACTATGGTAGTGGACAATACTCCCTCTGTGACCATGCTTGTTTTATGTTGCTACTGTATTGCTGTGTTGTATTGTATGTTCTACGTTGTACAGACCATGGTGGCAAACCAGTTTGCCCTGTGGGGATCAATAAAGTAAATCTAATCCAATCCAATTGGCCTAACCCGCTCTACCACCTGAGCCACAGTAGCGCTCATGCTTCTCGAGCAGCAAACCCTGCTATACACTGTGTTCCAAATTATTATGCAAATTGGAATTTAATGTCATAAACATTTAATTTTTTGTATTTAATTTAAACTCATGGATGGTATTATGTCTCAGGGCGCTTTGGATCATTAAGATCAATCTCAGACATATGTGATAATCAGTTTGCCAAGTAAGCCCAATCAAAGGAAATCTACTTAACAAGGACATTCCGCATTATTAAGCAGGCCACAGGTTTCAAGCAATATGGGAAAGAAAAAGGATCTCTCTGCTGCCTAAAAGCATCAAATAGTACAATACCTTGGACAAGGTATGAAAACATTAGATATTTCACAAAAACTTAAGTGTGATCATCATACTGTGAAGAGATTTGTGGCTGATTCAGAGCACAGACGGGTTCGTTCGGATAAAGGTAATATGAGGAAGGTTTCTGCCAGACAAATTAATCGGAATAGGAGAGCAGCTGCTAAAATACCATCACAAAGCAGCAGGCAGGTATTTGAAACTTCTGGTTCCTCTGGAGTCCCGCGAACCTCAAGGTGTAGGATCCAGAAGTTTGCAATTGTGCATAAACCTATTATTCGGCCACCCCTAAACAATGATCACAAACTGAAACAGTTGCAGTGGGCTCAGGAATACATGAAGACTCATCTTCAAACAGTCTTGTTTACTGATGAGTGCCGTGCAACCCTGGATGGTCCAGATGGATGAAGTAGTGGATGGTTGGTGAATGGCCACAATGTCCCAACCAGGCTGCAACGTCAGACAGGAGGTGGCGGAGTCATGTTTTGGGCCGGAATCATGGGGAGAGAGCTGGTAGGCCCCTCGAGGGTCCGTGACGGTGTGAAAATGACCTCGGCAAAGTATGTAGAGTTTCTGACTGAAAAAACAAAAAGAAGGACAGTGCCTTCCGTAGTAAAATCATCTTCATGCATGACAATGCACCATCTCATGCTACAAAGAATACCTATGTGTCATTGGCTGCTATGGGCATAAAAGGAGAGAAACTCATGGTGTGTCCCCCATCTGTCCCTGACCTAAAACCTATTGAGAACCTTTGGAGCATCCTCAGGCAAAACATCTATGAGGTTGGGAGGCAGTTCACATCAAAACAGCAGCTATGAGAGAGGCTATTCTGGCATCCTGCAAAGATATACAAGCAGAAACTCTCCAAGAACTCACAAGTTCAATGGATGCAAGAATTGTGAAGGTGATATCAAAGAAGGGGTCCTATGTTAACATGTACCTTGGCCTGTTAAGATGTTTTTTTTTCAACAAATTACCATTTTTAGTTGTTCACAACCTATAAAATGTTTTGAAACTCTGTTGTGCTTAATAATTTGGAACAGTGCATTTGGAGTTTTTTATTTTTGAAAAAAATACTTTTATTATTGGGAGGTTTGTTCAATAAAATTCGAAATATATGGATGACTTGAAAATTATACTGACTGTGATTTGCATCGACTATTTAGGAAAATCTGTGAAAATCTCATTTGCATTATAATTTGGAACGCAGTGTACTGTATATACTGTCAGGGCCGGCGGTTGCCAGGGGCAAGGGAGAGCACAGCCCACCCAATCAAAATTGAAGATTTTTTATTTATTTATTTTTTCAGACCCACTATCGGACGGACCTGTTCGTTCGCTGTCCAAGAAAATGTCAAATAAAATTCAGACAATTAATTAAAACTAAAGAATATACCATTACCATGCATTGCTTCTAATTGTATTATTGGGTGGGCAGGACAGCCTGCCTCCAAGTTACCCACCCGCTTATAGTGGTCACTGGTCAGCAGAGCCGGCCCGAGGCATAAGCGAAATAAGCGGTTGCTTAGGGTCCCGACTGCCAGGGGACATCATATCATGTAAATTATCATACAAAAAAAGGAATACAATGTTTTGGTAGATGGTTAATAGCTTAATAATTGAATCAGTTCATCTGGGAGGTAATCCGAGGGTCACGTCACGTTCACGTCCATGGCATGCACAGTGTGTATTGAGTTTATTTAAAATTATTTGAAAATGGGGCTGCCCTCAGTTGCCCATGCTGTGTATAGTCTATAGCCTATTTCAGCCTCATCAGTGGAAAAAAAGATAACTGGACAACAGAGTTCTTCTGCTTCATTCCTCTCACTGCATTTAAATGAATTCATTATATTACAGAAAAATATGTCCCGTAAAAGAATAAGAGCACCAAGCCCATCCCACATCCAGAAGCTGTGGTATTCAGCCTTAAACTTTTAATTTGTAGCAGATAGAGGCTGAGAAAGAAAATCCCCGGATAAGAAAGATAGATAGAGTTATGAATGGACCGAAGTAATACTTTTTATCAATTAAAAGACAACTGTTGGTATCTGAGGGAGACAAATGTGGGACGTTGTGTGTCGCTTGTTACTATACAATTCTTAAACCTCATTCAGTATCTTTCAGCACAAGCTCCGATATCTCTTTGCAAATGAGTAACTGAATATTTCATAAAATCTTGGAAGACAATTTCCTCTTTGACTAAGTCAGCTATCATATCTATACATTTGTAGGACTTGGACAATTTCCAAGTCTTACAATTGTATGGTCATACTGGAAACACATGATTTTAACAGGAATTTCCATTTTAACATTAAAGATGGAGTCAGCGATTTCTGGAGAATGCTTGTTGTCAAAATCACTTTTTGTCAAAATCAAAGAGTACGTCTTCATGATCTGCTACCTGTCCGTAGGCTACTGTGTGTGCGCTTCAAAAAAATCCAGTGCTAATACACAGCCTTTGCCCTGAAAATTGGCATGTGGCTAGCTACCGTGAGCCCCCTTTGTTAACATTCCCTTTGTTTCCAGTCCAGGTTACAGATCTGAGACTGTGTATTAACATCAGATTTTTTTTCAGCGCACACACACAGTATGGACAGGTAGTGGGAGAGATAATACTGAATGTGGTGTATGAGAGTTGATATTACTGAATGTGGTGTATGTGAATTGTACATGACATTGATTGTGTTGGTTGTGCTCAGTTTATCATAGTGCTGCCTTCTTGGCCAGGTCATTCTTGGCAAGAGATTATAATCTGAATGGATTTTAAATAAAGGACATTGATTGATTAAAAATATTCACTGATTTTGACAAAAAAGCGTTTGAACTCGGGTGCAACTGGCACATTATTAAGAGGAAACAAAGCATTGAGCAGAAGGACTTGAACATTAAGCCTGCAGGACAGTCAGGTTGAGTGACCAATAAGAACATAATGGATCCTCTGTGAAAAACAAACATTGCTGATCCACCATTGGTGCGGAGCAACATTGGAACAACTCACACTGTTGCCGTGGACTTAAGACAGGGGAGGCACATTTAATTTCATACCTGTTGTTGAGGAATAAAAACCTTTCTGAGAGTGCAGCTAATAATGATAACCTTAACAGCATGTTGTAAACAAAGCAACTTTCTGAGTAAAGCAAGAATGTGTGTTATTCTCTGTCTGTTGGATTGAAGATATAAATATCTATAGCATCTTACAGTCTTCTACAATTTTCTGTAGCTTACAGATGTATAATAAACTATACCATACTGTATAATACGCTTTAAAATAGATCATCTGAGATATAATAAGTGCAATTTACATATCTGGTAGATTAATACTCATGTTCAAGTATAATTTTACAGTATGTTTGTATGTGCATTCACTCGCTTACCATAACTACAACTACATGCCCTGGATTTAAACTATAAATAAAAAAAGTAGCACTTCTAAAAAATAAATAAAGATAATTTTATAGCATTTTCCATGCAGACCACTACACGCTTAACCACTCCCCTGTGTACGAATAAATTGTTTTGAAAAATGTGTTGCCTCAAATCGTTTACAATATATTCCTTTTTCTCATCGACCAATGCAGCAGCAGAAGAAATCCTGAACTTGGACCCAAAATTACATTTGGCATTACATTTGAATTTTTGTGGCAAAATCAAATCTGAATACCTCCCTTCAAAGCCAGACAAATATGGTTCATGATTTATTTAAATGATGAGGTATGAATTCATATGACAGCAATCACGGTTAAATTTAGTTCCCAGTCGTTCCAGAACACTTGAATCATGAATATACAAAAGACTTAAGGATACAGTATTCATTCGATTTTGGAAATGATCTCACCACTGCAGAGACACATGAGGCCACCAGGTGTCAGTGCAGACTCATAACACACTGTCCTTTATTTAAAAGGAAAAAAAGGTTCAGTTAAACCATTTATTTTCTTCGATTCCAGCAAATTAAAAGGTCTCGACTTTGTAAAAGTTTGGGATTACTCAGTGAAAGGTTTGTGAATCAAAAGTCCTATCTCTATCTCTAAAACATTTTGGCTCCATGGGATGATGGTACTTCTGCAGGCTTGCTGATAAAGCTCCACAATTACTTTTCTATCCTGTTATCACGAACAGTGCAGAATCTTTAGATCAGTTTTCGACTCTTTGCTTTTCAGCAGCAGGAATGTGCTTATGTGAGATATGTGTCACAATCATAGTTGTTGCAGAAGAGGTGAAAATGTGATTTTATCCTGCTGCTTTATTTTCAGAAGTGTCACAGCCAAACACACAGGGATGTAGGAGTATTGAAGACACATGAGACTGGAACGTTGGTAATGGAAAATGAAAAATTAGGGGATTTGTTCAAATGTATTCTGAAGTGAGCTAAAATAATGTATTATGTTATGTTTATGATAATAATCAGCCCTAAAACTTAAGCCAAAGTGTTTCCAATTGATTAGAGTTGCATTAATACTGCAGTGGTAGATCACATCTAATAATAACATACTTTGCTGTTCAGTACAAGGCCCACAACTCAGTATAATAGTGCGCTAAAGCTTGCCAGACATTAAAAATAATGTTTTTTAAAGAATACAGTGCTGTGCATGTTGTTATTCCTGTATTACCTGCCATCTGATCTTTTCTATCATATTGTAAAGTGCTGTATTTGTTGAATCTTGTTTTAAATGTCGCTAAAAGTGTTTCCTTCAGAATTGTCAAATATACTGTTATCCATCAATGCCACTCAAATTGGTGGACTGTTCTTTTAAGCTGTTCTGGTGTAAGCCTTTCAAGACAACACTGAGTCAGTCATGTGTTTTACAAAATGTCAGAGAAACAAAGATGTAATAATTCATAATATCCACAACACTAAATGCCTGTCATACCTTCTAGATTCAAGTTCCTCAGTATCATGGTTTGTCTCCTCCAGGTTTGGTTTCCAAGGTCAATGGAAATCAAGATGTTGCTTCGAGCATGTGTTAAAGACAGTGTTGGCAGGCTCATTTGCAGCAAGCTTGTCCTTTGAAGTCTTTTAAAATCCAACATTTTCTACCTGAAGGACCAGTAATTGGTGTGCAGAGCACACAGCACAGATCTCAGGAGCAGCCGGTGCACTTAGCATGACACCAAAGCAGTGCGTGGGCTTTACTCAGAGCACCTGAGAGAGCATTACCACATTAGGATTCCACCTGAGTACAAGCGCTCACGGTGAAATCCGTAATGAACACATGAGCAGGCAATAGTTGCTCAGTTTTTTTGCAGAACCCTCTGCAGGGCACATCTTGAGTTCTGCATTAAGCCCCTCTCACCCTGGAGATATGGTTGGATAGCGCGGTATAATCCCTTGCCAACAACCAGCTCCTCTCTCTGTTTGCTTGAGAGGCCGAGACAGAAGCCTGTGGGTCCAGGATTGAAGGGGTCTGCTCGGGACACTTTCATGTAATGATTTGAATCAGTATTACAGTAGCTGATGGCTGACCTGCTCTGTTGTAAAAGGGGGAGGTTTCCCTTGGGGGGCTTGTTTTGGCATTTGGCTTAAACAACAGAACAAATCATGGCCTGGAGTATCGGACACATGGGCATTCTGAGGGTCCATCTGTTACAGAGCAAGAGAACCAAATATCTTATTAACATGCCCCTTTAATCTAATTTGAAGATGCACCACACACATTGCACATTTCAACACTGTTTAACTGTGTTGAGTTATCACTTTTTTTGCCAAATTAAACCAACCAAAACAAAATTATTTTCCTATGTGATTGTCTAAAAGCTATTTAAAGCTTTTTAAGCTTGTTACTGGACATCTGTTGCAGGATTACTACATAGGCCTTCCTTTATTTTTTCTTATCACATTATTAAAGATGTGAAAGGAGTGTCAGCTCTGCTCGATGTCACCAGTGGCAATGTACAATATGTTGTCGTTGTGCACATCTTGAAATCATTGCTGCAAATGAATATTTTGAAAAGCAACAGTTGATCAATTGTTATCAATTTTGATCATCAGTATAATATGTCTTTTCCTATGGCAAACAATCACTGTTTTCAGCTTCTCCAATGCGACAATTTCTTGCCTTTTTTTCGTATCATTGTAAACCCAATCTCTTTGTCAACAGCATTTTCACAATTTTCTGACATTCATTGGGAAAATGACTAATCAGTCAATCAAAAAAAATTCTGTATTGTGAATATTTGTTTGTTAAAAAGGGATATAGCATGTCAAAATAATGCAGTGATATAGGGAGTGCAAAAACACTGCTTAATGTTTGCGTATGTTAAGTGTAAAACTCCTCTGCAGCTCATTAAAACTGCCACACACCCAGAAACAATGAGGACAGGACCTCAGTGTCAATTAATCTACATTCAGTTTATGAAAATGAATCAATCATACTGCAGTTATTGCAGTGGTGCGCTATCTCACTGTCTGTCCCCTCTCTGACAGCTATTGAGAGTTATTCAATCTGCTCTTAAAAAATCATACATGAGCTAAACTCCACGGCTTTGATCCAAGCATGAAATTCATCCTGCTATAGTTACTCTTACAAAACATTGTTGAGGCTTTGTGCTGCTATTATACAGTGATCCCATTCTGCCAAGCTTCTTAGGCAGTAGGTTAACAGCCACAATCAGACACAGAGAGAGAATCTGCACTCTGGAAACGGTCCACGGACATATTCTGGCACTTTCTGCCGATGCTCTCTATAGGGTGTAAGATTCAGGATCCAGCTGGAATGGGAGTGTACGAGCTGTTTGTGCTGGTGGGGATTGCAGAATGCCTCCAGTCCGGCTGGTAAAAGTGGATGTTGAATGTTCGAGCCCAGTTGGCAAACACAGTCTTCTCTGTGATGAAGCGGTGGTGGCTCCCTCGCCGGCTCCTCTCATGGGAGAGGTACATGGAACACTCGTCGAGGCCCCCCGAGGGCTCATAGTAATGATAGGGCACAGAGGGATGGGACGAGGATCTACACAGGAAGAGGAGAAGAGCAAAAGAAAGACAGAGGAGCAGAAGCATGAAAAGGCGTGAAAGTGAAAGTGTGAGGGAGGGATGAGGAAGCAGAGCGGGGGATAATTATGAGATGGAGGTGGAGGGGGAGACAGGCAAAGGAAGTGAGTCAGTGAAGCGAGTGGGGAAGAGAACGCACACAGGAAGAAAGAAAAACAGAAAGATGAGAAGAATTGGGGATGTGTTCCTTTACGTAACACATTCTCTCTTATTCCTCAGCTGCAGGCACAGCCACAAACTGTCACAAACTGTCACTTCAACCTGGACTATTTTCTCAATCGATATCCAAATGTGTCCTATTTGTGTCTTTGGAGATTCATGTCAGTGTAATAGGCCGAAATATTCTTCTATCTTCAGTGGACCTGAATGTTACATATGCAATATTAAACTGCTGCATGTGGTATTTTCATAAAATACCATTAAATTGGTTATTTCAATCAAATACAATCACAGGGAGGATTTAAAAGCCAAATTAATGCTTTTTGCTCCGCATCTAAAAAAGCCAATCAGCTAACAAGTTTGAACTTAAAACCTTCTAATAAGTCAGAGTTCTCTTATCAGCTTGTTCCCTTGGCTCTCAAGTGGCCAAGTAATCACAGTTGGGTTTCTGAACTTCAATAAATGAGCAAACATGACATCGCATAAATGTAGTATCTACCACTGTGCAAAGAGAACATTTCTAAGCACTTTAATAAAATGAAAAATAAAAAATAAATGAATCAGATTATACCTGCAAAACTCAGGTGGCACCATGCCGTACACGTTGACCCTGTCACACAGCTCAAGGGCTATGGCCATGGTGAACCAGCCGGTACTCAGCCAGGAGTTAGAACTCTTCCTGGAAGAAGAGACAATTAAACCATTTTCAGTTAATCAATACACAAATAATGTACAAGGCAAAACAAAAACAAAATATTGGGACTCCAGGCACCTTCCAAGACACTTACTGATCAGATAAGACTAGATTAAAGCTGTGAGAAATGTCTAGATTTCACCTGCAAATGATCTTATCAGAGGTAACTACAGACTGAGGCAAAAGGACAGACTGAAGAGGGAACTTTCTTTTTTTTTTGAAACAATGAAGGAAATATCAATGAGGAAGACATTTATTCTGACACTGACTCTGCTTACATGAAGGCTGAAGTAATTGGATTTTCTGTTCAAAGGCAACGTGCTCTTATCTTCCCATGGGCTCACTGTTCATATGCAAATGGCTGTATGAAGAGCTGGGCTGGACTGTTTGATACAGTAAAAGGGTTAGGGTACAAGGAAAGATATTTGTCTGGTTTTTAAGGTGGTCTCTCAGTGAATCCAAATCCGGTTCTGTAGGCCCATAGACAAAAATTGCAATTAGAATTTACGATGTATTGTTAATGTATTGCTGTCTTTGCAATGTGTACGTTCGGTTTAAGTCTATGTATCCCAACCAGAAGAACCCTGATGATATGATTATATTTGGTAAGTCGTTTTCTTATCTGATACATAAATATAAAAACATATTTGTGATATAAAAGCTAGATTCTGTCAGAATAAAATATCACTCTTTTCCAACTAAAGCGAGAAAAGCTTGACAGCATGTGGGACTTCCTTGCATAAGGAATCCTGATGTTGCCAAGCAGATGAGGCAGAGTCTGATGAAACTCGACATTCAGCCACTCTCAATCACCACTGCTTAAAGTTCATATACTGCACAACATTTGTATGAGTCCTGTAAGTGCAATTTATATGAGTCCTATCTGTCTTATCGTGGTCCCTAGTTTTTTTGAATTTGTCACTTGCGGTAAATCATTTGTCAGTTTTTTACTCCATGATGATTCATGCTTATTCGCTGTGCGGAAAGCACAACACTTCTGAACTCAAATGACACTTCAGTAAAATGTGTTTAAAACAGTTCCTTTTGTATCATACTACATAGCATCACTCCATAAAAAATACTTTCCTATATCTATATCCCTAAATATGGTTTTAGTGGGACAACTGTGATTCTGGCATGAAACAAATCCCTTAAAATAATTTCAGACATAACAGACAGTGCTTAATCCTAATCCTATTAATAATGATGCCAGTGTTTCAAGCTTCAATTTATTTTTTCACAAGCTACTCATAAGCTGAAATAGATTTCTTTTTGTATGTGACTACTCCAAAACAAAATCTCGAGAAGACAGGACTAATTCTGTGAACATTTACCTATCAATCCCGGTTTCCTGTTTGAAAACCTCATCAAACTTCAGCATTTTGATGTGGGAAATGATGTAGACTTTAAGTCGGGGCACAAGCTGTTTTAACAGTCTAAGGTTGTTGTAAACGTGGCCGTTCCCGTCCCGTCTCATGCAGCTGCTGGGTCCCCAGAAGATAAACACTGTGTCTTGGCTGGCGTTTAGCAGCTGCTGCCGGCCTTGCTGCACCCTCTGAAGGCTGGAGTGAGCTATGACGCGAAGGCTTGTGCGATGGCCAACATCCTGCTGGTATCCTATGCTGGGAGCGTCGTTCATACGGATTACACACTCAGAGCTGTCAATTTCTCCGCCTCTCTTGCTCCCAGTTAGCTGGCCAGAGCTGGTCACCAGTGCACAAGTCCTGCAGTGCATCTTCAGAGGCTGGAGAGGAGAAAGGTCAAAGGTCAGACATAATTGTAGTTTCATTCAGAGGATATTGAGGACAACTTGCAAAACAGTCATTTTAACCCAGAGTATTGTCTTATTAAACCATAATCAAACTTTCTTTTTAAACATTATGGTATATGTTTATCAGGTATAATGTTTGCCATGTTTACATGCTCATTGCATGTTATGCATGCTAGCATTTGATATGTTGCATTAAACACAAAGAACACCTAGGACTTGAGGAAGTATTGTTTGTTTTGTAGATATTTTGTCATTAACCAAAGTACTGGACAAATTTGAATTTTGACCTGCTAATTCTACTTAAGATAAAGTTAATGTATCACTAACTATAATATACATCTATTGATGTATATCATACTGTATGTCCTTATGGAACTTTATGGGAGTCCATAAAATAGTTGCTATTTCAGTCAAAACCCCAACTAACGATACGGATACTGACAAACTGATGATAGCAGGACAAGAGGAAAAGTCAAAGGATCATCAAAGCCTGAAAGGCTGACATTGCCATTCGATTGAATAATGCTGCTAGCGTGGTTAAAAAGTTGCAAAAAGATAAAGACAAAGGGATGAATATACATGGTCAAGCCTAACTGGCAGGAATCCAACCCTAAAATCAGTATGTAGCCTGTAGGCTACAACAGAACCCAACACGCCTGACAAGGGCAATTTCTTGAGAATGTAGCCAGAATGAAAACAATTATTTCCAGGCTTTTTGCATATCTAATCACAGATTAATATAGTTCTTCACAGAACGACACACACACACACACACACACACACACACACACACACACACACACACACACACACACACACACACACACACACACACACACACACACACACACGATTACTGAATATAATGTAAGACCTAAGTAAATTGTAGCTAATTGGACAGCTAGACTGGTAATGGGCTGCTCTGTCAGGTAATGCTATTATTTAAATGCACTGCAGAATATCATGGCTGCCAGCCGAGCAGAAGCTATCCTGTGCAGGGCTTTGATTTCGTAGGGGTTTCGTGGACATAAGCTTGCAGATTTATTCAGTCAAATACAGCCTCTTCAATGAATGCATGTGCAGCAGTGGTCAGCATATGCTTTTCTAAAGGTGGTATCTATTGCAAGGCGTCCATTTTGCACAGCATTATAATAGCTTTGTATTCATGTTTATGTGTCCAAACAGGTTTTCAAAGTTGGAAAAGGCGAGCTCTGATTGAATGATCCCACAGCAAGAAAACCAAGAGACTCTTCACATGAATTATTCCCATCTATAATAGGGAGCTACATTGGCATTCTGAACTGTGCTCTGAGCTTCACACCTGGGTCCTGAGGTGGGAATGTCTGTGTGTGTGCGTGTGTGTACGCGTGTGTGCGTGTGTGTGTGTGTGTGTGTGTGTGTGTGTGTGTGTGTGTGTGTGTGAGTGTGCATACATACAGTACAGTTGACATTACCAGTGCCAGAGGCACTGCTTCCACTGCTATATTTATAATACTCTCCCCACTATCTCTGTGTGACCCCACACTGAATGATTGCCTGGTGATTGAGGTGGGAATGTCTGTCTATCTGTCTGTCTGTCTGTGTTTGTGTGTGTGTGTGTGTGTGTGTGTGTGTGTGTGTGTGTGTGTGTGTGTGTGTGTGTGTGTGTGTGTGTGTGTGCTTGTGTGCATGTGTGTGTGTGTGTGTGTGTGTGTGCGTGTGTGTGTGTGACTCTTTGTGCAGAGTTCGATGTGGCTGCTGATATGTAATACAATCACGTTTCTCTGCCGAGTGTCTGCAACTGTCTAATAAGTTTGGTGATCCAAAACCAGTTGTAATCCCTTTCTATACAAAAACACACACACACACTCAGAAACACACAGACACAACACAAACCGACACACACACACACACACACACACACACACACACACACACACACACACACACACACACACACACACACACACACACAATCTTTATGGTATTCCGATTCCCTAACACAGACTGCCCAAAACAAACACTTTCCTGCAAGCGTGTTTGCACTCCCAGACCCCCTTCTTTAATAAAAGGGCAGGAGCAAATTAAACACTACACTGCACACACATTTAGTCCCTGCCTTAGCAAAAAAATCCCAGTCCTTTTCGGCTGTTTCTTTTCTTGTTCTACATACAACAGGTAGATCGCATTCTTGTCTCGACACCGTCCAAATAATTACTTCCAAGCAGCTTTTAATCGTCTCTAAAGTCAGCGAATGTGTTAAACTAGTCAAAGTTAATTGAAGGTTTGCAGTTTAAAGTGCCCTTGACAGTGACGCTAAAGCTCCAGTGCCAGCTCCCCTTGAGCCCCTGACAGCTTGATGATTCTGGGAAATAGCTACTTGTGCTCCATGTCCAACCTTGAGACGGGCTTTCAGAATCAAATGGCATGCAGCTAAGGATGCGAGCCAAGGACAATTGAATGAATGAATGAATGAGTGAAAGTCATGAAATGCATATTACATGTAGACTTTTACTTAAAATCAACCTTGAATTTAAGCAGTAGTCCTTTTAATTTGTGAGGCATCAAGCACATGGACTGGCTGAAAAAAGTAATGGAATGTAAAATTACCTAATAATATTTGTAAATGTAGAACCAAACTCTGCAACTTCATTCAAGTGTAGCTTTTCTGCTGGAAATTTAAAAAACTGGGCATGGAAAGTTGAAGATTCAAAATTGGATTCTAGAGTAGCACAGACTCCTCTTTGAAGCTGACACCATTGTTTCTTACAGTATATTAATCATTGCCACTGGGCAACTTTTCCTTATGCTCCCAACTGGAATGATTGGAATTTTGTCCTTTTTACCAATTAGGATACTTGTTCTCTTATTATAGGGGATTTCAATTGTACATTTAAACCTGAACTGGATCGCACATCAACCACATCTTTTCATATAAAATCACGATAGTCTCTGCCCTGAAAAATTTAACTGCACAGACTCAAGTGATCCCTGGAGATTTGAATATCTTATTTTTTTTACCTGCTAGGCCTTTATTCTCTCTTTTTCATACTGTATTTCCTATGCTTTTTTTACATTTGCATGTATAGTGTTTTAACGGTTGTGCCTCAGAAGGCAGATTTATTGTGTTCTGTATTCTATAGTCTATCATTTTTCAATGCATGCTTGTGTTTGTCGGGACAATTTGTTTGTATATAACTTTGAACTTTCAAAAGAAAACTCTTCTCGTTCAGAGCAGAATAGCATAAGAAGGACAAATGAGTTTGGCTCTGGTCCCATTGGTAGTGAGTTGCCGCCCACACGCTGACTCCAGACTCATCAGTAGGATCCTGTTTATACACTTCCAGGGGGAGCGCAGGATCGTAATTGCTGTCAGAGCAAACCCCATCCGTCAGCCTCTAATATTGCACCAGAGACTCCAATGTGCTTACGATCGCCCAGCCTCTGCCTTAAGTCCCTTACAGTTTAACAACGGTAAAAGGCTTCAGGGGGAAAAAAAGTCATGGCAAAGCTGAACTATTAAGAGATGAGTTAGTGAAGACTATAAAAATGCCCTTTTGTCATTGTTATCCATTAATTCAAAAGTTATGAAAAGGTAGTATTTATCTTTCACAGGTCGATGTCAACGACAACGGTGTTGTCTATGGCTCAGAGAAAAAAAAGCTCCATTAGGCTTGGGCTATACACAGACAATTGGTTTTAGGAGGATCCATTTTCTTCTCTCTATTTATGGGATATGTTGACAAAAATAATAGATCCCTAACCCTGTTCCTTAAACATCCTCTGATAGTTGTTGGGGTGGCAGAAATGTGCTCACAGGGGCACACATGATTTAGTTTTCATCATTATCGTAACAGCAACTGTTTACTTTCCAAAGTGCACAGAAATGGGCTGATAGCTCGACTGAGTGCAGAGGTGGATAACGTGGAACCTGTTGTGCGTAGTGAGGGTTTAATGATCTGCCTTTTGATTGCTTGGCCTGAGACAAATAAATAACACCTAAAATCATCCCAAAAGTTGACTTCTCACGTAGACACACATTTAAGTCGCAATATTGCACGTGCTATCGTCTCAATCTAAGGGGATAAATGCAGGATAATGAAGGTGCCTGTTTTCTTCTTCTCTTACTTTCTTTTTATCCAGTCAACCTCATAAAAGAGAGAGGGGGCTGTCTGCATCTCAGGAGTTTTGGCCTAGTTAGCAGCACATTCGATGGGATCATGTGGGCCAACGAGATAACAAGACCACATGTAAATACCATGTGTAAACGGGGGCTTAATGGCCTTCAAATCTGGCCATGTGATGTCACTCAGAGGATGACAACGTATAATACAATCTGTTTTTGCTATGGGTGAACCCACTCTTTTAGTGGATTTAGAATTTGCATATCCTGGGAACCCATCCATTAAGGCCAGGACACACCAGTCCGACTACCCGAAAATGGTGACTGCCGATTCAGGGAGCTCCAGTCTTCCCGTCGCGGCCGAAAAAGTGCAAAGAACACACCAAACCGACTGTTGCCTTTCCGTACGCTCTGCGCTTGCACGGGACGTAATGTCTCCATAACAGCAGGCGGCGCTAATCTGTATTGTGGCCCGAAAAAAAACGGAAGCCGGAAATGATGGGACGGCTCTCTAGACCATAAACATAGATAGAAATACGTATTTATATTTATGGACCATAAAGAGCACCATTTTTAGCAAAGAGTGTCGAGCATGGTATCGAGCAGTCAACAAGGGTTGATGCATGTGAGTACTCGCTGAACGAAACAAACAAACACATTAAAACGATGGCTAACTGTTGTTAGCTGTTTGTGCTACCCGCCTCACTTCCGGGCTTCACTGATTCACTAGCCCTCCACAAATCAAATTGCTCAAACTGAAAGACTGCCCGCCGCCGATTGAACATGTTCAATCGATTGAACATGTTCAATCGGCTCAAAAGAAGCCCGACGACATCAACTACGACCGATTTCACGGCACACACCAAACAGATTCGTGTCTCCGTCCCCTCGAAACTCTACGACGGCGATTATCGGGCCGGTGTGTCCTGGCCTTTAAAGGAGAAGTAAGTGATAATGTTTTGTTAATATATCTCTATATTAATACAGCAATCACTTAAACAGTATGCACAGTTCATAACAGAGGTCCCCCAGTCATTCAGCTTTGTAGTAATTGCCAGTTAAAATTTTGCGTATCCCGCTCGTTTTATCCAATCAGGAGACAGAGCGCTATAAAGAGGCGGCTCTATGTGCCTGTGAACGATGACTCGCTGCTCTCCATCGCAGCACTATCTGACGAAGACGACTGCACGTTCATGTGGTGGCAAAGAGAAGATATCCCTTACTTCTCCTTTAAGTGACAGTGACATACTGTATATCATAGCTTAGATTGTGCTTTAGAAAAGGATCAGCGTAAGACTTTTTTTTATATCTTTTTTCTTTTTGCATACTGACTTTTGAATGGAACCATTTTCTCCTCTGCTGGCTGCATTTAACACTGTCAAAGCACAGAAAAGGGTATCATAATAATAAGGCCCATAATAATGAGGTACAACCTGAAGTGAAATGGACACATACACACACATCCACATTCATGTTCTCACACAGGCTTTTCTATCAGAGCATATAAATGCCAATGTAGATTAATTCAGCTGACAGTTCTTCAAAGGTCAACATCTCTTTAACTGGAATTGGCAAAACATCAAAGACAGGGAGAAGATTAGGAGCAAGGCAGAAGATTGGAGCACGGCTGTCTGTTTAGGTGTTCAAACTCCAATGTACGTGAGGACAAGGTGTGCGTTTGAAAGAGTCTATCCAACTGTGCTGCTATAATTACGGTAGCTTGACCAAGAGAAATACATGCATTATAGATGAGGACTCCTCACACTAAAGCCTGCCAGCATAGCAGAAGGTGGACAGAATTAAACATAATCAACACTGAGACTCCTGGCCAGCTTTCCAAAAATGGCCGTAGTGAATGAGCACTATATTGAAGTCCGATCTCGTGATAGACATGTGGATATCAACAACTCCAAATGTCTGGCCTTTAAAGCTTTAAATTCAAATGAACCAGTGTGGTGTTTGTGATAAATGTGTGATTACAACCTCTTGGGCGAGGGGCAACCATAGATCACCACCGACTTTGTGAAATCACAGCCTGTGAAACAAGATATGCACCTAGGTTAATACGGGCCAAAAACAGTGTCTAGAGGGCACATTAAATCGTGCTCTCTTCACATTTTTAAGCTTCCCTGGCTCCGATGAGGACATAAAACTGTGTTTTAGCTATTTGCATGGGGTTTTTCTGCCTGTGTGCGTCAGTGCTGTGTGAATGTGAGGAGTGCAGACTGTGTGTGTGTGTGTGTGTGTGTGTGTGTGTGTGTGTGTGTGTGTGTGTGTATGTGTGTGCGTGTCAAAGCCAATATTCCCCAGCAGCATTAGATGACGTTCCTGATGGGAGCAGTACAGCAAAAGTCCAACTGTAACCAGCACTTTTTTCTCGCTCCAACGCAATGTTTTCACCTCGCTGCATTCGGGATGATCCATCCATCTGTTAAACTGTGCCTGGTCAGAATGACAGGCCTCCACATTACAATAACGCTGACTGTGCCAACACTAATATGGCTGAAAAATTACAGCGGTGATGTCCTGAGAAGACGTTACACTAGAAATCCATCCCTGTTTTAAGAGCTTTTGTGGCTAAATATTTCATGGTGAACACATTAATTATGAATCAAGGAGAGGCAGTAAACTACAGAGAGAAGTTGGAGAGGGTTTAACGACAGCAGGTTGAGCTTTGGAGCTTTGTGTTCAAGAGATTAATTGATAACTTTACAGCCTTACATACATTTGCTACACAATTTCAGTTAGCACAGTAACAACACTTCACTGTCATTGCCAAAACGTATTCATTGTTTTGCCCAAACTGACGAACATTCACATGGGATTCAGAAGTTAAAACGGCAAAGGGCATAATGTTGCACACACGTCAAATGCACTGAAGAGGATTTTTCAGTTCTACCTGAAACCAGGGCTGCAGGCGCAGCTTTCGAAAGCCATTTTCAGTGCATGCCTGAACTATGCATTTATATGCTATACTCTCTCTGCTTCATTTGGATGACAGCGGAATACAAATCAGGAGCAATTTCAGTGTCACATATGTACAAAAGTGCCACAGCAATCAATCTTCTTTTTCCACGGACTGGGTGCCTTTTCCCAAATATGTTGCACAGAAATATGTCCTGATGAATTCAGTGACACGTTCAATCGTAGCCACTGTGTGTAAATGCAGTGACTGAATTGGTGCATCGTGCAAAATCTATCTATTGCACATCCCAAACATTGTAAAAATGGTCTCCACTGTTCACTTGGACTGATTCCAAAGTACTGCTATCCTCGTCACTCCCATTTCGACTGTTGGCCTCCATGTGTTTCTTCCAAAAACCTGCCAGTTTTGCTATTCCCACTCACTGCCTTCATTCAGGCACCTAACGCACCGACAACAAACCAATCCCCCAACCCTCAACCCCGCCATTGATTGTTGGATCTCACAATCAAGTATTAGGTTTGACCTGTGTCTCTTTGGTGGTGGATGACTTGTTTTTGTTTTGTGTCAGACCAGCCTGCACCACTTTCCAGCATTTTTATTTCTTTGGAAGGTAAAGATTTTGGATCTTACTGGCATCAAAAAAGAAAATGTCTATATGAAATCATAACGGGACAGATCGGCTCCCAGTGCAAGGAAGGTGCATGTTTACCTTACGATCCATGACAGCGGTGTACCCCTCAAGTGTTGATGCTGGGAGTGTATGTGATGATCTCTCAGGCTTTTTAGTGGACTGAACCGGTCCATCTAAGCGGTGGGGCACCGACGACACAGACAGTGAGGAAGACGATCTGTCGCCGGAGCTGCTATTGTACGCCAACATTAGACTGGTAACCATGGCGACCAGGATGATGCCACAAATCCCTTGGCACTGGAGTGACACATGAAAGACATGAGTTCAAAAAACAGAGCATCATCAGGCACATCAGGGAGTCAGAGCTCCGGCTTTTAGAATAATAAACTTCAGGACAGACAGGTGCTGCATTTTCGGGTCACAAATTCAATGCACATGAAATGTCAGCTTTCAAGGCAAAGGCAACATCATAACAACAACAGCTGCTCTTCGCTCATGCCAGGCTACAAAGGAAATGTCAGCTGTGCCTCCTGCTGTAATGCTCTCATCAGGGCAACATGTTGCAAGAAACAGTGCAAAACATAGCATCAGGCTGCAGTATTCAAACATGTTTCATGATAACTCTCCCACACCTGCATAAAGTACATCAATCTTTTGACTATTCTATAGGAATCTGACAGATTTAAGCTCCTGTAATAAAATAATAATAACAATAATAATAATAATAATAATAATAATAATAATAATAATAATAATAATAACTGCAAATGACAATAAAAAGTGCAGATAGGTCACAGTTGACTATACAATGTCACAGCCCATCCTGAAATTGAATTCAGGGGTGCAAATAACACTAAAAGCTTCTCACAGAGAAACAACGCACGGATGTTTCCTGCATCCCTCATTTCATAATTACCACTCTTATCTTCATCTTCATTTCCCCACGTTTCCAACCGCACATCGATCCGTCATCCTATCGGCACCACAGCTCTCTCTCTCTCTCTCTCTCTCTCTCTCCCTCTCTCTCTCTCTCTCTCTCTCTCTCTCTCTCTCTCTCTCTCTCTCTCTCTCTCTCTCACTGTGAGCATCGGGACCCTTCAGCATGCAACACTTGAGCGGTGGCGAAAGAATACCGACGCTCCACTACTCTTTTTTTCCATGCTCTCTGCTACAGGGACGCCCTCCCTCAACAGCGCGATCCGCATGGTCCTAAACAACCATGTTTCCCAACATACCTCAGTGTCAGGGTTCACCGGGGGTTCATGAGACTTGTGAATTCCTCACACAACACAACACATCATGTCACATCACACTTACATTTGAGTGTATCAGTACCTCTGTGTCTCATCATATCAGCTTGCTTGAATATTCCTTTGCTATCTCTTCTTTGAACAATTACCATTACAGTCGACACAAAGTGTGAAATAGCTAATTTTCTCACACTATCAAATGCATTTTTCCCAGTGATGCATTCAGTCCTGCTGATCAAAATTGGTTTCTCAAGAAACAACTTGCGTTCTCAGATGTGTCCAATCAATTCGCTCATTATGTAAATCCTCATTTTCAAAATCTTAGTTTAGCCAGGCATAATGACCATTTTTGACCAATGAAAATTGTTCAAGTTTTGTCTGTTTCACTTTCACAAGGTCATCCTCCTATTTGAATGCATCATAACCCATGTTGTTGTCTGGGGCGTGGATGCTTTTTTTAATGGAGTATCTCCCACACTACTCCCCATTTTCAATCCAATTGAGGATATCTATTTTTCACAGAGGTGGCAGTTGTGTAAACATCATCATTATGGCCATAATACTCTTTTGGGAGTAATGGACGCTGCCTATGGTTCAGAACAGCTACAGTATCAGATGTGAGGTGTAGATGAAATGCTGGAAAGATGGAGTGATTCTTACGTTTTGTCATTTCTACAATAGTTCCTAAAATATATCAATTGATTCTATTCTGACATTTTCTTTTGCTGATTATATTATTCTTATTTGTATAACTCTTTTTGACACCAGCTCTTGGATCTGAATTATGCAATGATTTTTTTAATTTTTTTTTATTTATTGGGTTTTTCATTGTGTTTTCAACAAACACACATAAAGAACAGGTGTCTCCGGGTATGAAAAAGATCAAAATCCGTCGCACAAAACATAATAGGATACAGATATGTACAAATACACATGAAAGAAAAAAATAAAAAATAAAAATTAATAAATAAATAAATAATAATAATAATAATAATAATAATAATAATAATAATAATAATAATAATAATAATAATAATAATAATAATAATAATAATAAATAAATAGATAAAAAATAAAGTAGCCACTAAATAAAGTTAGGGGGAGAGGGGGGGGTTTAGTTCTGGGCCAGAGGTGGTAATGAATTAAAATAAGCTATAAAAAAATCCAATTTTTTGCCAAATTTATTAGTGCTGCCTTTCACTGTTAATTTAATTTTTTCTAATTTTAAAAAGAACGTTACGTCTTTGAGCCAGATTGGAATAGAAGGGGGGTTATGGGGATTTCCACATAAGTAAAATACGGCGTCTTGCCAGAAGGGAAATGAAGGCTAATGTTTCTGATTGTAAGGCTGTAATATGGGGTTGTTTAGAGGGGTTCCGAATATTGCAATGAGGGGGTCTGTTTTTATTTGGGTTCCTAGAACTTTTGTCATGATTATAAAAAAGTCATTCCAGAATCTCTGTAGTCTAGGACAACAAAAAAAACATATGACTCGAGTTACATGAGGAGGCATGGCATCGGTCACATTGGTCCTCAACATTTGGGTAAATTTCAGATAGTTTTGCTTTGGTGAAATGGACTCTATGTAACACTTTAAACTGTATAAACTGCAGCCTGGCACAAGGAGAGGATGAACGTATACTATGCACAGCCTTATCCCACCATTGATCTGTCAGATTTAACCCAAGTTCACTCTCCCAAGCACTTTTGCTTTTGACAGCCGAATTGTTTTCCAGAGCCGTGAGTTTGTCATAAATCTTAGAAATTAGTGATTTCTGTTGGGGTTTTAAGATCAGAATTATGCAATGATTAACAGAAAAGTGATTCACTAGTTGAGAATATTTTCTTTTTAAGTGTCAACTTGAGTTGACTGTTTTGAGTGTTTGTCAGCCTGTTTGGTCAAATATCATTGTGCCACAAGGTAACAACAAATATAAGAGCTGCACTTGACATTTTAAAATAATAGTGTTTTATAAAATGTGCTTAAGATATTTTTAAATTAGACTGAGCCAATGACCAGCATTAGTTTGATCAGAATTGAGAAGCAGAACATCACATTACATTACATTTACAGGTAAATACAGCTTGTGCTCATCAGCGTATAATTGGAGATTTATTGCATAACAGCAAATAATTTGGCCTAAAGGTGAACACAGAAAAGCAGAGGGCCAAGAACAGAGCCCTGAGGCACTCCATATTTCACTTCTGAAAATATTGGTATAATATTATTATGGGCGACCCACTGTTATTCCAGATAAGGCAACACAAATGGATTTATACAGCGCAATTCAGACACAATGCAATTCAAAGTGCTTTAAGGGGGCATACAAATACATTAAGAATTAAGATATAAGAAAATATTCAGATTGCATTTTAGTAAAGTAGGACTTTAACCATATAGGAACCAGACTAGAGACGCTGAATAGATTTTCCAGGATCGAGAAGAATAATGAGCAATGAGGTGGAATTTGAATCAATCACATGACATTTACCACTTTGGTAGGTGTGGTTTCCATGGAATGACAGGTCCCGAAAGCAGATTGAAAAGGTTCAAAAAGATGAAGATTAGTATTAGACCATTGCAGCTGCAGATACAACCCATTCTAATATTTTTTTAATTAGATTGGAGGTTAGAGACTGAATAATAATGATTAAGAGAGCCTGGATCAAGGTTTGGTTTGATTCTTCAGTAGAGGTTTAACTACAGCATATTGAAGGTAGTGGGGACAATGCAAGTTATGTGTGATAAACTAACTCACGACAGTAATAGTGTTTCACATAATACCGATTATACAACTATGCTTGGTTCTGTAAATCACCATTGTTTTTGACATTCAAGTAGATTTTGGGACATCTCATTTAAGGAAAAGAAATTATTATACTCATTAGTCACGGCAACTTGAGCAGCTAAAGTTCCCCATGAGGGACAGATTTGCTAGAGGCTGTAATCTAGTCAAGAGGAACTGGGAAATGGTGAGTCATTTTATAGATGCCCTCTGAGATGGCATCATTTTCTAATGTGTTGCTCTGCTCATTACCTCAGCAAGTCTCACCCCACAAACTGAAATATATCCGATATGTTTTTATAAGTCCTTGTATGTCGGAAACAATACAAAATATCATGGTCAGACCAAATGCTTTAAAAGAAGAACCAAGGCAGTCTACTTAAAAGGTACAGTTAGAACAGCATGTCCTACCTTTTAAATATTTTTTTGGCTCAGATTTACAGAATTTAAGTTTGAATAATTGACTCTCTAGACTAATTAGCTTTCTATCTGAGAGTCTTATACAGCGATATAGAATATTATTTGATACAACAAAACACAACATGCAATATTTAATATAATGGAATATTAAACAATATGATAATATGATATGATAATATGAAGCTAGCCAAACTAAAAGGAAATATCTATGCTGAAAATATAATATATTATACTAGCATGGCAGTTATTCGGTTTCTACGTGCACAATGTTTTGCTCACCTTTGGTGTTTTTTAGCCTTTGTAACATTTAAACCTGTGATTTACTGAGCCAAGATACTAAATACATCCCCTCTATATAGAACCTTTTATAGAGCTAGATCATTTGTTGTTTTGACAGCAATCAATACAATTTTAAATTCACTCCTTTATATAAATGACCACAAGTGTGGGGTAGAATTGAAATAACACTGTCATATGGTTAGCTCTTGTTACAGTAAAAGCCAGCTTGAAGAATACAACTGTCGAATACTTGGTAAACAATTTACCAAAAGTGTCTAATATCCAATGACTCACTGCACTCTGTTTCGATCATATCAGTTAGTGTTATGATGAATCGTTATTTAAAACTAATTGTAAGAAAATTATTTCCAGATACAGATATACAGATATATACTGAATTTGATATTCACACTTGTGCTGTTTTATTTGACAGCACGGGGCCAAATCGTTTGTTGAATGCTTTTATTCACCTGATAATCTGTATCACTGCAAAGCGGTGACTCATAATGGTGCCTCGCCATTGTCATTGTCAATTAGGAGGATTAGGTAGTTGACAGTATGTGTGTTTTCATTAGAGGTGTCCCTGAGGTCTAAAATGCATCTCAAGACACAACTGTGGGGAGGGAGCACACACACACACACACACACACACACACACACACACACACACACACACTCACACACATACACAGACACACACGCACACTCACACACATACACAGACACACACACACAAACACGGGTGGAACAAAACCGTTTTTAATTAACTTGAACAGCCTATTCAAAGAGGCACCAAACAGCTTCTGCCTGCGCTGAGTAAATACAAGTGTGAAATAATCTGCTCTGCTTGCACCTGTTCAATATGGCAAAAGCGGTTAGTTTGTGGTTAGTCATTATTTTGTACCCAACTTCAAGAGTAGATTCTTTCGGCTGATTTTCTTGTCGGCAGGGCTGAAATAACTCAGAAATTAAACCTTTGTATGACTCTTTTGCTGTGAATATCAGTAAACAGTCCGCAAAACATTAGCTGAAAAAAGTGCAAATGGACCTATTTCTATTCAAATGGTAATAACATTATACATCTCTAATGCACCTGCAGAAAACAAAGATGGAGGTGGTGTTGTGGTGAAATGGTATTGTACTTTCCACTCCAGACGAATATTGTGCACTTGGACTGTAACACAAAAAAGAGAGTAAAAAGAGAGCTTCAGGAGATAAAGATAAAAGCTTTATATCCTGCATTATCGGGACAAGGTGATAAAACATCTTCATTCTCTTTTCAAATTGTCTCCGCATACAGACAGATCATTCAGCCATCGGCCAGCATCCCTATACCGATCACAGATTAAATTTCCTGTTAGCCAATGTGCAATACGTTACTCAGAGTTGTCTTGTTTATCCATTTTATTGAAAGAAAAGAGACTTCCAATCACCAAGTGCACTCTATGTCTCTGCTGCTTGTTTATGCAGTGATGCTACTGCTGTAAAGCGTTACTGAATCACTTCCTCCATGGTGCAACTTTAAATTTTAAAGAAGTCTTTTAGAAGTCAGTCGGGTTGATTCCCACTGCAGCAATTGTAACCGCTGAAAAAAAAATACAGGTGCTTGTGTCAAGAGCATCTCCTTCTGCCTCTTTTTGTAAAAATAAAGAAATCTCGCTCACCCAGGTTCCAATAGGACAACTGTCGCTGAGACAAATAAATCATGTTTCGTTCCAAAAAATTTAATAAAGCTGCTTAACAATTAGCAAGCTGTTGGCATCCATAATTTTCACTGAATGACAAGCAGATGGGCTGGCAACTCTGGAGAATTATTGTTAGAGTGGGAACACAATTCACCAATGAAATGTGTCATTATCCTCAAAATGAGTTTGCCTATCCACTGCTGGAAATAAACAAACTTGCTTGACATTGTAACATGTGGTGACATAATGTTGCACAGTTCAATATTATTTTTCTGAACAGCAGCATAGGACACGCAGACATTACTTGAACGCTATGGCTTTAACTTTCTTAACTGCTGGACATCTTATCCTTAACAGAGCAGGAGACCTCTCATACTCTGGGCACATTATGAGGTTTTTAAACATTAAGAAAATAAACTGTATGTTAGGTGGCCCTACAGGAAAATTGTATAGGACATGGCAACCATTTCTGACATATACGATAATAATGGTAAAACTGTGCACCCTTCCATAACTGATTCTTGATCAAACCAAAGTACAATTTTGTTTGGCCACAGACTATAACTACAACAAATATATTTCTCTATTTGTTGGTATAAATGTATGTTTATTTATGCATACATTTTCATCAACTTTACCATATGTTTATGTACCATTTACAAAAAAACTATATATATACTGTACGTGATACGTGACATATATATATTGACACCATGCAAACATTTGGATTTTGTTATTTTACACTCAAAAAACTATTGTGCTGTTGAGTAAAAAATTTAAAATTCTATCAGAAGTTGGTAATCAGAAGTTCAAATTACTGGATAAACATACTACATATTAGGGCTGAGAACTGTTCCTTTACATGTCTACATTTGCAATCCATACGTTTTTATTTTTAGTCCAGGGGGCCTTCCTCTTTAAGATTTACATCTGTGGAAAAGTTCTAGTAAACAAATAGTCATAGAAAATGTTTCAAAAAAGGAAAAAGGGCAAATTTGGAAGGAATTTGGGTCACTCAACATTTTACTATATTGTACTTACCGATTATGTGATTCTGATTCACCATCGTGTGCTATACTGGCAGTGATCTTTTCACATCAACATATGCTCTGTATCAGGGGGAAGTCCATCCCTTCTTAATGACTGGCCTTGCAACCTGGGTTCTCATTACATTAATTATACAAAATTTTTGAGACAGTGGTTGCGTTCCGAATCGCATACTCTTTATTTTCTCTATTCTACATACTATATCCGACAATAAAAAGAATCTAGTTAGGATGCAGAAGGCATACTATTGGGACATACTTTACTCTCTTATTTCATCATAACATTGCGCCTTGATCTTGCCTCTTGCTTTTATATCCGTCGCTTCCCCGTTTGTTTTCATATGGAGGCTTCGTCGATGTGACGTCACTTCACGTGCGCAATGGATTGTGGGTCAGAATCGCCCAAATAGGATGCACTTTTCAACACTAACAATCTTGGCCGCATGAAGTAGGACATCCGGGTACTTCTAACCACCCTAAATCTGGCCACAAGAATCGGGACATCCTAAATCTTTTTTCTACATACTATATAGTAGAAAGTATGTGATTCGGAACGCAACCATTCTGTCATAAAAAAGGGAAAATTTGGTGATGTGCAATTATTATTCAGATAACAGCCAGGTGGAAGTCCCTTAAAGAGATCCTATTATAGGGGAGAACGGGGGAATCTGAGGCATCGGGTAATGTGAGCCGCCCCCTGTATCTAGGCAACGGAAAACATTTCTGGTCATGTGAGACATATTTTTTCAAGCCCCTCTCATTTCCCAGTGGCCCTGAAAGAGAGGACCTCATGGTGCTGTGGTAAGCATGTTTTTTTCACCAAAATAGGTATTTTGCATGTAAAAGTAAATTTCTTGCTGTCAACTTAATCAACTATTGTGCCAAAGCAAATGTATTCAAGTAGAAAAACTTCTATCATACGTGTTGATGAACTACCAACATATGAAACCATGTGATGCTGATAACTGAAGATTAGCCTGAAATGCTAAGAGAGGTAGTTTTTTCTCAAATTGTGGTGGTGGGGGAAAGTGAGCCAAATGCTGTGGGGGAAAGTGAGCCACTGTCTCACTTTCCCCCACCATGAGGCACAAGTTAAGTTTAGTCTTAAACATATTTCAATGTAATATTACATAACATATGTTTTATTTTAATGTCATACACACAGGCCCGCCGCTCCCTATACGCAGAGTACGCAGAGTGCGTAGGGCACTAAGTACCTGGCGGGGGCACCACAATTAAGGTTGCTAAAAAAAATCATGATAATAATTAAATAATTGAACTACAAAAGTATATAAATAAGCTATGAAGAGGCCCAGCGTATTTTTTTTCTTAATTGTATAATTGTATCACTTAATTTGGGCAAATTACATGTTTTTACCTAATATATAAAAATAGTCTCTCCCCCCCTTCCCTGACCCTAATGGTACAGCCTTCGAAGCTCTTGTGTTTTTGCATCAGAGACAGAGCATGCTTTTGCCGGTGATATCAAGCTGCTCTTGAATGGCGGCCGCGGCGATTCATAATGACAACAGGAATCTGGCGCAGAAAAGCGGAAGAAGTAAAAGCTGAGAGATGACACCCGTGCATCCCTTGTTGGTAAGTGTATTATAGGTCTAATTGTTTTGCTAACGTTCAGTGATATTGTAATATTAGCATATAATGACAGTTAGACTACACAGCAGCAGAAGATAATAGTTAAGACACTGTGTGACGGCGTGTCATCTTAAAAATCACTTTCTGTCACAAACGCTACTCATCAGCAGTGTAGTCTGAAGCATATTCTAGCATTTCACAATGCATGTGACACGTTTGCAAATAGTTGACGGTTGTCAGTGTAGACATTATATGAAGCCTTATGAAGTCAACAACATTCTAGTGAGGCTATGGAAAGGGCAACATCTGCTCGCCAATTTAAAATATGGTATCTTCACTTTTGGTCATTTACAAAATGCCACCATTGTTTTGTTTAATGTGTATAATTGGAGTCTACATAGGTATTTAAGGTTTTGTCTACGTTCCACTAAATTAATATAACATAATAGTTTAATATACTTTCATAGTGACTAGATAGCAAAGGAATAATGAAGTGTTTACAGATAAACAGCAGATTTAAGATTAAGCATAATATGGTGTTTTTTTAGTGACTTTTTATCCTATTATAAACAGTAGTTCGACATGATATTTTTGTCATTAGAAAATCCTAATGTTTTGGTTATTTTATTTAGCTTTTGCTAATCACATTTTTTTTGTATTTCAAAAATATTCACAGGGTCAATGCTAAAATATGTTCAAGGAGCCACACGTAGCCAGGAGGAAGATTCAGATGATGAGCAACCATCCACAAGCCACCAACCAACATTTGTTTTGATGATGTTTTGATGACTTCCTTTTAAACCTTATTTGAGTTCATAATTATTTTCGGTCATCTTTGGAGCCTGCAGTTGTTATTGTTTTATTATATTGTAATGCTGCTGTTAAAAACGTTTTTTATATATAACATATTTATTACTGATGTTGTTGCTGTTTTGTTTTTGTTTTAAATATTACTTAATATATACATGTTCATAATATATTTAATGTCAACTTATAATAAATAGCAACGGTTTGATTTCAAACTCTGAAGGTTTTGTGTGTGTGTGCTGCTGTTAAGAACGTTTTATATACAACTTATTTATTACTGATCGTGCTCCTGTTGTTGTTGCTGTTTTGTTTTTATTTTATATATTACTTAATATATACATGTTCATGTTTATGTATATTTAATGTCAACTTATAATAAATAGCAACGGTTTGATTGCAAACTCTGAAGGTTTTGTGTGTGTGTGTGTGTGTGTGTGTGTGTGTGTGTGTGTGTGTGTGTGTGTGTGTGTGTGTGTGTGTGTGTTTGGGGGGGCACCTTGACCAGCCCAGCTTAGGGCAACCAAAAGCCTAGCAGCGGCCCTGCATACACATTGTTGAAAAGCCATCATGCCAAGGAAATACACCAGGAAGACGACCTGGGGCAACCACACGGAAAGAGCACCTTCTCATCTTTCCCTGTAACCTTCAGGGCTGGAATGTAGAGTAGGCCTAGTTGTAGAGTATGACAGGCTGATGTTATAATCCAGTTGGGTCTTCTCCTGTGTTCTGAGTCCCAGGCTGTTCTCGCTGGTTCTGATTTTCCTATGCTTTGACCCCCAGACACTAGCTGGCTCTAAGGGTCCTGTGTTCTGACCCCCAGACTGTGTTCTAATCTAACTGGTTCTATCTTTAATTTGAATCTTATTAAAACCTTTTGAATTATAATATGTTATATTTGATTTTGTTCAGAGTTCCTTTCAAGTGTTTAGAAAATTTGCTTTGCTTAAAGCCACTACGAGTAACATGGCACGTTTGGCGTCCCCTTTGGACAAAAGCGGTAGTATTTTTACGACGCCCGCTGTCGCAAAGCTGTTTTCTAGCGCGTGGCAGGCGCGTGAGTGTGAACTGAGAAGGGAGCAATATAGTGCATGTCCGTGTGTTGAAAGTGCGAGGACTCTTTTCGGCTCCGTGAGAGTGGTTTTGACACTGCATGAACTAATGCCAGTCACTGCCACACGCACCTGATTACAATGAGTTGTTGCAGCAGTGTCACCTAACTACTCTCTCTCAGGAGCTGAAAGATTACGTGTCCGACTCCTCACAGAAAGCGAATGAACGATAGACGGCAGTTAGTATGGATCACGATGAGGTAATGTGTTTGTGTTGTTGATGTAAATAATGACTATTTCAGATAATGGTTATCTGATGATGGTGAAGCAAAGCAAACTTTGTGTTAGTACCAACCGCTCATTCATTTAGGAGTAAACACTGCAGTCTAGTTTCGCTCTCGTGAAATTGTATACACGTTGCTTGGCAACGCCCTCGTCCCCCGTAGCCTATATCACTCTCCCTTTTAGCTTTTCTTCATTGCATTTTATTTTTTTTCTTTGATGGTTCAGCCCCGTTATCAGTCATTATGATGACAAATAACTGTATCAAACAAGGCTCCCGCTCCCCTTCCCTCACCTGGAGGGATAGGCTTCTCAATTCACGTTGCTGCGCCATACTGAAATCTGCGACCAATACGGATATGTGACCATAGAGCTTGCACGAGCGAACCGAAAATCGGACTGGGTGTGCGACCAGACCAAAAGCAGTAATAAAAACTATTTAAAAACGTCTTTCTTTGCACTGATGGTCTCGTTTGCTGTTAAAGGTAATTTATGATTATCAGAGGAAACATGAGGGTGTTTAAAAGATATTTAAATGTTACTCGTAGCCGCTTTAATTGACCAAACCCCATCATTCTTTTACTAGTCCAACATTAGTTCTGGAATGTGTGGCTAGCTTTCAGGATTCTTACTGTTACAATATGTGTTGTTATGGTAGTTTCAGAGTGGAAAAAGTAAGTGGATCAGTTTACCCCACAGCTGGGGTGAAGTGAGTCACATGACAACTTTTTTTAAAACAATCATATTTTCACTGCCCTTTGTCTTGAAAAAAATCTGCTAATGCCCATTTCTAGGAAACATCCTGAATGAATGGGAAATGTGTAAATTTGAGTGATAAATAATTTTAGCGCGCTTAGAGGGGAGCAAATGTAAAAAGTGGCTCAGATTACCCCGTTCTCCCCTACTACTTTTCTGGTCTTAATTTCTTGTTAAAAACTGCTATAGAGCAACCTGACACGAATCACGTCACAAAAAACTATGTAGATTTTCGGGACACTCTTCCTCTTACCCTAAGGAGCACAGCAGTCTCTCTCTACACACTGCTTTGAGCTTCTCCGCCCCTCCCCCCCTGCTGCAAACCCCACTCCGTTGTGATTGGTTACCTTCCTTCCAGCAAGCGGGAGATTTTCAGGAAAGTGGGGGCATGCAGCCGGAGCTTGCCTGAGCAGCATTACCATACATGGAAACATGACAGAAACTACCCGAGCGTGACAGAAACTACCCGGAAATTTGGACAAGTTGTTTCTCGACCGGCTGCCATAGTGTTTAGTGCTCTGCATAGCCACCCCAGACGGTCAGCAAGGAATACGTCGAAATGCATGTACGTAATTATTTGATACTCTAGTATGGTTAAACATGACTATAAATCATTATAACAACGTTTATAGGTCATAAAAGTCAAAAAGTATCATAGGTCCTCTTTAAACTCAGGCTGTCACACATGCTTCTTTCTTTGTTAATCTTACTCTGTTAATCCTGAATGAAAAAATCTTTTGGATCCCCCCGGTTCTAGTCTCTGTTGCCACTTCCTGGTCATAGTCACTACAGTGGACTCTAAAATAAATGTGTGTCTGTCTGGTATTGCAAATATGGAGAGCACATACTAAAGTGCTGTAGGCCTACCTAGGCAAGATTTATTTATTTATTTCATTGTGTATTTTTGTTTTTATTATTCATGAAATGTGATATTCTGTATGAATTAATCAACAATACAAATCAGTAAGAGTATTTTAGAGCTACATGGATACGGCCACTACAATGATAAAATAGCCTACTGCTTACTTGTCACATATACAATATGGATTCAGAGGTGCCATATGCACTCTATGTCCACCAGTATGTCATACCTGTAAGTAAAGGACCACACACACAGGAGTTTTTAGTCACCACCTGGGGTTGTAACAAATGTGAGTTATTGACATCTTTCTGATGCTCTTGTTATAAGCTATTAGTAATTCTTAGAATTACTTGGTGACTTTATGTGATTACAGCATAGTTTCACCCAACTTCAAACTGATAAGGAAACACTTGTGTGTTCATAAACTTCTTAAAAAGTAAACTTGAGCCGTATGCCTTGAACGACTGGAAAGGATAGGTTAAAGATATGTATCCCCTGAGCTTATTAGCATGTATGCCAACTGGGGAAAAAATTAAGGGGGAGGCAAAGAGAAAAATACTTGCAATATCAGAGAAACCCCAGCTGAGGTCAGTGTTTCTCCACAGGACGCCTCCGTGGGGACCGAGTTGCGGCTATACCTGCAGGATCGGTTGTATACTAAAACAACGAAAAAAGAGCAACTTGGAAATAACCAACCACCCTTCTTGCATACATAGGATTGTAAGATGTAACCCCCCTGCTCTCTAGAATCATTGATCGTACACATGTTCATTTTAGCTGACAAACTGCACAAAAACAAGGCGACTGTGTATTGTCCACTTTAATTCACAACCTAACAAAGGGAAACAGGACACAGCAGCAGCCCCCGGTGGACAGCGTCCCCTTTAAGACCGTTTTGGAATAATTAATGACGTCGCGCTGTAAACACGACTGACGCTCAACTGCGTGGCCGAAGCAACTCAAGCAAGCAGCATCCTCCGAAGAGCCCAAGAGCCATCTCCAGGTTGTGTGTTTATCTCTCGACGGGACCGCTTGAAGGCAGGCACTAAACTAACTGCGGTCACCTCGACTCTCATATGCGGTCTCCAACACCGAGACGACGGTGCTACATCTGTCCTACTAAGTGCCATGGCTGGAAATACTGACATTCCCCCCTCTAACTATGGTGAGTCGGGTTTGTCTTTGTTGTGAACGCCAATATTTTTTTTACCCCCCTGTATGCTGTGATGTTATTATAACGGTATCTGCCTCAGCCACATTTATGTTTGAGCCCTTGCCGTGATTTACAGGGGACGTTAGCTAGCTTAACTTCCAGTGTCGGCTGCTAACTACAGAGGATTTTTGACGGTTGATATTAAATATTCATTAACGGCAGAATAACGGTTTTTAACATTCGAATAAGTGGCCTTTTTCGTCTTTTTGCGGGCGGTTCTTTAATCTGTCTCGTAAATTACCCTTACCATTGCCAGGTTAAGTCCACATATATAATAATAATAATAATATTTTTTTGTCGTGTAGTGTTTACCTGGGCCACGGTAAAATTCCTTACTGAGGAGACTATACAGATCATCACTTTCCTTCACCACTTGTCACTTCGTCTTTGTAATTATAAACGCAGAGGCATTTTCCCCCTGTAACTAATATGTAACGGTATGACAGCAGCTTATAACGTAATTGTCGGTTGGTTCTGCAACTGGCGACCATTATTGATTCATGTGCCGATTATTTTCTCGATTAATTTAATAGTTTAATCGTTTTAGCTGTAAACTGTCGGATGCGAGTGTGTAAATGCCCGTCATTTTTTCTCTTCTCTAAAGACCACGATGATGCCATCATATTGCTTTCTTTTGTTCTGTCGTTGTCAACACAAGAGACGGAACCCAAAGATAGTCCATTTAAAGCCAAAGAAAATCAGTTAGCCAACGTTAATCCTCAACACTGGGAGACTGTATTAACAATGCAATGTTGGGCTTGAAGGCTTGAACGAGTAATTGACCATCAAATAGATCCAGGAGTTTAAGCTAGCTTGCATTGTCAGTTGGCTATTTAACATCAAATATGCAGTAACTTTAACATATATTATTGTCGGTTAGGGTTAATATTTATTTCGAGTGTGTCCACCCATACACTCGGCTCAGAATTGATCCGTATCCTTAGTTAACACCAGATGTTTTGTCTTGAATTGTTACGTGCTCACATTAGGAGACAGTCAACAAAAATGCACCTTATCTCCTCCTAACTCCTACTCCTTTCACGTACATTGAGGGTGATTATAACATTATGCCAACTGCAGGTAGTGTAGTTGGCAATGAAAGTTAAAAGCAATGTTCATAACAATGGATGTGTTGTCTTCAAGTGGCATTCTCACCGCTTCAGGTTTATGAATATATATTTAATCCGTGTGGGCAGATTTTCTGTCCATTAGCCCGTCTTAGTAATCATGTTGTTTATCAAAGCAGTGTTATCTTTTTATCACCAGCACCAGATGCCACAATGTCTTTCCTCTGTCTAAATGCTTCCACAGCTTAACATTTTTTTGTACGTTCCTTATTTATCAGACTTCTGTTTGCTTCTGCTCTCGGGCTACTACATGACTAGAATGGGAAACTAATTTGACAAAAGTGGCCCACCTCACCAACAGGAAGGCTATTAAATTCTTTATGAGACATGATATTTAAATGAAGATGAAGCTCCAAAGAAAAGAAAATGCCCAAAAACCTATGACAAAACACATTAAATCAATGAATCAGTCTACCTTTAACTATGACGCAGAACTTTATATACGTAGCTTAATTATTACCCTCCGTGTCCACTCCGCACAGACTTTCGCATCATTATCAATTAAAAATGCGTCACATCAGTCATCTCTGTCCAATGAATTGTGCAGTAAGTTACACACTAAGATGGCATACAGCAGCCATGCCGTTTTAGAGTGACACAGGCCCACTCCAGCCAGCCTGCTCCTGGCGGCTCTTGATGGGAAAAGCTAGCTACCGTGTCTTTTTTCCTGTTATTTCCCCACAAGCTGACCTTGTGTGTTTCTCGGGCCTCATGACTACAGCACTCTGCCAATCACCACTGCAACCTGTCAGCTTTAGTCGATTGGCCACACACTCCCCAGACATGCTGTGCACCAACCCTACTGCTCCCTGTTCGGAAGTTCAAGCTGCTACTTTACAGTGTCATAAACCCTGACATTAGATATTAGGTGTGGTGTTGGAGTGTGAAGGAAGTAAAGCTCAGTGCAGGTTTGAGGTATAACACTAAGTAGAGCTTGTGTATAATTATTATTTATTTTACACATTATTAAGGCACAATGACTGTGCATCATAACAGAAGCTATACCTACACTCGCTTCAACTGAAGTGCTATACTCTCCAGAGAATCACATGGAATATAGTGAGACAGTTTAATTAAGGAACATAATTTTACTCTAACAGCTTACAACGACCTAGCTAGTGTAGCCTGTGTTTAGGCCAGCTGCTTTTTGTTATTGGCTCCCTGGTGCTTTGATTTCAACAGCTAGCTTGGCAAAAAAAAAAAAAAAAACGCACGCAATTAACGTTTCACACACTGCATTTTTATATGTGTATGTACACTGTCACAGCATTTCTTGATTTCTTTAGTGGCATATTTCTTTCATTCCAAATTATTTATTTGGCTCCTACCTAGCTAAACTGTGTCTCAGTCAATTTTGACGTCAGCTTCTTACTTTCTAGACTTGCCACATTTTACTCAATTCATTCATTCATTCATTTTGTCTATATTTCAAACAAAAAAATAAGAAAAGCAAGTATGACACATCATACAAATACACTTAACACAAAACAACAATAATTATAACGTGTCATAAACAGTATGACACGCGTGCAGTGTCGCAGGAAGTACTAGTATTTACGAATTGCATTAAAAAAAAATACGATTATTGACTTATTCGGAATCGTTCGGGAGAGAATGGCGATGCATCAAAGTAGTTGATTTTTTGTTTTGAACATGATTTGTGCAGTCTTAAATTGAACCAGATCGGTGAGCTTCAGTGCATGTAACTTAAACCTGCAGTGTGTAGAATTTTGGGTTTTATTTCCTAGCAGATTTTGTAGAAAGTAATTATAATATCCATAAGTACATTTAATTTAGTGCATAATAGCTCAACATTTTTTTTTAATTGTTTATTTTTCCCTTAGAAAGGGTCTCATATATGTCCATATTTCTGCATGTTTTGGACGAAGGCCTAGTGCTGCCATCTTGAAAGTGTCATAGTTGGAATGTCATCAGGTGCATTGTTTAAAATTTAGAATTGTTCTTGTCCTTGAAGGCCACTGTAGCTTCTGTTATTATTCGAAAGGGTTGGGGTTACCCAGGGAGTGTGGCATTCTAGAACTTTGTTGAACTTTCTTGATGATGTCATATTACACACTGCACCTTTAAGGAATAATGAGTTGGTATGTTTAAGATATCCAACGTTATTGATGATCCTTACTGCTCTTTTTTGTAATGTGCATAACGGCTGTAGGTTGGTTTTATAAGTATTTCCCCATATCTCCACACAGTAAGTTTGATATGGCAATATGAGTGTATTATAGAGAGTGTGTAATGATTTGTGGTCCAGAATGTATCTTGATTTTCCCAATATTGCGATAGTTTTTGCCAGTTTTGCTTTAACGTGATTGAATTGTGATTTTTTGGTTCAAGATCATATCCAGAATTTGTATTTCAAAAACTCTTTCTATACTTATTTGATCTATTATCAATTGGACTTGAGGGTTTTTGTTGTGTGATTTCCAAATAGCATAATCTTTGTTTTGCTTAAATTAAGAGACAATTTGTTGATATCAAACCAATGTTTTAATTTTTTAATTTCTGCTGTGATGACCTCAATTGTCACACAAGAAGAAATAGAAAAATATCAGAAGTTTCTTTTTGAACAGTAACTCTGTTTTAGCCTCTTCATACATTTAATTTTAATTTGGAAAAAGTTATTTAAAGTTATCACTATGCACATGTGGAAATTACAAGAAAATCCCTAGCTAAAGCAGAGGTATAAGGTAGGACTGCCATGATGCCATTCCATGATAACATATAATTATAATAACCTAGCCCCTGTAAGTTCTATTTTTTCTAGATTCAAGTGTACTCTTGTGACTATAGTGTATTATATAACATTTTAACTATTTGGCAAGTGTTCAGTGGGCTTATACTGTACTTCTGAAATGTTCAGTCAGTCAGAAAAGTAGAGAAAATAGCTCGTAATCATTATGTGACAGGTTTGTAAGTAACAATTTAGATATGAGTTCCATTCACCACCGAAAGAGTTGAGTCGGGGACACTGTTAATTAACACATTTCTCGCATGGGCAGCTTCCCTTAACGCTGCATTTCTATACTGAGTCAATGTGGGGTCTCGACAGAAAGCTGAGAGCTGCTTTGGTTTAGAATCAAACTTTCTCAGCCTCTTCTGTTGAATTTGCAGCCAGAGAAGGTGGTGGCTATAATGGCCCATTTTGCACCCAGCAGGACTAAAGCCCAGGACACACCAGTCCGACTTGTTCCGACTACGCAAAAAATGGAGTCGGCCGTTTCAGGAAGCTCCAGTCTTCCCGTCGCGGCCAAAAAACACACCGAGCCGACTGCTTATTTTCCGTACACTCTGCGCTTGCGCGGGACGTAATGTCTCCACAACAGCAGGCGGCGCTAATCTGTATTGTGGCCCGAAAAAATACGAAAGCCGGAAATGATGGGACAGCTCTCTAGAGCATAAACATAGATAGAAATACGTATTTATATTTATGGACCATAAGAGCACAATTTTTAGCAGAGAGTGTCGAGCATGGTGTCGAGCAGTCAACAAGGGTTGATGCTTGTGAGTACTCGCAAAACGAAACGAACAAACACATTAAAACGATGGCTAGCTGTTGTTAGCTGTTTGTGCTACCCGCCTCACTTCCGGGCTTCACTGATTCGCTAGCCCTCCACCAATCAAATTGCTCCAAATGAAAGACGGTCGGCCGCCGATTCCGACAGGCTCAAAACAAGCCCGACGACCTCTACGTCGGCCGACGTCACGGCACACACCAAACAGATTCGTGTCCCGACCCTCTATCGACTCTACGACGGCGATTATCGGGCTGGTGTGTCCTGGCCTTAAGTGCTATTATGGGCTTTTTAAGTGTCACTGTCCTCAGCAAATCGTCCTCTCAGTTGAAGACCGACGCTCTCCCCACAGTCTCCCTAAACATTTGATTAGTCTTCATGGCATTCCTGCTCATTATTTTTTAACAAGGGTATTGTTCTTTTGTCACTCATTTCATGTATTTTCTCAAGAGGTAGCTGTGGCAGTGCCTGAAAGTTTGAAGTATATGATTCACACTAATGATAGGTGGGTGAGTCATATAGTAATAAATAATTTCCCAGATACACTTCTGCACAGTTACATGCGTTGGACTGGATATTTACTTGTTTAAGCCTAGGAAAATAGGATATTTGCCTGTGAAGGGGCTTTACAGGCAACAGCAAGGAGACTTTAAATTTCCAATTTGCAGCGCAAATATAATCAATGTTTGTTTATGACTGGAAAGCTAATGACATTGACAGCGATTTATTAAACACAACCCAAAGATACACTGGAAAATGAGTGAGAGATATAGCTATGTTCGTGGGTATGTAGGTTGTCTAGTGAGACCGTTGACAGGACTAATGATGACTAATGACTTTTGATAGGTATAATGTGATAAATGAGAGAAGACATGGGTTTTGATGTTTTAAATTTGCACAGGTGAAGTCCTTGCTTTACTGTATACCTTGCAGATATTCTTAGCTATAGGATGTTAGTGGCTTTGTTAAGAGGATTCACTTTTGGATATGTGATATCAATATTGACCAAACCAAGACATTGGCCCCATCTTAGGGTTTAAAAACAAATATTTATCCTATACCTGAAGGTGAAAATCAGTTGGTTTAGGTTTTCCAATTTCTATAACTGGTGGCATAGTAGAGTCATTAAATCACATGTCATATAGCATGACATTAACATGTCATCCTATTCTAGCATCCAAATAATTCAAATTCAAAAGATGTGATGAATTGTGACACAGTACAGCAGTAATTTAAAGCCCTATAATTGAAAGATTCTGACTTTGTGGAGTTTTCCACATGACCTTCAACTGTTTCCTAGCTTTTTGTCAGTGCTTGCAGTTCCTGAAATGTACAATTTATTCTAGTCTGAGTTGCATCCTGCATACAACGTGTAAGAAACGTGTAAAAGGAAATTGAGGATTTCTCTGTTAACATACAATCAACATCATAATTTGTCATTCAGTCCTAAAAATCAAATTTTCCAAATACCACTGTGCACATTATCCTGCCTAAATGGTGTGATTATCTTCAGTAACGTTTTCAGTGCAGATTTATTTGAGCAATTTTTTTTATAGCCTACTAATGGAGCGATCAACCTTAACTGTTTCATTCTTAGTTTTTCAGGAAGCCAACTTATATATAATAATAATAATAATTTCTTGAATATTTTTGAATTTTTAATTTGAGTCTAAAAGATGAAGTGTATGCACTTGTAATGGTCTGTAGATGTGTATATGTTAATCTTCTTGGATATATAGATAAAAAAATATATGGCCTCTATCCTCTTATGTTTAAACCTGCAGTGTGTAGAATTTTGGGTTTTATTTCCTAGCAGATTTTGTAGAAAGTAATTATAATATCCATAAGTACATTTAATTTAGTGCATAATAGCTGAGAACATTTTTTAGAATTATTATTTTTTCCCTTAGAAAGGGTCTCACATATGTCCATATTTCTGCATATTTTGGACCAAGGCCTAGTGCCGCCATCTTGAAAGTGTCATAGTTGGAATGTCATCAGGTGCATTGTTTAAAATTTGGAATTATTCTTGTCCTTGAAGGCCACTGTAGCTTCTGCTATTATTCAAAAGGGGGTGGGGTTACCCAGGGAGCGTTGCATTCTAGAACTTTGTAGAACTTTCTTGATGATGTCATATTACACACTGCACCTTTAAGTCTTTATAAATCCAGACCAAAGCCGGTTGAGCCTGTCACTGATCTACAGTAGCAGTGGTGAGTCGTTTCACAGGAACACATGGTAGCATTTGAAATGCCCAGACGCTCCCAAAGAAGTAACCAAGGTCACAAAGCCCCGGCCACAGCACTGCTACTTCTCCGCTCGGAGCAGCAGGCTAGCTGTCAGCGTCTGACACTCTGTGATGCCGACTCCCCTCTCGGGGGTCGAATCCCAACAGGATCCCACAATCCTCCACATTGGAGGGGATGTCTTTCCCTTCAACCTGAATGTATGCACAGTAAACACTGTCCATGTACTGATACGAGTTAACCCAGTGAGCTATGAAACCAGATATGTCAAGTACTCAGTCCTGAACCATCTGCTAATAGTTGAGAAGATCCTAAGGGACACTGCTAAGTAAACCTAAACCAAAGGTTTGGATTGTGTTGTCTTGTCTCAATAAGGAGACAAGCACTTTAAAGCTTGTACTGTTCTCCAGAGAGGGAGAACAACAGCGATGCAAGAAGGATGTTTTTGGATACAGAGGGCCGATAGAAGACCGGTAGACAAAGAGAGTCATGGTGTTACGGTGTGTATGTGAGGGATGTGAGTGTGTTGCCTAACTCAAGTGAAACCTCACCAGTACCCCAACCCTTCCCCACGCCAAGTCAATGTCCCTCTCAAATTCCTCTCAATTTGTGTGTGTCTGACGCTGTGTGTGTTTCTGATTCAACTGTGAAGCCTTGATAGTGAATCTCTGCCCCACAGACTACCCCATGACCTCCTCCCAACTTATTGACCCCTTTATCTTTATGGCAGCGATATGACCAAGCAGTTGTGTTGCTAGTATGACATTCCCCCAACACCAATGATAGAGTAGAAACCTGAGCACTGCTGATTTTTAAATACAAACTAGAGCAAAAACACAAAGCCATGTTTCTGATGTTGCTTTCCTCTATGGATTGGCAGAATCAAGCCAGTGCTTCATCAAATATGAATGCATACAGTATACAGCATTCAGACTGTGCTTACCTTGCTGAACAACATCATTATGAAGAATATTTAACATTTCTATTTTCTCTTTTTTTGTGTGTGTGTGAACTTGTGCATTTAAGCTGGCTCCAAGCCTAACATGGCTTCGACAGAAGTGCCATCTCACAGCACTTCACTCTCTCTAGGTCTTGGAAATGTTTATGAAACAGCACAGTGAAGACAACAAAAAAGTCCTTTCCAAATGGCCCCTCTGACCCAACCCATGTAGAGCACCTGCAGTGTTCTAGCTGTTTGCCTTACCCCGGTATGAAAGGAGCCTGTGTTGGACAGTGGAGCCTGGGGACACTGGTGCCTGTGTCTCCCTGTGTCTAGATGTGTTTACGTGGGGAAGTGGGGGTGTGGAAACAGGATGGAGAAAACTGTTGAAAGTTTTACTCTAAGATGTGTGATGACAACGCTGCACTGTAATATTAATATTCCAATCCATATAAGTATGTGCTTTATATACTTACATTTCTTGACTTGGATTTTCTATAGGTACTATTGGCTGGTGCCTTTTCATTCGCTGGTAATTTGCATGAACAAGTCTCACCATACCTGCAGGTATATATTTTAAACAAAGTGTGTGTGTGTGTGTGTGTGTGTGTGTGTGTGTGTGTGTGTGTGTGTGTGTGTGTGTGTGTGTGTGTGTGTGTGTGTGTGTGTGTGTGTGTGTGTGTTGTGTGCGTGCGTGCGTGCGTGCGTGCGTGCGTGCGTGCGTGCGTGTGTATAAAATATCTGAGTCAGTCTAAGCTTGTGATATATTTGGCCACATGATAAGTGTGAAATTTAGCCTCCTCCTAAATTGTGAAAAACAAGGCAGTATTCTTAGCAGTAAATCTCCACAAACACTGTCTGACGCCTTTCAATCTTTTGGCAGTTTTTATTAAAAAACTGTCTGTTGGTGGAAGGAATTTAACACCCATTTTAATTTTAATTTGTCACAGACTTAGTTCATGATGTTATGTCCTCCTCACCACTGTACATTGATCCATAGATCTTGTTGCTATGGCAGACTAGCTGCAAATGCAAACATGATTCGGGAGCGAAGATTACTGCCAAAGCCTTTGTCTTAACCTGATGTTTAATTCCTCACCCCGTCCCACCTCATTTACTAAGAGCCTTTGATTGCCTCCATGATTGTTGTGTTGTGTGTAAATCTTTCAGTCACCGTGGGACACGTGGCATGTTCCAACACTTTGTCAATAGTGCAGACAAGCCGTTAGTGGAGCTAACAGTGACTCCATCCTACCCGGTGTCGCATGCCTGACAGGCTTTTTCCGAATGTTGTTGACTACATGCCCTTATTCAGCCTGACTAAAGTAGTAGCACACATCCACTCCACTAGCATCAGCATCTCCTGCACTGGCAGACTGCAGTGCAGTCTAAACAGCCGTCATCTAATGCAGAGTCTGTTTGTGGCAAGGGCAGGCATCACTGGTGATTTTCACCACTTGCTTTTAACCCTTCATTGAAATCTGTTTGAAGGGACAGAGGAAAGTACAACAGCCTGGTGGAAGTAGTGATGCAGTGAGTTGGGACAGCAGCTAGAGCTAAATTTAGCTTAGCTGAATAAGCACATGCTGTGTCACCTGAATGTTATTGCTATAGATGGAAGCTGTTTGTACATTGGTACGCTGTACACTATATTATGAAATGCACTTGTACAATTGTTTGTTTTTCAGTTCCCTCTGAGATAGTATATTGACAGTTTCATATTCTGGGTTTTTCATTTCAATTTTTCATCAGTTGGCGGGAGACCTTGTTGCCTGCTGGTTAACACAATAAGCTGATCAAGAAACCACTGACATGACTTTGAAAAAAGCTCTGCACCCTCCTGACAGTGATTGCACCACTATCTGTCCTCTCACCAGTGGCTCTCCTTGATCTCAGTGTGATTTAGCTTGCACTCATCATATGGACTAACCTGTTGTCATCATCAATGCTCCCCAACATGGAGACCTGCATGTGATTTGAATATTCACACAAACCAAGGAAGATACATAACAGTATTTTTTTATCGATATAAATTCTGCTTGCATTGGGCCCAGTCTTGTAGCCAGCTTGCTCAGCCCCCGCAGATGTACCTTTAATTAGCTCTGATGTGAGTTAATGTGATGTAGCCCGCTTGCTATGTGCGTGTAGAAACAACCAATGGGACATACAAGCAATTGAAGACAACTTAAGTCCCACAAAGGAATAGTTCACTCTGTCAGCACATAATGCACTGTTGCTGAGCCCAAAATAAAATCTTAGGGATCTGGAGTCTTTTCACTTCAGTTTTAAACTGAAAGTAAGTTGCAATGCTTGATCCTGGTTTTGGACATTTGACTCACTTTCTGTGTCTCGTGGTAGTAGGTCAGTTAGCAGTTGTTAATACTCCCGTTTGGAAAGATAAAAAAAACGAACATGAGGGTTTCAGTTTGTATAATTATAAAGAATTACTTTTGTTACATCAGCTCTGTTCTCAAAATCTTCGACCATTTATTTGCACTACAGAGTAGCATCCTCTGCAATGCCGGTGCTCTGGAAATGCTGCGATGAGCACCTGGTCCTGTGACATTGTGTACTTGGCTGAGGAACTCACACTGAAACACAACTCAAGTGAGTGACTTTCAGCAACAGCAAAACAGATGGCTGTAGCATAGGGTATTTAACAGCGAGGACAAAAGAAAATGGGACTCGACTGATATCAAATATCTTAAAGGTCACATAGTGTTCTCATTTTAAAGTTCAAAATTGTCATTTAGGTTCCTAAAAAATAATAGTGTAGTGTCCAAAAAAGGGCCATTGCTGAATCCCCTCGAGTCTTTTCACCCTCTGTTTGAAATGCTCCATTTTAAAGCCTGTCTATTTAGACCCGCCTTCCAAAAAGCCCAATCTGATCTGAAGACGGGCCTGAAACTAACGGCTGGTTGAAATCTAACTGCTGGTTTGATTCAGTGGTATCTGGGGTTGTGCTTATCACAGGGGACATGACGTCATAAGGGGTTTTGGAACACAGATTTCTTAGAAAGGTGCAGGTGGAGAAAAAGAGAGAGGATTGTTTTTTGTCATACTTTTCGAGTTGGGTATTATTGGAATTGACTGGAAATGGGGGTGATTTAAATGAACAGTGTCATATTCAAACATACATTTAAATACTTTTTTGTTTTGTCATTGGCAGACATGCATGCAAAATTATACAATTAAAAACATTACATTTCAACAGATTTTTCTGTAATTAGAACTTTATTAAGTTTTTTTTACTGAACAATCAAACAAAAACTTTAATGTTAGTAAAATATTACTCATCCCCCCGACCCACACATGAAGTTCTCTGTCTGTCATAATTATTGCCGCTTTACAATATACACTTTGCAAGAATGAACAAAAAACTAAATGTGACAGACAATGCTGACTCACCTCGTTTCAAGTACATTTCTGGTCCAGTGCATTTTCTTTTACTGCTGACTGAGGGCTTCAGGGAGTGAAACAGGGAGTAGCTCAGTCACTTTCCCTGTTTGCCCAGGGAGTTTGCATCTATATCCTTTAGTCCAACCGCTGTGGTCGAAAAATCCCAGTGGGGAAAGTCAGGCATGAATATATATTCCGCAATAGACAGTGAATCTGAATGGCTTTTTAATACCCTTTCTTCATGCAGATATATTGGCTTTGGAGTCATGTTGTTGTTGTTGCTAAAGCATGAAGTAATTCCACTATGGCCAGACAATGGACAATTGTGGGAATTAAATCATCCATATTGTATGGACATGTAATTGCAGGATTTTGTGTAGCAGCTGCCATAATTTACTGTGCTGAATCAGTTACGTTTCTAGGCAGAGAGGGGAGTATTTTGTGTTATGTATATACAGTATGTGTTGCTTGCTTTACAGGGTTTTATCTAAGTGTTGCTGCCATAGTGTCATAATTATCTACAGTGCCTAACTATAGAATTATGAACACCAAGCTAACACACTTTGTTCCCTTTTTTTTTGGTCGACAATTGAAAGTTGTTTTACAGAATGGCCCTTTTTTTGATGATCAGCTGCAATTCTTTAGCTGCAGCCAGTGGATATCATCACCTTTTTACAATGGCACATGTGATGTACTGAACTGTAAGATTGTTGTTAACTGTTTCAGTTTCTGCAAAGACAAGAGCATGTTGCTTTGCATTTTGTTAACCACTATTGTCTCAGACATTATAGTACTGACTATTGACTGATATATGGAAAACTAGTTTATTACTTAACCCATTGATGACGGCTGCTGCGCGATGCCACATTGGCTCTCCTGCCTGATGCTGTGTCGCGCAGCATTATTACTTTATCTAATTTTCATGGCATTCCCAGCATAGAATGCACAGTCATTGGTTCAAATACACATGAGGTGGGTTTTGTTGATTTTTTTAAGACCACGTGACCACCCAAAAGTTGTGTGGTTTGCCAAAAATCATGTCAATCAAAAAAATAAAAAAATAAAACAAAATAATTAAAAAAATACGCCAGCTATGTCGGCGACAGAACAGTTAGTGGCGTTTGGTGCGCAGAATCAAGGTCTACTATAGACTACTGACGAAAATCACACAACACATTGCATCTATTTATTAACAATATTTAATAATTTTCTAATTCATCTCATTTTGACGATTTTTAGAAATATTTGTTGGTTTGTAAGCGCTAAGGGAGCATGTTTAAATAAAACCTGTGAACCTTAACTTTTAAATGTATTTTATTTCATGTTTCTATGTGCTACACAGGCTTAGATATTAAGGTTTTGGTAGACTTGACAATTCCTACTATTTTTTCAGAAAACCCTCAGGCATTAAGGACATGCATCCTAGATTGCCATAGTCATCAATGGGTTAATGCATATCATGGATGTAGTAGGTAGAACTGAATACTGTGTTCAAATATGCTGTGCCAAAAAAAAACTCTGCAGGCTTTTTTAGAGCATGCACACACTAGTCCATCTCCAGCCAAGCCAGTAGAGAACATGTATGCCAGATATTTTCTGCTGGCCAACACATGATGCTGGCCAAAATCACTGAATTGAATATCAAAGGAAGAAAGAGAAAACCTGATCTCAAATCCATTATCACGCAAAGTCTTATCTTAACTTTGTCACATGAGCAACATGTGTTTCACATGCCCAGTAGCTTGAACGTGAGTGAGACAGGTCAACAGCGCTGGCACTGTCATCATGTCAGCTATGTGGAGTTATTTTAAGCTCAAGGAAAAGGAAAAACAGAGGAATGCCAGTGTTTTGATGGCATTCCTTGGAAACTTCAGCCACCAAAAATTGATTAAACACGTAGAAGCATCAATGAAAGGAGTTTGCTCAATTTATAGTCAACCAGTGCCAAGAAGAGAAGTGTGTTGCTGTTAAGATTGTCTGCCGAAAACTGATTGCCTTTCGCGAGAGCGGTATTTATATTAGGGATGCAACGATTATAGATATTGATGCTATGATTTTAGTCTGAGGAAAATTCACTGGATTATAGTGCGTCAATTTATTTCATAACGCTACGGTTGTATAAAATGAGCATGTTTAATCAGAGGTTTTATTGTATTTTGTCCCCACACCATTACTATTCCTAGAACTAGAACATCTCTTATTCAGGTGTTATTCACTTGAGGGAATTAGAATATGTTTTTGTGAGTATTGCATTTAGGGGTGGATAATATTTGTTATTGTTTCACAGTTTGTGCATGATGTCTTCTAGATAGCTAGGTTAAGAAAAGTGCATCAATACAAATGATTTATTAACAGCTTAGTTATTTAAGAGGGGGGAAAAGACAGCATCGAATTGGTATTGTTATCACTATCAGTAGATACTCAAGATTGCTATATTTGTGACGCTCAAAAGAAATGACTTCCCCATTTTACAGCCGCTACACACAGAACTGCGTTAGTGAGACTGCTCACTGATGTCTTCACTCTGAGATACTCTCCCGAGATGGAAATTGCAGTTGTGGAGTTCCAAAATAAACTACACTGCAGTCCATGTTTGTGATGACAAATTGTATCACTCAATGCAACAGTATGGCTTGTTAATGTCTTTTTAATAGTTTTTGGATGACTGCAGCACCATGGGATGGAGGCATAGGCTAAATCAGGCACAGCACAGGACTAGTTGTTATTAGGACAAATTTGATGTTGGTTTTAATTTGATTCCTCACACTTAACAGAAGCAAGGCTGGCTTGCTCCTCCCAACAGGATCAGTTTGGGGAATGGGCAGATGGGAGATAGGCACACTCATGCTGCCCCTACCCCAGCTGCTTAGAGATTTTACACTCCATATGCGATGATGAATAGGTCCTCCGGAACGCGTCATACTTAGTTTCAACTGGGGTACAAAGTTCTCAGGCACCGAAGAAGCAGCCTGTGATGAATACAAATCAAATGCACACGCTCCCTTACACCTGCAAGCACATGCAGTGGGAGTTAGCCCCTTGGGTGACTGATGGTGCTTGCAACTGTGGTTCAGTGTTTACTCTGCTCGGTCAAATGGGGAATCCTCACTGTGACCCAGATAAGCTGTTTGGCTTAAGAGTTGTTAAAATGATGTATTATATTTCTGTGTTAGATATATTGTTCTAGCTTTTACTGCTTTAGCTTATAGCATGATCGTCCCTCTTCATCCTGCATTGCTACTGTAGGAGACTTGCACTGTGAAATGGCCTAGTTAGTTTGTCCTGGCTTGTTGAATAGCATAGCCGGTTAGCACTCTGCTGGTATATCATGTATTCTCAATGTAATGCAATGTTGCTACTTGCTAATGACTTTTTAGATATGTTTTTTTCCGTTTCTAATTAAATTTTGCTCTAAATTACTCTCTCCTAAACTGCAGAAGCATCATGGAAACAAACGCATTTGGTTGGTGAACCAGATATTAGTTGGTTCAAGTTTTGCTGTTATGTCATCTATGTTGTGCAAATGCATTTTTCCAGTGAATTTTATTCTTTTTCTTTTTTACTCCTGTAAACTAATCTCACCATACTATGCTTGTCTTATAGGTGAACCGCGCAAGTATGACCCAAACTTCAGAGGCCCTGTTCATAACAGGTATGACACACACACACACACACACACACACACACACACACACACACACCGTCTGTTGCTTCCAGGAACGTAGCAGGCCATGGATAAATTAAAGATTTAATAAAATACTTTTTTGTTTACTTTCAATTCACATTTAAGTCTCTAAATTGCAAATATGTTAACAGACTGACATCACTGAAGAAAATAAATGGAAATGTATACATACGTCAATAAAGGCAGGAATCTTAGGGATGGATATCTCAATCTTAAATGCATTTAAAAAACGTTTGTACACTTAAATAACTTTTTATTTAAAAAAAAATGTTTTTGTTTGTTTTTTTTGTCTGCACTTTGGGTGAACTGACCCTTTAACTACTAGCCACTACCTTCCAACATGTGATTCTTTTGTATTGATTTCACCCATTGTATAATCTTTTTGGCACACACCCCTGACTGGGCGCTGGCAGATTGATCATTTGTCATGCAGCGTTAATAAAGATGGAGGTCGAGGGCTGGCAGCTCGCTCCACTCCACCGCACAGATCGATGGCCATAAGTCAAGCTGGTGGCTAGAGTTATCCCAATGACACAGACTATTAACCAGCCAGATACACCCAAAACAGATGTAGTCCACACATCACCCCATATTGGGAGGGAAACATTGAAATGTCTCAGCACAGTCCACTTCACCTGATGAACTGCAGTCTGCTATCTGCCCCATGAGAGCTACAAGTCAACACACTTCACAGCTAGGTATTCTTTGCATTGATTTGATTAGAAGTGTTGTTGTGAAAAAGCAGCATGATTAAAATGGGATCGATTAAACCAAACTAAAATGCATAAAATGACTTTAAACATTGATAATTGTTTGATGTAATAATCTAGACCAGAACTGGGCATTGTGTGGCCCGCGGGCCACATCTGGCCCGCTGGCTGTCTCTGACTGGCCCGCGAGAGGTCAATGGAAAATTAAGAATCAAACGTAAATAAGTTTAATTCATGCATGGAATACAACGGCATTGCTTTAATTTTGAAGGCGAGTTTATATTTTGCGCGAGCGTATGCAGCTTACTCTTCACTGGTTGTAAATCGCAATTCAAAAAAAGGAGAAGAAGCTTGTATGTGCGCTGTTTAAGTGCGCTGCCGTGAGCTGCGCGCTGAAAAAAAGTGACTCAGAGCAAGCTACACAGTCAACCTCCGCATTCGGGGAAGGGGGGCGATAATATCAGACAGACAACCTGCTTGTACGTTCACTTGTCTGATATTATCGTCCCACTCCCCGAGCGCCGATTCCCAACGAGTGTGGAGGTGTGGATGTACGAGAGGGGTGCGCGATTGTAACGGGCGAACAAACAGGTCACGCAGGACACACCCCTTTATATTTTAGTGCCTAACTTATTTATATTCATATTTCTGTAGAAAATCCAGCTCCCAGAAGGCTAAATGATGTCAGCCATTATCTCCAAATTATAGACTACAAGACATGCAGCGCACACACAGGAGACAGTTGTTTACAGAGCACAAAAATCATCAGATTTAAACTTCCTCTCAAAGTTTACCAGATTGAGACATTTAACCTTAAAATGTAAATAATAGCCCAATAATAATAATCATCAAAATGTAATGGGGGGGTGTGGGGCAGGATCTGCTCGGTGTATTGTGTTATCCTGTACAGAGGACAATACAAGTAATGGATAATAATGAACCAACATTGTGTTGCAGTGTAGGATACTTATTTTTATTTTTTGTTATTTTCATTATTTTAAAGTCACTATGATACAGAAAACAATGGCTTTGAAGCTCAAATTTTCTGGGGGTGAACCCCCAACCCCCTCACTTTGGTTTCGGAATAACAGGTCTCTAAGTTGGGAAGTATGGCCAAGGTTCCTCTGCTTCTTGCACATTTGTTCACAATTGCTATGGTAAATGTTGATTAAGTGGTATAATGTTGGCATTTTCATGGCTTTTTATGGCTTTTTCTTTGCCATAACATTTACTGCAGCTTATCAAAACCATATACTTTACTTCTTTTTATAAAAAGATACGACTAATATTGACCAGAATTGAGTTGAGCCTTTTGGTCCGGCCCTCCACAACAGTCCCTGATTCTGATGTGGCCCTTTGGGGAAATTAATTGCCCACCCCTGGTCTAGACTAAGCCATCATCATTTCTATATAACACATTAAAAAAGAACACAAAGTGATGTCCAATTTCGATGCTTGAGAGATTGCGATCATCTACATTTTGAAACACAGAACTATGGCACAACGAGGGGCAAAACCTTGCAACAAAGCAAAATCCCTAGAGGGTGTCATCACCATAGGCTTTTTTTTTGATGATTAAGTAGTTTTACGAGAAAATGTAGGCTCTTATCTCTTTTATGTTTCATGTGAGTTTGGCATGCTGCTGTGGAGGCATGTTTCAGCTCTCCCGTGTTTCTCTATCCCACCCTCTCCAGTCCATTTCACTGCTACAGCTGGTTGAAGACACCAAGGATACTTTGATGTTTCTGTGGCTCAGAGGCTTTTCTTAATGAGAACTGGAAGAGAACCGACTCTGTGGTCGTCTTGTTTTCATGCGAGCTCGTTGCCTGAATGAAGTAACCGTATGTATGGTTATTGAGCAGTCCTCAAAAAGCCAGACAGAAGTGGACTGTCAATGCAAACTATCTGTCTCCAGCTATAAACAATACAATTTGCAGATATAATATAAAAATGTACACGAATGAGCCACGAGGCCCTCGACTAGGGATGGGCATTTTAAGAAATTTCATTGATCGATCATCGGGAAAATTAACGAGCAATTATCGAGCAATCGTTATCTTTTTACATATTAAAAAAATGCCAACAGAACATCCAAAATACAGCGTTTTACCATAGACTGTATACAAGAGGTTTTTACTCAATTACATCTTTATTCCAAGATCTTCTAAGCAAACAACAATCTATTAAGACAAGGCAACTTTTTAAAATAATAATAAAATGCGGCGCTGGTGATAGCCCGAGGCAATGAGCCAACAAGGAGCCAATGCTACGATACCTTGAAACACATATGCGCCTCCTAAGATGCTGGCAAAGACTGCATAAGGGCACGGCACGTTTCTCTGAGTGTTAAAGGACCTAACGCTACTTCATCTAATAAACAAAATGTGCAAATTAGTTCCCTGATGAAGGCGAAGTAGGAAAGCATAGACGCTAAAGTTAGCAGCTAATGCTAGCGGCGCTAACGTAACACGTTAAACAGGGTCGGATGTAGGCTTCAATGTACAAGTGGTACATAATTCAGTTTGTTTAAGTGTTTTACTTATACAAGGTTTCACAATGCTTAATGAACTTAGTTATTTTCGGCTCTAAAGCTGTCCCATGGACCTGTCAGATGCCAAACTTCCCCTTGACTTCTTCCTGTTTACGTTTTGACATTACGGCAGCTCGCAGGCTGCTGCCTGAGCCTGTTCTGTTGTCTCCTACTACTAGTTAAGTATCTCCCCCTGCTGGTAGGATGTTTAATTGCTGCCCATACAGTCTTTGGTGCTGCCACATAGTGAAACTCATTGCTGTGCTGCCGGACTCACACTGCGCAACACAACGGCTATATGATCGATAACAATTTCACATGATCGACAATATTCTTAACGAGCAATGATCGAGCAATCGATTAATTATGCCCATCCCTACCCTCGACCATGAATTTCATTACAAATCAGGCACTCTCTCTATCTGCTGTTTCAGATTGTGTGACAACTTACCTAAAGGAGCTTTATGTTTGTCAGGAAAGCTGCTCGCTTGAACCAGTGTCCCTCTTTGCTCCTTTGACCGTGAGAAATATCCTTTTTGTGTGCAAACACCAGTCATTTTAAATACAAAAGACTGAGAACCGAAGAAAACATAAATGCATTAAGGAATGACTTACTGAAACAGAATTGGAGTGTAATATATGAGGTAGAAGATACTGACGTTGTATATAATGGATTTCTTAACGTTTTTAAATCACTTTATGACAAACACTGTCCTGTGAAACAATACAGTGATGGACATAAACAGACAACTAGTCCGTGGATCAATAAGGGTTTGAAAAATGCCTGCAAAAAGAAAAATACACTGTATAGAAAATTTATGAAAAATCCAACTGCAGAAGCAGAAAATAAGTTTAAAAAGTATAGAAATAAATTAACCAATATATTGAGGATATGTAAGAAAGAATACTATAATAAAATACTAGAGAATAACAAAAACAACATGAAAGGTTTATGGAATGTGCTAAGTAGTATTAGAAATGGATCAAAAAATACAGGTTACCCTGAGAAAGAAAATACAATAGATAATATGGATGATGTGGTTGATGGTTTTAACAAATTCTTTGTAAATGTGGGACCAAATTTGGCAGAAAAAATTAATGACCCAGGATCTGTGAGATCTGAAGACAATAATTATGATTTAATAGACATTAATCCAAAATCAATGTTTCTAAAATCAGTGGAAGAGATTGAAATTATAGAGATTGTTCATAATTGTAAAAACAAGACTTCTACCGACTATAATGACATTGACATGAGAATAGTTAAACATGTCATTGAAGGAATTGCAAAACCACTTGCGCACATCTGTAACTTATCATTTCAAACTGGTAAATTCCCCAAAAAAATTAAAATTGCAAAAGTCTTACCGCTGTACAAAACTGGAGACAAACACCACTTCACAAACTACAGGCCTGTTTCACTGCTTCCTCAATTTTAAAAAATTTTAGAAAAACTCTTTGCTGCCAGATTTAACAATTTCATCAATAAACACAATTTACTAACTGACAGCCAATACGGCTTTAGACCCAACCGATCCACTTCATTAGCAGTCATTGAGCTAATTGAAAAGATATCAAATTCCCTGGACCAAAAGAATTATGCAGCCGGTGTTTTTATTGATCTCAAAAAAGCATTGGATACCATAAATCATGACAGAATAATCAATAAATTAGAACGGTATGGTATCAGGGGGGTTGTATTAAACTGGCTGAGGAGCTATTTACAGAACAGGCAACAGTTTGTGAAGATGGGTGAACATATGTCATCTTGTTTGGACATTGCCTTTGGGGTCCCCCGGGGGTCAGTATTAGGGCCAATTCTTTTTATTCTCTACATTAATGATATATGCAAAACATCAAAGATTTTACAATTCGTGTTATTTGCGGACGACACTAATATTTTTTGTACGGGAGAGGACTTGCAGCAGCTTCTGGAGTTAATTACAACTGAAATGAGCAAATTAAAAAAGTGGTTTCACAATAATAAATTGTCATTGAATCTAAGTAAAACAAAAATCATGTTGTTTGGAAATTGTAATTTAAATAATGACGTAAATGTTATGATTGACGGTGTTAATATTGAAAGAGTGTATGTAAATAAATTCCTTGGTGTGACAATAGACCATAAGCTCAGCTGGAAACCTCACATAAAACATGTTAAATCTAAGCTGTCACGAAGCATCTTAGTCCTGTGTAAAGCAAAGCATTTATTGGATCAAAAATCATTGCATATTCTTTACTGCTCAATGATCTTACCTTATTTAAATTACTGTGTCGAGGTCTGGGGGACCACTTACAAAAGCTCACTGCTACCATTAGTCACAATACAAAAACGAGCCATAAGAATAATCAATAAAGCTGGATATTATGATCACACCAACCTCCTCTTTTTACATTACCGTATCATAAAGTTCAATGACCTGGTTGAATATCAAGTTGCACAAATCATGTTCAAGGCTAGAAATAAACTGCTACCAGGTAACATTCAAAAACTTTTTTTTGACCGAGAGGGGGGTTACAATTTGAGGCAACAGTTAAACTTTAAGACACTGGCGGTACGCATGACTTTAAAATGTCATTGCATCTCAATTGGGGGTGTGAAACTGTGGAATGGGATGAGCATGGAGCTAAAGCAATGTCCAAACATGATCCAGTTTAAAAAAAGGTTCAAAGCAATGATTTTCAAAAGGTACAGGGATGAGGGTGTGAAGTAAGAAGGAAATTATAATTATATGGATATACTGATTGTATAGCTATGTATGTAGATATGGATATATTGATTGTTTATAATTATAAATATAGATATATGCATTGTATAAATATATAAAATATAAAAAAATTTATATATTAAGTTATAGGTATGTATGTATAGTTCGTAAATGGCAAATATAGTATCGCCAATTGTACAGAAGAATATATGGATTAAGAGAAGCAAATATAATAAATATTTTTATTTTTTTAATTTAATAAATATTTTTATTTTTTATTTTTTTACTATGGAAAAGGGGTAGGATTAAATAAGTGTATACTTCTTCCTGCTCCTTTTCAGGCATATCTCAGCAATACAGATAATTTTTTTTTATTTTATTTATTTATTTATTTTTGTGAAAACATAATTTTTGTTTATTGTATTTCCATGCTTTTCATTTTGTTTTGTATCACTGATATGTCTGAAATAAATTGAATCAAATCAAATCAAATCAAATCAAATCAAATCAAATCTGGCCCCTTAAATATCCCTCGCTGATAATGGCCGCGTTTCCCAGATTCGATCGTTCTTTGGGACCAAAGAAGGGTCGAAAGAAGGGTTTGCTTAAGAAGGAGCGCTAAGATACGGGTGTTTCCCAGATGCCATCTTAAGTGCCATCTTTGGAGAACGCGTAAGTTGAAGCGAAAGAAGCTCTTTAGTGGGAGCTGTCCACCGCGGTGGTGCTGAAACTGAATAAATCGATGCCAGGCGAATCGATCACCCACCTCTTTATCAGCGCATAAGTCACACACAGCGCCCTGTGGTCTCCCCCACACAGGTGGAATTAGGCTACGCATGTATCGTGTGTGTGTGTGGGGGGGGGGGGGGGGTGCGGGTGTGTGTGTGTGGCAACAAGTGTATCAAAGTAGTAATCAAGCCCATTAGCGCATATATACCCCGTGGATATAGGCACACACATGTGATGTGAGAATGGAAGAAAGCGGCAGCAAAAGAAACAAGCGGGCACCGTCGTTTACCGCGGAGGAGATGGGCGTCTTAGTGGACGAGGTCTGGCAGGACCGGGGAGTTTTATTCGGGGGAACAAGGGGCAAAAAGAACATCACGGTGAAGAACCGTGTTAGACAGGCCATAGCCGAAAAGATGTCCCCCTCCAGCCCATGTGGCCTGCGTGACTGGCATGCTGTGAGGAAGAAGTGGCAGGAGTTCCAGAACCAAACAAAAAGAAAGAGTGAGAAGGTTTCACTAATCAATCTCCCTTCGTTGCAGGTGATGCAGACGCCCAGTAAAGACAGCGCGGAGTAACCCCTCCCCCATATGGTTTCAATAAACTATTTTGGTTTCTTTTCAACCATGTATTGTGTGGATCATTTTGCATTGAAATTAAGGTGTCAAACCTAGCAACAAAAAGTCCCAGGCAATTTGTAATGTATCTAAGCGTAGGTTAATGACGTGTGCGTATTGTGCGCCCTTTCAACAGCATTCCAGTGCCAGACTTTCAGGTAAAGCACCCGGACACTGCAGCAATAATCATAGTGTGCAGGACGTTACATGTAGCCTACATCTGCTGGTTCTGTTTATTTATTTCAGCCTTCAGGCCTGAGAGTTGATATGGGTGATGTGTGGTGGTTGTGGGTTTATGGTTTAGTGCTTGGTGACTGGTGGTGAAGAGGTAGGGGCTGCGGGTTGTTGGACCGGGCTGAAGGCAAAATTGCAGCGGGTAGCTCTGGATGTGTGGAGACACCAGAGTGATCAGCCGTTGGATCTCCGCACGGGGCAGCCGGTACTTTGCCTGGACGGCCCGGTCTGATAGCACGTCCAGTGGGGAGAAGTGCCGACGCACGTATGCATTTATGTAAACCGTCTGGCTTCGCGCACGGCGAGGCTGTTGGTTCGCAGCGAGAAGGTGTTGTATTGCAGCCATGGTTTCTCACACGCGCGGACTTTGGCAACGCCTTTAGCAGGTGGAGCCGCTCTGAATGAGGTTCAGCTGAGTTCAATTAAATCTGTTTCTTTGATATCTGTGAAATGCCACAGGGTTGTTGATGTTTTTTTTTGTATGTGTAGTAGTACTATAAACTCACATGTGTGTGGAAAACGTAAACGTCTAATTCATTAAAACATTTTTTTTTCTCTACTATTAGTCTATGTTTCTTGCGCCAGTGGTCCGCATTGAGCATTGTTTTATTATTTCGAAAAGTGGAGGAAATAAATTTCCCTGACGCGGCATGATCACTGACGATTTGGTCGCTAAGAAGGTTGTAAGAGTGGGTCAGCTCCGTCTTACAGTTCCATCTTAGTGAAAGAGCTACTTTCGCTAAGAACGAATCTGGGAAGCATTCTTCTTTCACAGCGTTCTTAAGAGCGCTCCAAAGAAGTACTTAGCCCAAAGAGGCTCTTAACGAATCTGGGAAACGCGGCCCAATGTCTGTTACAAAGCAGGGACAGGCTGGCAGATTCACACCACAATGGCTATCCTGTGGCACTGCTGCCATCTGTGTCACCTTGGCTTCTGCTGCAGAAAATCCGCACTGCAAATGTAAAAATTAAAACAAAAGTTTTTTTAACAGAGCTTTCAGAACTTAAATGTTGAGTCAGTGATTCTGGAGAAAGTTTGTTGTCAAAATCACTTTTTGTGAGGTGCAAGTGTGTGTGTATGGGGCATCTCTGAAGATTGGGATGGAGGTCATTTCGGGGTCAGAATAGATTTGAACTAATATACTATACAGTATTTTGGATCTCATTTGCAGTGCAAGTGCATGGGCCCTGCTTCCCTGAGATAAGAGAACAAAGCAGAATTGTTTTCACTCTCCTAAATGTGTCAGCTGCTTCACCACTCGCCCTTGCAGGCTTCAGGGGGTAACTTTGTATATGCACTGTGGTGCTGTGTTTGCACTTTTTCTTAATAATGCAGTCCTCTCTATACGTGGGAGTTGGGAAACAAGACACATCTACACTAACAGTCACGTTACGGTGGAGGAGAGGCAATGTCAGCTTAGAACTCCCACCCCTCACATCTTCCCCCTTTAATCACCTGTGATGTGCGGCTCAGAGTGATAGCTAACTTATCAACCATCAAGAGGATGGAGAGGGGTTTCAATGTAAAGAAATGCAGCCATCGCCATGGCAACCCAGACAGCTCCTCCCCATGTTCTTTTTTTGAATGAAAGGAAATGTTACTCCCTTGTCTCCCTTTGTTAATAATATGCACAATATCGGCAACAGCTCTGCTGGTTGTGTTGCAGGTTGTCTCTATGTTCCTCATATTCACTGTCAGTGTGAAACTGTGGCTGTCTTCACCAGACGGGGCTGTGCTCACTTTAGCTGCCTTCTTTTCTCTAATATATTCCAAAAAAAGAATTGCTTTGCTTTCAGAAAAATGGTTTACGCCCTGTGATATGGCTGACACGCCTTATTTCCCATGGCTGCTCTTTTAGTCTTTTGTCATCAAATGTCATCTATTGGAGGTTTCAGCTGATGTTGGAATGTTTTCCTGAAGAAACAGCGCACATGGGCTTTGGGTCAGTTCTCAGTTATTATCAGCTGCAAAAGTGCTGGCCAGGTTCTTAGTGGAGAATATAGCATTTTGAATTCCACAGTCTTCTTAATGTAATTCAGATAAGAGTGGCGATTATGGAGTCGTCTTGTACTGAAATGAGAAACAAGGAGTATTAGCAGCTCTGCTGGGACACAACATAATCTCAACCCTCGCTATTGCCAAGTACAGCAAACTAATCTAGCAGAGCATCCTGTTAACATAGATTGCAAGCTGTACTGCATTTATTGACACGGTGCATAAAATGCTCCTAATCGCAGATGCTACTGCAAAGAATCCAGGATCATTGGCGATGCAAGCTTAAATAAGACCACTCATCCTAAAATCTGATAAGCTACACTGATAATTCAGTTAAAATATTGATATAGGTTTCATATTTGCATTTTAATGTGGCTGCATTGATTAGTGTCTGTTTCAGCTATTTTATCCCTCATAGAATGGGTTGATTCTCAGCTGATATCCCTTGTTGTGTGCATCAGTGCTCAAGTCTGTCTTTGACTGTCTGCTAGTTAATAATGAAACAGTATTTGGGGGCTGAAGAGCAGCGCCCATATGTGGAGCCTGTTCAATCAGAACCATGTAACCATGCTGCATACAAAACAAGGACAATTCACTCTTCAAAGAACTACACAGAGGAAACACTGCCACTTCTCTGAGCTCAGGCCTCCTTTTGACATTGGCCTTGTTCCTCTGGATGAAAGAGGAGAAGGGTAAAGCCAGGGGGGGGGGGGGTGAGAGTCTCAAGGCAATGTGTGTAGCGGGGGTACGCATGTCCCTTGTATCATGTGGTACTACTGGGCAGTGGATTGAACTTATTCAAGGCTTCAACACTTAGGGTCTGAATAGTTCTGAAAAAGGTAAAAAGGGCTGGACTGACAGCTTCTCTCTGGGTGAAAAGGACAGGAATAAAGCTTGTTATGGGAGGCAGGCTGCAGTGAGACGGTGAAGAAATACTCTGAGACACTGCTTTAGACCAGCAGACTGAGGCTAATGTAGAGAGAGAGAGAGAGAGAGAGAGAGAGGCAGTCTTCAAATAGCTGCCTCTGCGCCAGTGGGACAGTTAACTCTGGGGGAGGATTCAGGATCTCATTAGAAAGTCAGTTGAGCTTTACCACAGATTCACTGAAAAAGACACTTTTCATCATGCATGGCATCAAGCACGGCACCCAGATATAGAGCTCAAACTTACTTCGTCATGATTACCAAGAATGTGAAGGATTGAATCAAAGTCTAACATTACACAAGAGTTACAAAAAATACATATACTATATGCAAAAAAACTGCTTGTTTGTAAGGAGCAGAAGTTTAATTAGTTTAACAATTACAGTGAACCATTTTTTAGCTGTCAGCAACTCAGCAAGTGATTCAAATTAAATGCAACATACAAATAATATATATACAGTATATATACAGTATATGGACAGTTATATTCATCATACATATATATATATACACACACTGTATATATGTAAATAAAAAGAATACTGCTCCAAGTTCTAAAATAAATTAAATTCTTCTCAAATAAAAGTGCAGGTTCTGTATGCATTCAAAACAAGCCTGTACTTTCGGCATATTTAGACCATATTAACGCTATTGACGCCATAATTACGGATCACGGTTCACCTCTTGAACAACCCGTTAGTGCCTCTATAGTGACGGTTTGATAGGAATACCTGTAGTGTTGCAGCCCTAATTCCTAATAATTAATTAAAAAGTGCACAGTTCTTTTCTCCTAAGGCAAACTTTCATTTCCCTCTGGGGACACATTAGTACATGCTTTTTGCTCATGCTGACCCATAACACTCAACCATTGATAAATAACCCTACATTCTAGTTTCTCCTTTCACAAATCACTTATTTGTTCTCACCCAATCTTAATTATCTTTTCCCCCCAGGAGCTGCACCGATGTGCTTTGCTGTGTTATCTTCATCATCGTCATCCTTGGCTACATCGCTCTGGGTACAGTGGGTGAGTTTGACACATGGCTGCAGATTACATCACACTACACTTTCATAATGTCACAAAAACATGCACACAAACAAAACAGCGGTGATACAATGTTCTAGGTCTGTAAGTATGGATTGCTCACTTATCCTGTTCAGCCGGGTTGTACAAAGCAACACCTCAAGCTGGTGATGTGAATTGGCAAGTGAAAAGTGTCGACCTGTGAGTTTGACAGCTGTTTTGTTTGTTGTTGTTTTTTTTGTTTGATTTATTCATAATTTCATGGTGGGTGATTGGACAAAATGTTTGATTTTTAACCCCAGAGAATGGGCTTTTCTTATAATAAGTGGGACTTTCACCACAACATGCGGCTTGTGCAGCTTACTCTGCGTGATTTGTTTGACTTGAGGGTATCGTATTAGAAAATCTGTTTTGATGTCCTTGTCAAGTTCTTTGACTGGATGACCAGTGATTCCCTCTGGCTCTCATTTCATTCAGATATTCTCGAAGCCATTTAGTTCACTGAAGTGTGACAGAGAGCACACTGAGGCCATACAGTCTTGTGAATCTCCCTATCAACTCTCCTTTTCTTCCTCTCCTCTTTTGCCCGTCTTCCCTCAAGTTTTCCTATTCCCCTTTTTAATTTTTTTCCATTCATTCTCTCTTTCTACTTTCATTCCTCTCTCTCTCTTGCTTTCTTCATTTCTGCCACTACTGTTCTATTCAACACACCTGACCAAACATTTCCATTGTCGCACAGCTAAGGATATAAATCACAAATAAGTGGGAGAATAAGATCCCAATGTTGTCACCAAAGTGCCATCCCTTGCCAATTCGTTGTCATTGTAGTCATGTCTCAATCTGAGCATGGGACGTGGGAAAGACTTACAACTGTTTACCAATCATTTAAAAATAGCAGGAGCCATAACAATGGATGCGACTTCAAGTAAACCCTGACATGTCTGCAATCAGATCAGAACTTGGTGTGTTTTCTGCATCATTCTTTTTTTTTTTTTTTTTTGTAATGTCAAACACTTGTAGGCCACCTTTGTTGTGGTCTCTCGCATCCAGCACAATCCTTCATTGACTGGCAAGGTGAAAAAATTGCCAAGTAAATTGAATTTCAGGATTACTTCAACTACTGTCAAGACAAAAAGAACAAAACAAATTAAACTGGATTGATCTTTTATTTATTCTTTTTGTTTGTGCGTAGCTGTCTCCTCTTAATTGATATGCAAACTTGCAATCCTCCAACTGAGTTTCTATTGCTTTCTTGTTATTTATGTTTTGATGTACTCTGTTAGCACACAGAGAGAGAGAGCTCATCGTATCCTTTGCCTGATGCATTGCACTCATATAATTGAGGAAACCCATACAGGAACACCATTGACCAGCTGTTCCTCAATAATAATGCAATGCAAATAAACAGTCCTAAGAATGATAGCATGTGTTGTTTGAGAAGCAGAGAGAGTGGGGTAGTTGTAATTTGCCTGGTGTACCTCAGTAAGCAAATCCAGGCATCAGCAGCACTGCCAGTATCAGGAATATGTGTCTAATATGGGGCTACACATGTCCAAAGCCATACAGTTCCAAGTACAAAAACCTGTTCTGTCATGTTTGCAGCCTGGATCCATGGCGACCCCAGGAAGGTCGTCTATTCAACTGACAGCCGAGGTCAGTTCTGTGGCCAAAAGAACACCCCCAATGCGTGAGTGGAAAAATCAATTTTTTAAATTGTTTTACGCTGGAATAATTGTGTTCCCAAAATTGTGGCTTGTCAGCTTTCCATTGTGATCTTCTCACAAGTCACAATCACAATGCACTGAGATGGTTTGTGATTAATTATTGCAGGCTTAGTGTGTGTGTGTGTGTGTGTGTGTGTGTGTGTGTATGTGTGTGTGTGTGTGCCTGCCTGCCTGCCTGCCTGCCTGCCTGTCTGTCTGTCTGTCTGTGTGTGTGTGTGTGTGTGTGTGTGTGTGTGTGTGCGCGTGCGTGCGTGTGTGTGTTTGTGTGCTTAAATTCTTTCTGGACTGGACTCAATTCTCTTTCTGTCTTCTTTCTAATCTGACCAATATCATTGTCCTTATTATTTGTCTCCACAGCAATAAATCCAAATTGTTCTACTTCAACATGTTGAAATGTGCCAATCCTGCTGTTTTAATTACCCTCCAGTGCCCTACAACCCAGGTAAAAGGCCGGACACAGCTTTTGGCATTACATTTCTACACAACTTTATGTTCCTTTCCAACTTCTCCTCCATGCTTGATTATGCAAGATTGATGGGCTTTCTCATTAAGAGGATGTATTTTGCCTCTTGCAGCTCTGTGTATCCAAGTGCCCTGACAAATTTGCCACTCTCCTGGATGCGTGGAATACCAACACCTGGGCATATTACAAGCAATTCTGCAAGCCGGGCTTCACGACTGGCAGTAAGGTGAGAGACGGTGGTTAGTGGTCCGTTCCTTTTTCTTGCAGACCGGATGAAAGTCTATTTATGGATCCCCATGCCTTTTCTGGATGGAGTGCTCACTCGCTTCTGTTTTGAAGAGCAGATACTGTACATCCCCATACTTCATTTTATTCAGGCGAAAAAGGAATGAAAGTGCTTCTATGGGGTATAAATTATGACATCTTATACCAATCTTCTTCCCTTTGAGGCATAGTTTTAAATCAAATATAATGTTATCTTATATAGTTTTGATTACATTTATATAATCATGCCTTTTACAACAAAATAAAATAAATCAGTAAAGTAATTCATTCTCAGATTTTACCAGTTTTATCAGTACAGTCATAGTAATAAAGAAATCATTTGAATGTGCTTTGAGAGACAGGCTGAAGTGAGCTAGCAGCTGCTGATGCACATCACAGCCCAATGCTTAAGTGATGGTGACGTTGGTATGATGGTGTGTAAGGACCAAAGAGTGAGGTGGTGTGTGGGAGCACCTAACAAGTCAGTCACACTGTTTGTTTGGACTGAATCACTGAATTCCCTTCCCACATGATCATAAGTATGAAAGTGCTAGCGTCACACAGGATTCAGTCCAACTCTGTCCCAACCGACTTGTTGGTCTTGATCATGGATTAATGATCCCACGTTATAATGTCTTAATATTAAACCTTGCATAACTCGAGTGAATTTAGTTATCCTTAAATTTTGAAGTTAAATCATTATTTTCCCTATCACAAATTATAGATAGCAGCAACTGCAAGTAGCATAAGGTTTTATATAAATACAGCAACCTACATGACAGGAAAGATCTGTTAATTGACACTTGTGTGTAATTATGGTAATTACTGTGTTGCATGAATGGAAAGTAATACGTCTCTCGTTCCAAATCATTTCAATCATCGTCTCTCCGTTGTTTCTCTTTCAGACAGTTCTAGAAGTCATTCGAGATGAAGACTGCCCATCTATGATTGTTCCAAGCAGACCTTGTAAGTGAATCTAAATAACTGTAAACACAGTAGCCCACAATAGCGCACTGTTTGTTTTCCAAGCCAATAAAGGCAAATAACAAAAATGTGTTTCAGTCCTTCAGCGGTGCTTCCCTGATTTCCTTACAAGAAATGGAGTTCTATCTGTAGCCAATCAGACAATCTTCAAAGACGGTGACAATAAACCAAGAAATGTCAGCGACCTCAAGGCTGCTGCCAAGTAAGATCTGCTTCCCTGAATGTGAATCTTTGTCCTTGTTGTTCAACAAGTTAAGTCCGGCAATTATAAAATTCACATACAAATTGGCATTCTTGCTGTAATAAAATATAATGCATAAATAATCCACCTTGTAAAATAAAATGTTGCAAAACTGTTATACTGTCAATAGGGCTTCCAACTCTGCACCAAGAGAGTTCTGCACAAATTGTACAGGGTAGGACAAGTGGGCATGTCAACGATGCCCAGGAATGTGTATAACCACATTCAAAGTTGTTTGCATGTTACTTGCATGAAAAAGCAGCTTACACGCAAGTTCCAGAGTAGATCTTCAGGGGAACCTACCAGCTGACAGAGGCTACTCTGAGTGCTAAACCTATGCTATCAACATGACATTGGGCTGAGATCGCAAACTTTGGATAAGCAGAGAGATCATGTATCTAAACCAGTGAGCTGATATTAGATACATGATAAATGCTGTGGTAAACCGTTGTTTCCTCTGAATTTCCCGGGAATGTAACATGCTTTAATGCCTTTTATTGTTGTAGCCGAGTAATCGCCATGCAGCAAGGAGTGGAAAGGTCTCAACATTTTTAATTCAGCTTTTTTAACTTTGCCTCTGTTGTAGCCTTTAGCTATGTGTAGACTAACCCTCCGCTCAAGCCCGCCATCATGAAGAAACTGCTCCTCTATACCTCCGCCTGCAACTGTGGACAGGAATTAGGATAGATTAATACCAACTGCTTTTGGCACATATGAACTTCAGAACATCAAGTCATCTACTACTGTGTGAGTCGCTGTCTGGTTGCTGTGCTTTTCAGTCAAATAGAATGTGATGTGGTGCCCCCTGGTGGTCGTTAGATTTTCTCCCTTGATCTAGATATGAAAGCAAGTTTGCATTACAGTGCTGGATATGATCCAAACTCTTGCCCATGGAAATTGTTTTATTGACCTTTAGGGAGCTGAATTAGAGCTCTTCCTCTTAGGGTTGTTCTGAGACGTGTCTGTTCTGTCAGTCCCATATCAATGTTAGCTTGTCCTCTTTTCCTCCCCTGACTGTTCTTGAGAGATTTACCTGAGTCATAGGGCAGTGTATCTGCAGTCAAACTTTGAAGTAGCCATGTTCTGACACTCCCACTAGTCTTGTGGTTTGTGTGTGAACTGAAGCATTTTACTGAAGGGATAAGATGAACTTGAACTATCATGTGCCATTTAAATGGACTTCACATTGATATGTAATTCATCCCATGTGTATAATTTGTAATTTGCAAGAAATATGTTTGGTTTTATGCTGACTCATTTGTCTTTGGAAAAGTAGTTTTGTCTTTACCTAGCATGAGGAGAATGTGTGAAGACTTCTCCATTTGTTTTCATTGGTAATCAAACACTTACAGTACCTGTGCTGTGAAGAGAAGTAAATGGGTTCTTGGTCGAACACATATACCCAATAACCGATGCTAATCCACTATGTGCACCTGTGAATCACATTCAGTAACACACTGCTATCCCATTTGCAGCCATACTTGAGAACAATTGCTCTATAGCGCTTCAGTAACACGAATGCTGTTTTGTGGCTCATAGTTTGGAAACTTTTTTCCCCAGGCCCTCATAACCCAATAAGTAGTTCTCAAAGCTGAGAATATCAAAAGCATTTTGAAACTGTATTCATCTTTGTTTCAAAGAGAGTATTACAGATAAATATAGTGTCAAAATGTTGAAATGAAATCCTAGTTATCAAACGCTTAGAACCAGTAACACAACCCTGCCAAAGCCCCTCTCTGTGTCTTTACTAAATCTCTTTTTTGTCCAACTTTTTTCTCATCTCACCCTGTTACTCCATCACAGAGGAATTGCCAATCTGCTGAATGCCAAAGAAATCGGCATAAAGATCTTTGAGGATTATGCAAATTCCTGGGACTGGATCCTCATGTAAGAATAGTTGTGGCTTTCGTTGTTTTTCAAAATGTCTCCACTCTTTTTTTGGATTATGGTGCTCCTCTGTGGCTGGACCAAATTCTCTGACCCATCAGTGAAGTGAATGATTGATACTGTCTCATACCTGCCTGAACCGTGGAATGGTGGAATTTACAACAAGAGGACATTTAAATAGCACCATGTATTTGTTTAGTGGTCATCTCTGGGTCAGTTCCCAGTATTACCAGTATGTGCATATCATGTTGCAGTGGTCTGGTGATAACCATGGTGGTCAGCCTGCTCTTTATCCTGCTCCTGCGCTACACTGCCGGCGTGCTCCTGTGGTTCATTATCTTTGCTGTCATCGCCGCTGTTGGCTTTGGTGAGTATGCACCACAACACAGTAACCCACATTCATCTAGGACCAGATTCACTAAAAGATAAACCTGTGTAAATGAGGGAATATTCAAAATCCAGTGCAAAATTGCTCCCTTCCTTTTTACCTTTAGTTATACAGGTAAATCCCATTGAGACCGGAAACTCTTTTTCAAGGGAGACCTGTTCCCATCCCACATTACCATTCATACACTGATAGCAGGCTAACTATCGGGAGTAGGGATGGGCATAATTAATCGATTGCTCGATCATTGCTCGTTAAGAATATTGTCGATCATGTGAAATTGTTATCGATCATATAGCCGTTGTGTTGCGCAGTGTGAGTCCGGCAGCACAGCAATGAGTTTCACTATGTGGCAGCACCAAAGACTGTATGGGCAGCAATTAAACATCCTACCAGCAGGGGGAGATACTTAACTAGTAGTAGGAGACAACAGAACAGGCTCAGGCAGCAGCCTGCGAGCTGCCGTAATGTCAAAACGTAAACAGGAAGAAGTCAAGGGGAAGTTTGGCATCTGACAGGTCCATGGGACAGCTTTAGAGCCGAAAATAACTAAGTTCATTAAGCATTGTGAAACCTTGTATAAGTAAAACACTTAAACAAACTGAATTATGTACCACTTGTACATTGAAGCCTACATCCGACCCTGTTTAACGTGTTACGTTAGCGCCGCTAGCATTAGCTGCTAACTTTAGCGTCTATGCTTTCCTACTTCGCCTTCATCAGGGAACTAATTTGCACATTTTGTTTATTAGATGAAGTAGCGTTAGGTCCTTTAACACTCAGAGAAACGTGCCGTGCCCTTATGCAGTCTTTGCCAGCATCTTAGGAGGCGCATATGTGTTTCAAGGTATCGTAGCATTGGCTCCTTGTTGGCTCATTGCCTCGGGCTATCACCAGCGCCGCATTTTATTATTATTTTAAAAAGTTGCCTTGTCTTAATAGATTGTTGTTTGCCTAGAAGATCTTGGAATAAAGATGTAATTGAGTAAAAACCTCTTGTATACAGTCTATGGTAAAACGCTGTATTTTGGATGTTCTGTTGGCATTTTTTTAATATGTAAAAAGATAACGATTGCTCGATAATTGCTCGTTAATTTTCCCGATGATCGATCAATGAAATTTCTTAAAATGCCCATCCCTAATCGGGAGCAATTAAGGGTTCAGTGCCTCGCTCAAGGACACTTCGACATGTGGTTGGGAGACGGGGGATCGAACCACCGACCCTGTAGTTGAGTGGTTGACCGCCATAACCATTTCACCACAGCCGCCCCGATATATGTCTATACTCCGCTCACTCAAATCACGCAAAACGAGCGCAAACTGTGTGGGCGTGTTAGCACCATCATATACTTAGTGCAAATTCCTTTGTGGATACAGTGCTAACTGGGCAGTATGCTCTCACTATTAAGGCCCGTCTACACCAAAGATTCACGACGAGACGAAACGGTTTTAGAACGTCGCAGGGGAAAGTTGCAGTAGTGTAGACTGACAGTTGCGCCGTGGCTGATGCCGTTGCAAGGAGTCCCCAAAGACTGAACATGTCAAGTCTCCCGGTCAAGTTTTAGAACGCAGAGTGCAATGAATGGGTTGTTTGCCCCTTCCAACCTCCCTCCCCAGAGGTTCCTCTCCCCTTTCCCCGGCCTTGGTCGGGCTCAGCTGCCGAATAGCGCCTTAATTGTCTCCAGAAATAATACCTGTCCCGCCAGGTTATTCTGAATATTTCTATTATTCTGATTGTGTTTTTATTTTCACTAAAATTGAACTGAAAGTCACAAATATTAGGAAATATAGCCCTGCGAAGAATGCTTGTTACGAGAATAGTGTGTGTGTGTGTGTGTGTGTGTGTGTGTGTGTGTGTGTGTGGGTGGTCGAGCGAAAAGAGCGAGCGCTAGCGGAGTGACAGAGAGAGTAGGCCTATCCTGTATAGCGTATGAGTACTGCTGTGAGGAAAGGTGTAACATTATGCTTTTTTAATTCATGTTGTGAGTAGGCTATGAAAGACACAGGCTACTTTAAAACATGTATTTCACATAGGCCTATCAGTCTGACGGCAGGTAGTAGACAGCGCCTGGTTCTGAAATAGCCAGCATGTGGGCTGTAAAAATAAATAGGCTAAATAAATAAAAACGCCGCAGTAGACCCACTATGGCTTATTGATGAACAGGACTAGTCGGTTAAACGTTTGAACGTCCGCTGTCGGTTATAATGTAGGCTATAGCCCATCACTTGGACTTGAACATAGGCTATGTGTGAGAATGAACGTGTATGTAGGCCTGTAGGTGTGGGCTAATAAAAGAGGGAGAGAGATAAAAAGGTGAGAGCACAAAGCAAAAAAGGTTTTCTTGGCCGCTAAAGGCCCGCTGTCTTTACTCTTGTTCGTCGGGCGTTTTTTTTTTTTTTTCTTTTCCTTTTTCCTCACGTCAGTTGCCTTTACGCATGGCGCTTGAGACAAACCCAAAACAACACACAGCTGGACTCGGCGGTCCGGTTATAAGGAAACAGTAGCCTAAACTAACGTTTAACAAGAAACTTTATGAAGAAACACTTTAAATAGGCCTAACAATCTCTGCCCATACAAAGAGCTCAAGTTGGATAACTGGACGGAGCGACCCATGTGTTAAATCCATCCGGTAGGCTGTGTATCTGATGACAGAACGTTATCTTAATATTATACAGCGCGCCGCACATAAGAAACTCATTTACATTAACGGCTTTTTAGAAAGAAGAATGGGGCAATAGGCTACAAACATTAATCGGCGCAAAAAAAGTAGAAGCTGCTTTCCATCAACATAGCGAACGTAGGCCTATAGCCTATGCACATCGGGACTAAGCTATAGCATATCTGGGTTGTCAGTGCTCTCATCAATGGCTTGGTAGGCTAAATGGCAGTCATAGATAGGCTATCAATACAGAGATTCGGCATAAAACACGGCAATAATGAAATGGTCATCCAGGTGTGATGTGTTTTGCATAACAAACCAGCCTGTCATTTTCAAAATAAAATCATGAAAATGTAGCCTTGCCTATTATTGAATTATTGTAGCCTAATCTCAATCATTCTTATGTGTATAGTAGGCTATTAGGCCTATAATGTTGTTGAAGGAGTATGTGGTGCCGATGCTGTTGCGGCTCTCAGCTGTGCAAGAACGTTCGCCACTGCTATGGAAACCGGCCACCGTCTCTACCAGTTGCAGCGGTGTAGACTGAATGGGTTTAGAATGTTGCAGACGGGCTCGTTGCAAGGCGTTGCAAGTCTCAAGCCGTCTCGTCGTGAATCTTTGGTGTAGACGGGCCTTTAGAGCACACAACCCATTCTTAGTGGATCTGGCCCCTATTGTTGCTCTGTTGTCACAGCAAACTCAAACAGATTTCGCTATTGTTGTATTCTTTCTTGGATTTCAGGCTTCTCTCTCTCTGTGTCTTTCAGGTATCTGGCACTGCTACTGGGAGTACAGCACACTGATTAAGAATCCAGGGAGTAACGTCACCATCTCTGATATCGGCTTCCACACAGACTTCAGCATTTACCTTCAGCTCAGCCAGACCTGGCTCATCTTCAGTACGCTGTCATTCACTAACATACCTTTAAATCACACCTTTTGGATTTTATCATACGAGCTTCACTGATAATTCAACATATCATTTGTTTTGCAGTGATCTCACTCACTGTGATTGAGGTCATCATTGTGCTGATCCTGATATTTCTGAGGTCGAGGCTTAGCATTGCTATCGCATTACTAAAGGAGGGAAGCAGGTAATTGTGGATACAACCCCTGTTGATTATTTTATAATAAAATGTTGCATTTAACTTTTTGTACATACAACAAAATACCAAAAATATCTTTCTTGCTTTTAGGGCCATCGGCTACATCATGACCGCTCTCTTCTATCCCATCATCACCTTTTTCTTTATTTCCATCTGCATCGCGTACTGGGCCGTCACAGCAGTGTATCCTTCTTGGTGACGAACTGTTTCATCCAGAGGAGTACAGGAATTCTACTACGTCTGCTTTTTTTTCACTTGGGGTTTAAATTGAAACATGCTGGTGTTCCTATTTGTTACGTCTCTGTCAATTGTTTTACACACCTCCAGCATTGCAATGTCTGCTAGAATTAAATTACTTTATTTATTTATTTATTTGTTTGTTTGTTTGTTTGTTTGTTTATTTATTTATTTATTTATATATTTTTATATATATATATATACACACACACACACACACACAGTATATATATATATATATATATATATATATATACACAAGTAGTAGGTCTCTGTGTGGAGAAAAATTACCCTTTGTTTTGTCCCTTAACTTGTGTTCCCCTCAGATTCTTAGCATCATCTGGTAACGCAGTCTACAAGGTCGCACCCAACGATGACAATTGCATGTACGCCAACCTCACATGCAGTCCAAAGGTTAGTCCCCCACTTTTTTACAAAATGAATTGCTTATATATAGTAGAAGTATTTTTTTTGCTTTGTTTCTTTTCAGAAAAAAACGCTTACATCGCTTAATTTTTTTTTTTCCCAATACAGAACTTATTAATTAAAGCAAATGTAATAGTTTATTTTAAAGCAACATCTGGTGGCTGGCAGTGAGTACAGTGTGAGAACCATTCAAATGAATCTCCAATGCTCTAATAGATTTTTTTTTGCAACTATCAGCTATAAAATGCTTGTTTGACAGATGTTTTTTTGCAGCCCCCTGGTTTGTGTTCGGTTATTCTATGTGAGTGTCTAAAAGGTTTTTTATGCTATGCAGTCGCACAACTAAATGTAGGATTATATGAAGCCATACACTGGAAGAGGACAACGTTATGCCTTAAGTCTTACAGAAGTATTTGAGCAAATATGGTGTCACATTACTCAGTCACATCCGACTATGTATCCGGATCAAATATTTTGCTTTCTTTCAGACTTTCAATCAGACCAACATTACCACAGTCTGCCCCGGGTCACAGTGCTTGTTTGCCTTCTACGGCGGGGAGAGTGTGTACCACCGCTACATAATAGTCCTCCACGTATTTAACCTGTTCGTGTTCCTTTGGCTGGTCAACTTCACCATTGCGCTGGGCCAGTGCACCTTGGCCGGAGCCTTTGCGTCCTACTACTGGGCCCTGAGGAAGCCTAAGGACATTCCTAGCTGCCCCCTCTACAATTCTTTTAGCAGAGCTATACGGTAGGAAGCTGCAACAGGTCCCTTTTGTATCTGTCAAAGTAAAAATCTCCAGTGCTGCACTAATATTTTCTGTATGGCAAAAGATTCAGGATTCACAAATTCTTAAGAATCCCACATTTCTTTTGTCACAGCTACCACACAGGTTCTCTAGCCTTTGGGTCTCTGGTCCTCGCTGTGGTGCAGGTGTTCCGAGTTGTTCTGGAGTACATAGATCTCAAACTGAAAGGTAAACTATGACTTTTAAAACCACTCATCTTCCCACTCTTCCGCACAACTTAATGATTACCGTTTTTTTAAATGAGATGTTGATGATGGATGATGTTTTCCCAGGTTCTCAAAATAAAGTCGCTCGATACGTGCTTTCCTGCCTCAAATGCTGCTTCTGGTGCCTGGAACATTGCATCAAGTTTTTAAACAGAAATGCTTACGTTATGGTGAGTAAAGAAAGATAAGCTTTGCCCCTGATGTTTGGACTGATTTATTGCAGCTGTTAGTGGGCCTGGCTTGTACCCAATTACCCTCTATTGAGAACCTTCTCTTTTTTCTCACCAATAGATAGCAATATATGGTAAGAACTTCTGCACCTCTTCCAAGGATGCTTTCTTCCTCTTGATGAGGAATATTGTCCGGTAAGAAAACATACTTATATTTTCCATTTGAATGGTTTACATTTGTTTGTTCAACTCTGTTAATATGCCGGACTTGTTAAAATAAAAGATGTTCAGATTTGGTATCAAAGACTTATATAAAATGTGTAGATTCACTGTATGCAAGTCAGTGAAATAATCAAGAATCGAGGGTTATGCATTCTACTGACCACCATGTTTATACCGGTAATGGTGCATTGACATGGCCTTTCTCCCTTCTGTGGTGTCTGTGGGTCTGCCTTGTCTTTAGGGTGGCTGTCTTGAACAGTGTGACCGACTTTCTGCTCTTCTTGGGTAAACTGCTTATTTCAGGAAGCGTCGGTGAGTTTACGTAAACAGTGTAATACATGAAGAAAGTACAAAGAGGATGAGTCATCCTCCATAATATAAAGACAATGCTAAATTGTCTCCCTCCCAATTATTTTTGCTATGCACATGCTATACTTTAACTTAGTCTTCATCATTATAATTCAAAATGATGTGTCCCACATGTTATCTGCCGGTCCGTGAAAACAACTAAATCTCTTATATGCAATTAAATTTGTGAGATCAAAAATCCAAATTTATACTAGAACTATTAATCATAAGTTCTCGAAGCCATGTACAAAAAGAAATTGTGTGATTTTGTCACTATTGTTTCACTAGTGTAAAAAATTTGATTTGATAGTACCTCATTTTAGTAATCCATTCATTTTCCCCCTTTCAACTCATTTTAGCCCATTATAAAATATATTTATTTAATTTTACATGCTGTCTTTGTTGATGTGTCCAAAAAATCCTTACCGGTACATGTATTTATGTTTGGTCCTTTAGGTCTGCTTGTCCTTTAGATCTGCTTGTTATTTACTCACTTTTTTTATGTTTCCCAGGTGTTCTTGCATTTTTCTTCTTCACACGTAAGATACCCCTCACTCAGGAGGAGGTGCCGTCCCTAAATTACTACTGGGTCCCCCTTTTGGTAAGGATACAGTATAACGTATGGACTATTGACTGACTGCAGGCAAAAAAACTATTTTTTCGTGCACTAGTACATTTTGAGATTTCAGGCTATTTTGCTTTCAGACTATGTCTTTGTTGATACTTGCATACATAAACAGTCCAAAACATACATTTAGGTGTTTATTTTAATAAACCTTTTCTGTTTGCACTTTCATATTTCTCCTATACAACCATCTTTAATGACCATTATCTCAAAATGTTCAATACTCTGAACCGCAAATCGCAACTTCTAAAGCACTTACATCAACTACACTTCCATAATCATTCTTAGCTTTATTCTGAAAGTTATTACAGAAGGATTTGTTCATACATCCATGACTAAGTTGTTCATATTACTCTTGACCTTTTTGGTGTTTGTTAGAATGCAGATCTGTTTTGTCATCACATAGCTAAAAAGACCTGTGAGACATGTTGCCGAATATAAACTGACTTTGACCGGTTGATTCTTTCAGACGGTGATATTTGGATCCTACATGATTGCACATGGATTCTTTAACGTCTATGCCATGTGTGTGGACACACTGTTCCTATGCTTTTGTAAGTATGGTGCTTTGTCAGTGCTTTACCAGTCTCACTGTGTGTGAGATTATGACTATTTTGTACTGAGTGCGGCTCCCAAGGTTTAAGAGTAAATGTCAAGCAGCTTGTCAGCAGTTGACTATTTCCTCGCTTTAAATCTGTCTCTAAACTGAAACTGATTCCTGCTAATTCAGCTCTCTTTAATTCCTGCATGACCTTTTTGATCGTTTATCCCTACTAAGTCTTTGCTTTCCTTTCTCTTTCTGGCTTCTGCACTGTGTGCTGTCTGCTGTCTGCTATTCCTGCTGCTCCCTTTGTTGTGCTGGGAAACCTGGTCTCAGGTGAAGACATCGAGAGGAATGATGGTTCTTCCTCCAAGCCCTACTTCATGTCTCCTGGCCTGCACAAGATCTTGCGCAAAGGAGAAGAGGGTGCCAAATTATGCACCGCTTCCTGAGCAACGTGCGGCCATTTTGCTGAACTGTTGATTCTCTCACTCGCTTCTCTCTGTATCCACTGTCTGGACATTTGAGATGTGAGTGCTGTAGGGCTAAACATTACAAACTGGATGCATCCCAACCTGGTCAGAGATGGCCTGGACATGAGAAAGGACATGCTTTTACTTCAGCTCTGCACAGGCAACGGCAGGGGAGACTAGAAGAGATAGACAGCAGTTTACTTCCTCTCTTAAGCCAACTCAGAGACTTGCCTTTCTTTCTGCCACGCTTCTGTTCTTTTTCCTTCTCTGTATTCGCTGCTGACCTCTGCCTTACCGAGGGGCTACATGTCAACTCGCAGGACAGACGCACAGGCTGAGACGAATATTGATAAGAGCATTTCTACCCAAACAAACATGAGGACCTATAAAATGTACAGACGCCACAGATGGACTACGGCATGAGGCGTCGCCATGAAAAAGTGGTGGACTACAGGGCACCCTCTTGTCGCACTTCGGTCTTCTAGTGTAAAGTGTATGCACTTTCACACGTGGGAAAAGAACCATGTGATTTATTTCTGTCGAGCATGATTATTTTGCTGGCTGTTGATGTTTGCCATCGGTTTTATAGGTTGCTTTGATCCACTGTATTTACATTAACACACAGATCCAAAAAATGGTGTGTAATTCTGCACTTTGCAAAACAGGTTTCTCTTGTTTTAAAATCATTACAAAAAGATAAAAAAAGTTCACAATCATCAAGTTTCCATTATGGTCATAGTACTGTAAACCAAATGGAGAATGTGGGAGGTCAAGACTTCAAAATACATTTTATGGTTTCTGCTTGAAATTATGAAAAGACTCTGACATTTTTCAGGAAACTTATGAATGCAGCCACTAGTTTATGTGCCTAGTTGTGAAAAAAAAAAATGTTCCCTGTTATTCTGTGGTTTTAGACCTAACACCAGGAACCTTTCTTGCGATACAGTTTATAAAAGGATGTCAAAGCCATTTTTGGTAAATTTTTTATTGGATGGTTCAGATGTAGTGCTGTTTTAATACTAAGTATAATACACACATCTGTCTGAAAGTTATTCAGTGTTCTTTTTGTATAGGCAAATTTTTTTTATCAATGAAATCCAATGAAAATGTGAATAATTTTTTTTGAATAAACATAAATGGTTTAAGTGCTGTCCTGTGCATTATCAAAGTACATTGCTTGTTGTTTGTTCGAATAGAAAAAATGTGGATAAGCTTAGTGTCTCTGTCTTTGCTGTGATTCTAAATATATTGCTACTGCTGCCTCCTAGTGTGGGACCTGGAGTCGAACGATGGCTCTCTTGAACGGCCCTTCTACATGAACAGGAACCTGCGTGACATTCTGAACAAGGACAACGATAACGATTAGACCACCAGAGGGAAAGAGACCAAAGGTGATCCAAAGGAGAAGGACTGAAGATCGTTTACCAAAGCGTGGTACAAGCCCATGTGGCAATAAGCATTTGTCCAAATATAATTTGAAGTTTACACAAGTTGCAAATGTACACTATAATGGACAAACAGTATAATTATAAGACTCATCCACATGATTTACGGTCTTGAGAGTTATTTAGTATTTAAAGCTAATTCCAGAAGTAGGTTTGTCTTTATAAAAGACTTTGTTTTGGATGGTGTACAAAGTCACACCAGGTTCTTGTAAATATTTGTTTAAATTGTATAGTTTAATGTGTTTCTGGTGCTGCCACAGTCATACACAGTTCCTATTGGAACGAGATTTCTTTCTTTATTGAGATTGTGGTAACACCAGCTGTTTGTGCTCTTAAAATCTAGTAGTTGACAGTTTGAACCACATGGTGGAGCCAGTCTTTACCAGACGCTTTTCTGTGTACTGTTGAGGTGTGAATGCACTGCGGATTCAACTAGTTTTTTCATGAAATGATAAAACTTTAGCTCACCTGTGTATTGTGTTATAACAGTTTTTGACCTCAGATTGTCTCACATTGAGAAACATATTAGCCAATAAGTGTCCACTGTTTTCATATTTAACTGCCAAGGACATAATGGTGTAGCAATTCAAAGTGCTTCACTCTATAAGTGCTTCTTTTCTGGCCACATTGGGTGTCTAATTGCATATTGCAACTACATTGTTTACATTAGAAGGGGCTTTTCTCCTCAAATAACTTGCTAAAGGGATAATATGCAGCAAGTGATGCAGATTCTTGCCTTTCCGTATGTTAGCGGACGGAATGACAGGTGAAGTAAAAGGATTTTTATTAAGGATTGTTCTCGGCATTAAACGGTGTGTGTCCAACCAGTCCCTCTACCCGTTATACATGTTCTGTTATGTTGCTTTTCAACCTGCTGATTAAGGACACATGTATGTGGGACTCACAAGGCAATGCAGTGAAACCAGTTCAAATGACAAACGTTAACAATTACAATGTGTGAATTGCAGTTCTTAAAAGTGAAAATGTATTTTACTATTAGATTCACTAGACAGATTCTGGGCAAAGTAACACCTTATTGCTGAATAACATCACAAAACATAACAACATTTCTTGTTGGAGGAATGCACCTCAATAGAAAGAGTGCTAAATCTTTTTGTCATTATGGGTCCTGTTGTTGATCCAAAGTGGGGCTATTTGTATTGAGCTATTAACGTATTTGTCAAAAAAAAATTGATTTTAATGTTTTAATGTCTTTTTTTTTTTTACTGATACGTTGGTGCAAATCTGTATGTTTTTATGAAATAGCTGATGTGAGGTCAGTTTGCATGATTACCAGAGAGCCCCTAATGTGGAAGATGCAGTTGTGTTGATGGAACGAGTTCTTTCCCGATCTGGGTATCACCGGGTTGTGACACAGCTGATGGCAGTTTCACACACTGTCATTGTATATTTGCAGACATCAAACCTCCGGTGAGGTCTTCTTTTCCTAAATGGATTTATGCATCACTTGGGATGATGCTCACCATTTAGATGGTATAGATGTGACTCATGCTTTGGGAGCCTTTGTACGGTGTTTTGTCAGACCAGAGGACCTGCCCCCATGGTGCCTCAGAGTGACAGCACTCCCAGACTCACACAACTCCTGCCCCCAAACGCGCTGGGACACGTACAACGTAACCGTTTGGTAAAAAGCAAAACAACTCCGCTTTATCTTAAAGGCGGGAATGATACATGTAGTGCTCAGCGTGGCGTATTACGGGTGTAGCATGTTGTTATCCTCTTTTTTCACTTTGATTCTGAAAAACAACTACATGCCTGGTGGAACTTAATATCTTTATGTGGAAGCAGCTCAGGTATACTTTCATTCTCACGAGGGTAAATACCTTAGATCTAATAAGTGAAGTAAAAAGTGTGGTTTTATATGCCCCCTCCCCCTCCCTCTCATATCTGGAAATTATATTCTTTTAGTCAACCACAGTCAACAAGTAGACACAAGTAAAACTTGGTTAGAATGTGTGTCAGTATTTCTTACCGCAAACTTTTAAAAGTTAAACTCTGAAGATGCAGTGCTCTAACCTTTTGATGCTCCAAAGTTTGCTTGTGACTTATTTGTGCAGAAAGCATACAGTAATAATGCCTCATATATGTCATATATTTATTTATACTGTAAAAGTGTTTTTTAACAGAGAGCATTGCCTGTGTGTATGTTCATCATTCAAATTTAGATATGTTTTGTTCTTTGCTTCTATTTTTATGAATAAATCGGTTTTCTACCATGCACTTCCTCTGTTTCTTCATTTTAAATATGCATAGGCCTACTAATGTTTTAACTACTGCTCCACGTCAGCAGTCAAGTGTCTGTCCTGTAAAATAACATTTTCATTCATTAATCCACGGGTTTGTGAAATTAGACATTTATTTTCAAAACAGACTTACACATACAATAAATAAATTAAATTGCAATATTTGAAACCTTGCTATACAAACAATTTCAAGGTTCACCTTCATAATGAGTTGACATTTTAGGCTTGGTGTCTTTCACTTGGAGAAGCACTGTGTCACCAACTACACAAACAGATATAAATCAGTTATGTCATAGGTCACAATGCCATGACGTACACTGACACCTTTCCATTTCCACATTATACAGTACATTAAGGACTGTAGATTATAGTTATCTCAACAGGGACTGAAGTATTCCAAATAATTTTAACACACAATGAATTACTGGCAGTTCAAGGCAAACAAGGTTCAAGGTTCACTCAAAATGAAATTGTATCTCCCGTGGAGATCTGAATACTGCGGCTGCTAATGACGGACCATTGCTGGTGAGGTCTGAGGCTGCTGTGTGTGTGTGTGTGTGTGTGTGCAGGCCTGCCCACACTAATGGATGGGCCCCTAAAAACCTCCAGTCAATGGGCCCCCCTTACCCATGCTTTACTAGTATCAATGCGTGTGAGTGCGCTCATCCCTAAATAAACACATACATGTCTTTGTAGAGAGACTAACTATCTTATCAACCAGGGACTTGCGGGGACAGTTTGGGGAGCAAGGACTCATTATTATTTTAAAATAGTATCACATTTCTGACTTGGCCCGGGCCCAGCCTTTTAATTTTTTTTCTGCACATGACAATAAATCATTTGAAATCTTTTGGTGGTATTGTTGAAATAAATAACAATTAAAAATCAACAAAATTCTTTACACAAAAATGAAAAAAGGCGGTCCTCTTCACCATCTACCATCAAAAATATAAAGTTGGCCTCTGTTTGGTTGAAACATGTAGGATTAGTTCATTCTGCTCTCATCACTGCAAAAGCATTGCCATGTTTACTGAGAAAATGCAAACATTACTGAAATTATTACAAAAAAAATCTTAAACTTTTAACTCAAATCTGTTCTTTTAATTATTTCCAACTTCTTTGTGCCTTGTATCTTTTTTTGCATTAAGAACTTTTTAGGTCTATTTTTATTTTTAGAAAAAATACAGAAAACATGGTGGTTACGGTAATAATGAAACCAGGATGATTCTGCTCGTCATACCATTGTGGTATGACCCAGCTGGTTGGTCAATTGGCCAGGTTTGTGACCTGGCTGGTCGTGTCAACCTGAAGACTTATGTCAAAGCCTTCAGAAGTTATTGTCCCCAAAGGGAAATTATTCATCAAAAAATGTACATTATGGTAAGAGAGAATTTACACCCGCTTGTAGACTCAGGAAAATGACAGAGTAACTAGCCTGTCCTCTTTAAAAGAATGTAGAAGAACTACAAAAGGTACCCAACCCGTTTTTTCATCGGGTCCAAATACTTTTCACAATGACACCCAGACACAAGTAGCAGGTAGTCTACATGTGTTTTCCGTGAGCAGGAACGACTCAGGAAAAAGAATCCAGCCAAAACTGTTTTACATCAAAACCCAATCTTGTCACCATTTGGCACACAAAGGGTTCATAGGATGGATTAAGTTTGAAACAGTATCACTCCGCTGTGCTCAATCTGAAACATTTTTAACATCTCTGCTTTTCTATTGGTATTATGTGGGATTGATGCTTCCACAGGTATTGTCTGAGTACAGTAAAGGAAAGTAATGCATACTTTTATTAAATAAAATGACATTTATCTAATATATGGAGACACCTGAATTCATCAAATAAGTATTTTTTTTTCAAACTTAAAAAAGCTATTCAAGACTATAGATTATTTTTTGAGAGTTCAAATTAAATGGATGCAGGGCTCAAATATTCTACAATTTCTGGGAGAACAAATTGATATATTTTTTTAGATCAACACATCCCAAACCTTGGCCACAACTAGGTGGGAAACCTTTAAGGCATATAAGGGGTCGAATTACAAGTTATACAAGTTCCCTGGCCAACCTCCATTCCCCCTCAGATCAGTTATGTGACCCAGTCCACCTGCCCTGGGTTAGGGTGGGGGAGTAAATGTTTCTCAAAATAGTTGTATCGTCTGGGATAAAAAAAATAGCACAGGCACACAAGATGTCAAATACCCACTATTCCCAAAGGAAAAGCAGTGATAACAAAAATATGTATATTATGGTCCAGAATACCATTGATGGAAGACTGGACCAAATTAAGATGATCTTCCACAAAACATGGTCTCCAGTCCAGAGTTAGCACAAAATGTACTTTATTGTACTTCATTTAGACCGTTTAGATTTTAGTTTTGAGGTACATCAACTTTTTGCTGCCAATCTCTGGGCTGTCTACCAACCCGTAACGGATTCAAGGCCTGCAAAATACAGATTTTCCACCCTGTGCCCACAAAAATGTACATTAAGTTGTGTTGTTTTAAAGGCATATAGGTAATCTTCAGCGAAGGCTTGGCAAAAAAAAAATCTTATGTTTAAACTAACGGCGTTAATATTTGACGCTCAGAGGATAGCCCCACCCAACCTGTTCCCAGAAAAGTCAATCTGTGACGTTCTGGCGACATTTAGCATTAAACATGTCCAGCTGCTGGCTCTGGGCCAGGCTTTTCAAATGGCCGTAAGCGGAGCAGCCGCTCTGTTTAAACACCCAACTTTGAATAGATATTGACATTTTACTCAAGTAACAATAAATAAAAATGTTGTTTTGTTGTTATGGTCGTGCAAGTTTTAATTTAATTTTTTCTGTTAAAAATAAAGTTTAGCTTAGTTAGGTTCTTGGCTTCCAAAGACAATGGGCCCCCAAAGTGGCTGGGCCCTAGAAAGCTTTCCCACTTTCTACCCCTTATGGGCGGCCCAGTGTGTGTGTGTGTGTGTGTGTGTGTGTGTGTTTTTGTGCGTGTGTATGCAGCTCAGGCGTGAGACACGGGCAGGGAGGTCATGGCGTGGGCTGGCAGCAGCGGTTGAAACATGGATGGAGGGGAATGTACTGCGGGCACACAGAGAGCACTGGGGTCATAACAGTTTCCATTATAGATATTAAAATATATACAAATCTATGTATAGATTGTTTAAAGAAAGCTTAACTTGATAAAGATTGTAAAATATTATTTACAGCAATAGGTAGATCCTGATTATTATACCATAATTGTTTTAAATATGTTTACTTTCCAAAACATTTAATGGGCATGTCTGACTATTTATCAATGCTATTTCACAGAACTTGTCCAGGAAGCTAAAAAGCTTATGTTTACCCCCTTTGTAAACCCTTTTTTCCATGTTCGTCATATAGCCTGATATTAATTTTAAAAACCATCTATAATAATTTTTTCCTTTGGAACTTTTATTTGAAATGTTGATGAAATATAAAGCCATATCATCAGCAAATTTCATTTTTATTTCATTTTAATAATTGTATAGGAGTAAAAGAAAATAAGTGTAAAAGTTTAGTTTAATTAAATTATAACAAATAAATTAACAATATATTAAAAATAATTAATCTCCATTGTGATAAATTAAACCATGGAACGCTTGTTTGGGTTAGGGGCACTCCACACTTTCCAATAAAACAATACCAATTTAATATTATTTAAATTGTTAATATAGAAATTTGACTTTTTTATGGTCACCAATCTTAACACAAAAACTCATGAAAAGGCCAGTGCTCACTGTCTATAAAGGAGTGTAGTGCAGAGAGCATTGATCCCTCCGAGCCTCCGTAGGCCGTGTACTGCAGCTCCTCTGGGGTTGGGGTGGGCTGGGACAGGCGGCCGGACTGCAGCGAGCTCATGGTGGTGCTGGAGCTGTGGTTGGGGCTCACGTGCTTCTTGTGGCGGGCTCGGCAGTTCTGGAACCAGACCTGAATTGACAGGACAAACGTCTTTTGTAGGGCGAAGATTTGAAAGTCAAAGATGAATACTGTGGGTTGTAACGTTAGCTTGTAAACTATACAAGCTATTTTTAATTTGGCATACTTCCTTCCCAGGTAATACTAGCTGGGCTGGGACAGTCAGGGCAGAGGTGTGTTTTCCCAAAAGTGTCACTATCAAACTAGATGCCATGTTCTGTCACCAATGAAAACTGTTATTAAAGGCTCACTAACCATCAGTTTAATCCTTGAACTACAGCTCTGGAAACACAGTTGAATAACATTTGTAGTTTATCATTGGTTATTTTGCAAAACTCCAGATTAGCATTGCTGCTGTCTTGTTACTTTTGTTACAGCGAACACATAGGCATTTTTTGGTTACATTATATCGTACACATTGGATACATACAATTCCACTGTCTTTTATAGAAGACAGATTTTCTTGTGTTTCTTTCTGAAATATTTTCTTATGTCATAAGATATAAATGATGTTAGAATATTATGAGATATGCACCTTTTGCCAGTGGTGGAATGTAACTAAAGTTAAGTTTACTCAATTGCTGCACACAAGCATCATTTTGATTATTTGTACTTTAATATATTGCATTTTATGCTAAAGTTTTCTTCTTCGCTACTACATCTCAAGAGGAAATTACTGTAGTATGTACTCCATTACATTCACTTGTCGACTTAATATTTTACATACAATTTAAAACATTGCGTATCTTCTTATAAAATAATATGCACTGTTTAGATTAAACTATGCATTAGAATCTAAATAATTTAAAACAAGCTTTAGCACTATCAGCTTGAAAATTAAAACGCTCAATGATGCCTAATTTCTACAGGCTTGTAGTGTTAATTTTCTTTTCTTTCTTATTTGACTCATAAACACCTGTTATTTGAAAGCATTGAAAAGTGCATGGCAGAATGTGTGTATGTTTTTCTTTTGGATTTGTTTGAATTGTATTAATGATACTGAGTTCTAAATACTGTATAGTCTTGGACTTCTAATATGTATTCTCTCATCCACTGGTCCTTCACTGACCTGTATGACTCTTCGACTGAGGCCCGTCTGCTCTGCCAGTTTCTGCAGGGTCTGGGCGTCTGGATTGTTGTCCTGAGCAAACTGGGCCTGCATCACCTGCACGGTCAGGGGGGGAAGAGGGAAACCAGTTCAGTGACAGACAGGGTCCCCTCCCCTCATATCGGCATGAGAAACAAAATGCTTGTTTAACTGCTGTGTGGAGCTTTGGTTTGTCTATATCAATAGCACTGCTGTTAACAAATCATGTGTTTGGAATGAAGACTGTCACATAGAAATAAATGAATGTAGATGCATGTGTTTATAAGAATTACTTTAAATGGCGGATTATTTTCCAAAATGTTTGGAAGAAAATAAATGTGTTTCTGTGTTTGGAGGATCTGAACTCAATAACTTATGACATCTTAGTTAAACAAAAATGTAATTAAAGTGGCATTTTTATTTAAATTAGGCAGATATTTTTATTGGCTCCTTTTTAGGAAAAATAAATAATTCTGCGTTTTCCCTGACAAATTTGTATGAAGTATAATTAAATGATATGAACCTGCAGCTGTTCGGCAGTGAAGCTGGTCCTTGCTCTCTTGGAGGGCTTTGGCTGGTTAATCTCCTGTTCAGTGGGCACAGCCCCTTCCATGTTAACACTGTTTCCTGCAAACAAGAGCATATTATAATAAAAGGCCCTGCAACATTTACCACAGAATTACAAATATACATTACTGACAGATACATCCATTTCACTTTTTGAAGGGCAGCATGCAAAAACCATATTTAAACCAAACCATTAAAAGATGGCACATATGCATTTTAAAGACATGTTGTGCATTTTGTAAAACCCCTATGAAATGAGTTCATGCCTTTTTGTAAATTTCCATGTAAACAATGATATATTATCTTTTTTGAAATTACAGCATATTAAACGTATAGCCTACATACAACATATAGGCTATACTTTTTTTTAAATAAGATAACGTTTTGTTGCAAAACGGGAAAAAATATATATCTGTTCCAATCTCAAGGAAGCGATATGTTTGTTGGCTTCAAGTGGAAAAACTGCACTTCTTCAGCGGACTCACCTTTCTCCACGGCCCGCTTGAGGTTGTCCAGCATGCAGTCGTAGTGGACTCTGCAGAGCACCTTCTCCTCCACCAGGGCGAACTCTTCCCCGGTGGACAGCTGCCTCTTGCAGGAGAAGCAGGCGAAGCAGGCCAGGTGGTACACGTTGCCCTTCGCCCGGCGCACCCAGTCTGTGGAGTGGATGTTCCGGCCGCAGCACGCGCACCAGGTGCCGTATCTTCTGTCGGTGAAGGTCGGGGGGAGCAAACATGAATGTAAAGGTTGAAACACTGATGAGCTTTGTCTTTTTAACGACCGATGCAGAGAGCTTTATATTGGAAAGTTAATTGGTGTTTTATATCTATCTATCTATCTATCTATCTATCTATCTATCTATCTATCTATCTATCTATCTATCTATCTATCTATCTATCTATCTATCTATCTATCTATCTATCTATCTATCTATCTATGCCTATATATCTATCTATGCCTATATATCTATCTATCTATCTTTGAAGGAGTGTTAAAGTGAGTCGAATATGTTTTGCTAAAGACAATACTGTTTTAGTTTCGAATGATTTTTCAATATTGCTTTTTTTATTGACCATTAACTCAATGTAAAAAATAATAATAAAATAGGCCTACACTTAAAATGAATTAAATGCCCGCCCAATAGCAATTATCATGGGGCTAAATTTATTTGATTCTTAAACCTCAATTTGCAAAATATGTAGGCCTATTATTTAAAAAAAATCGATGCACATACCGAAAGTAATCCAGTTTACAGAAAACCTCTTTTTCTTTGATGTAGCAGCTCGTGTGGCTGCCAAGTGAAGTCTGGCACACGCTGCAGGATAGACAGCGCACATGCCAGCACAAGTCGTTCACCTGAAGACGAGACAGGAGAAATTAGCAGAAGTCAATCAGTTGTGTGGTAAAGGCCTGTTGCATTCACACGCACGAACTACAGCGTGAGACTCAGAACAAAAAAAACAATACAACAAAAAAAACAAGCAGAAATGCAAACGAGACCTAAAAGTAAATGAAGTATCCGTAATCCAAACAAAAAAAAACAGTTCTTGTAACAAGAAAAAAAGAAAGGAAAAATTAAAAACTTGCGCACAAAAATTAAGGTGCAATCGTTTACCTTTAATAAATATTTATCCACAATCTCGCCGTTACAGCTCGCGCACACCGCTCTGCCTAACAGAGGTGCAGATGACATCGCCTGTAGCGAAGGCGCCTCTTCATCCAAAACTTCCAGCGGCGCGCCCTGAAGGGATCAGACGTGCGATTAGAAAATTACGCACAGGAACGCGGCCACCCCACACATACAGCACAGCACGTGGGTAACATAACATGTTGGAACTCAGTTTACCTGCTGTCACTATACCGAACTTATGATCAAATTAAATAAAAGAAAAAACTACTTTATCAGAATCAATTATTTCTCCGCATCTAGTTTGTTATGGATAAATTTGACATTTTTGCTGAAAGGTCTGTTTCAATATCTGAAAACATGGCAGGAGAAAGCCACTTCACAGAATTGTTTCTAAAAGTGGGAAAGAAACTATGTTTTTCCTCACGTTTTCCCACTTAGCCAGAAAGGAAAACTTATGTAATGAAAAAAAACTTTTGTTTGATTTTTAGAGATGCCTGCATGCAAAGTGTCGCAGCCTTTGTCAATCCACAGTAGCCTACATCGAGCTAGAATAGTTCTGATGTAAACATTTTGTCCAAACGTTATCCTCCAAGAACGACCCTTGCTAAATTCGCATGATTAGGTTTTTTTTATAAGTCCAGTAGAATAAATTTAAAAAAAATTGCTCCAAACATTTTCTCCTACCATTCTGTCTCTCCTGTCCTCAGTGCATTTGCCTAACAGCTCTCCGTCTCCTTCGCAATCCTCACACATGACAAGAAGCTATGGCGGGACGAAGAGGATGATGTCGCTCTGTCAGACTGCTGCGGCAGCTGCTGCCTTAAATGCCCCCTGCTCCTTCCTCATAAATATCATGCCTTTCACTTTTCACCATGACAACGCAGGCGATTACCGATTAAATGGCATTTAAGAATAAAAAAGAGAGGCTATAGTCATTACTTGCAAAAACTGACAACACTTGAACTAATACTTCTCCTGCGTGCATTATGTTCTTGAGATCTGCATTTGTGATTCAGCAACTGCTCGCCACCGCGCGCGCGTGCTGTGACTCAACCCCCCCAACCAACATGACAATTTCGCGTGTCAATCAAAAAAAAAATACAAACACGAACTTGGTCTCAGGGAGAAGAGGGATTGATTTTTTTAATAACAGCAATTAAAAAAGGCTAAGTTCGCCACAAGCGTCTAACCGAGGCAACCAAAAGGTGAAGAGGTCTCATTAACTACTTGAGTGTTAATTGCAGAATTCAGGGAGGGGTAATTTCCTTCGACATATCTTCAAATTCTGAAAACACTGAGCTGTCAGCATGTGGACGGCCGGCTTTCAATAACAGACCGAAGCCCAATTTGATTTAATTTGACGAGGCCATTTCTACTAATATTTAATATACCTGCACGGCCTCACACCGCCTCACACCTCCGTCTGTAACTTTCATCACTCACCTCGTCGGAGTTGGACAACAGAGATCCGGAGTTTTCATCCTCGCTAACAATGCAGCACTCCACTTTGGCTTCACCTGTCCAGCGCATCTCCGTGTCCGTCTGTCCAGAACTGTGAGAAGTGTTCCCCCGTTTCAAAGTGAAAAGTGCTGTTGTTGTTATTGTTCCTTTCTCTGAGTGTCAGCCTGTCTGCACTGAGCTGTTACTAGAGGGCGGATCATAATTCATATTTTCATGTCCTCTTTGGCCGCGCCTCCCCTAGGAAATAAGCCTGCATGGTGTGTGGTTTTTATGTGAGTAGTAGCCTACACAGTAAGAGTAAAAAAAGAAAAGAAAAAGAGTGTGTCACAGTCATGGTAAATAAATATAATTAAAAGTATGTCACAGTCATGTTCTTAAAAATGCTGTCAAATCTGATGTAAATTTCAAAGTAAAAGTAAAAAGTACATTTAAGATCGGCTAGGCTGTATTTTCTACTTCTAGGCCTACTGCATAATTTCCTAAATGCATTATGATGCATTATCATACAGTAGATCAAATTTTGCAAAACAAGTACTGTTGCTTTATTTGGTTACTAATACGTCTGTACTTTGATTTATGTTAAAATTTGAATGGGTTTTACTTATTCGTAAGTATATTTTATCCTGGGCAATTTTACTCAAATATAGGATTGACATAGTCACTTGAAGACATGAGTCTCACTGTAGGCTATGAGGGGTTCCGACTCCCAACGGGTTAAAATTTCTGCCCTCTGTGCATTATGAGTACCCTTCAAGTTACTGTTCAATTCAACACCGCCAGTACTTATATGGGAAGAAACACCTTATTTGTGTTTACGTTGTGGTTTTTGATTAAACACACGTTTATTAGGAATCTGCAACAGGTAAGCCCAATACAAACCAACATTTATAAAGCGAATGCACTCTAAATATCTTCAATAAATCCTGCCTTCATGTAGGTTGTAAATGTTTAATTGCTGTTGTATTATATAATTTATTATTTAATTTTTTTTTATAAAAACTGATTTGATTCAATAAAAGAATAAACATTAGTATCAGCAAAGTGGACCTGCTGAGAGTGGTTGTTCTTTTCTTGTCAAAATAAGAGAATGTAACTGTGACGAAGGAGCCAGCGTATGCCACATTGTGACTCTTATTTTGAGAGAGAAAACAAAAGACTCACTCACGCATACACACAGAGTGAGAGGTTGATTAATGTCCCTTCAACAGAAGTTAATGTAACATAACAGCTTGCACTCCCATGATATAATCTCTCTTTAACAGTGGTAAAGGAACACATTCAAAATCATTATTTGAGTACAAGTAGAAGTAATACAATCTAGGAAATACTGGCATTAACAGTCCTGCATTTAAAACTCTACTTTAGAAAAGGTGCAAAGGTATTGTCAGCTAAATGCACTGTAAAAGCCTCAAAATTAAAGTACTAATTATACACAGATTTTTACAAAAGCCCTTACGCTCTAGGTTTGACTTTTTAAAAAGGTTTGACAACTAAAACAAATGCATTTAACATTGTTTTTTCACCCCAATACTTCATCATTTGAATTTAACCTACTTTTGAAACTGGTCAAAGCTCCAAAATAAGACTCAAACATATTGTCACAGTAAAGGATAACACACTGAACATGTATTTGGATGCCTTTTTGGCAACAAAAAAAATGTCCTTAATTGGTTTGATAACTAAACTTCTTTCATTTCTTTTGTCGCCTTTGTCAGATTTGCAGGGCAAATTTGCTGCAAATAGGTTACTTCACTTTGATACTCTTCCAAATATAGGGTTTATTCTGAACAGTGTGGTCTGTGGAAATCCAAACAATGAGGACGTAAAGCCAATGTCGACTCAACACAAGAGCTACGTGAACATGACTAAATGGACTTATTTGCTCTTTGGCCTCCATGTTTTTGTGTGGTCTGCTGCATCACGCTGCGTTGCTCCAAATAGAAAATCAGGCAGTCCACCTGCTCCAAGCCTGTATGCAAATCATGTCAACTGTAGATGACAGGGGACACTGTATGTTCCTTCAAGAAGTCATACTTTACCACTTGAAAGAAAACACACAGATGCTTACTTGTTTCTTTTTAAACTTTTTTCGTTCAACCTACTGTCGCTCACGCAATCCCACCCATACACACACACACACACACACACACACACATGCACAAACAAACAAAAAAGGCTATTTTCTGTGCTCGGGATAACAGTCCAACTTGCACCAGCATGAGTCTGCGTCCGTTATCGCACCATCACAGAGGGATAAAAGAGTTAGCGTGCCTCCATCGAGATGTGTCCTGTTCCACCTGGTGGAGATGAATGCAGCTTTATCAGATAACGCGTCTCAAACATTGAGCACACAGTCCACGGGAGCAGCCTGTGAGACAACCAGCCCTCCCTGAATCCTTAATGCTGCAGAACTATTACCCTTCAAAGTGCCAAGAAAAAAAGTCATGAAAAGCAGCTTTATTTTGGCCTGGGTGCTGAGTTCAGACAGAGAGGTCAAAGGTCAAAGGAGAGATGTATCACAACTAATAGCATCAATACCTATTATCATCAAGCATTTAATCATGATTAGAAAGAATACTTTCTCAGACATGAAAGTCCTAATCACTCCGACAGAATGGCTGATGTGACCACCGATGTTGGGAAAGATGTGAATCTTATTGTGTAACAGTCGCAATGTTTTCATTTTCCCCATTGCATGACTGACTTCTTAAATGTTTAGCGTGATGTGGACCAGACAAAAACAATGTCTCACCTGTCAACAAACTCACAAACTCGTTCTGCAGTTTTTACGTTTGGTTGTGTGTGTGTGAGGCTACTGCGTTACATACTATACAGCATGATCTACGGTATAAATACTCCATTGTTAGCTAGAAGAGGTGAAAAGAGGTCAACGATCGCAATGGCATAGCTAAAGGCCAAATTGCTTACTGGAGAATTATGGAACCAAGAACTTAATGGCAACGTGCTGATTGATGTTGTAGTGTTTGAGAGTCTGTTATTAGAAGTGACACTCAACTTTCATTCACACACTGATTCGCCAACATGCAGACTTTGCTTGCTCCAGTGTAAATGCACAAAGCCAGCATATTGGCGTAATGTCGTTCCGTCAATATGCTGAAATCTTCTTGAGAGATAGTGACTGTAATATTTATATGACAATAAAAATAACTTTTCTCAAGCACTTTTCTATACATTGTTGTATCATCTACATACTTCACAAATTTTCCTAATTTGAATGAGAGAAGCTAGTAAAATGATTTTAAACCGACACGTTTCAAATTTTACTGCAGCGGAAAATGACCCGTCCATTTATTTTATTTTGTTAAATACAATGGATTTCTGTGATTGCTTCTGCTGGGTCGTTTTAGCACAGCATTTAGCCCATAATAAATAATGACCAATACAAAGTCTATTAAACAATTGTTTTTGGAGTTTGTCTATGTAGAGTCGCAGAGAGTTATAGACCTCTCTGGGTTCTAATTGACCACAAACATGAGTAACATCCCTATGTAAGGCAATATACTGTACATCTATTTGTCTGTGAAAGAGTTTTAACAAATAAATGGCATGGTTGGTGCTGTATAGTCCATATCATACATGTTATATTTCCTGTTGTGGCTTAGTATGGTCATTTCCTTTTTTTTTCCAAGTTCTTTACTTTGTAAAAGTCTCATTTCAGATGATACAGAGGATACACAGATACAGTAAGAACAAGGAATGTAGGAGACTCTCCATCAAGGGGAAGCGATGAGCGTTTGACCCAGGCATGCCTCAGAGAACATTTCCTAATTTGCTACTTCCACATGGACCTTTTGCTTTCTTTGGGGACAGCAAGTACTCATTTATTTCATTGAAATCAGTCAGAATTGGGGTGGTTTACAATTGACACAACGAGTTTGGCTTGACCTTTTCTCCTTGCTGTAAATGGGTACTCATCGAATCTGAAGGGGGAGGTGGGGTGCTGGAGGACGCATGGGGTTGGGGGAGGCGGGGGGTGTTCGCGATGACTGGGGCCAATGGGGGATAGGGTGGAAATCACAGCAGTGAAAATGGCAGTGCTGTGAAAGAGGGGCCTGATTGCATTGGGACAGTATGAGAGAGGGAGCAGCATGCTCAGCCACAATCAGAGCGACATAAGGAAAAAGTGCTCTTATCAACGAGTAATGGCCCACTTGACAATCACACAGGCACAAAACTGCTCTATTTAATGCTGATTGCAAAAACTGCTGCCCCCCCCCCCCTCAACCCCACATTCTCAGAGCTGCATGACTCCCCGCCATCTCCCAGTTTACAGCCAAGACACTTTCCTGAATTGAATTTATAATCACCCCACCTCTATTCCTCAGCTAATTGTTATTTTAAGACTTGCCATGTGTAATAGGCATTTAGGGCTGCAGAAATGTCTGCCTTGATTACTGTGTTTTTTGCCGGCATTCGAGGCAATTCCATCTCAATTCCTCCGGCCTTACAGGTAGTGAATGTTTAAACAGGTGTGTCTCTGTTTCATTTACCTGGTTTAGTTTATGTCCACTGCTCAGTATGACGGATTGTGTACATGTACAGGTAAGAGGGGACTTGGCTCTGCAAAGCAAGTTCTATGCAGATCATATTGTTTATAAATGAAATACCCTGGAAATCAGCAACTATTTCATTTTAAGTTTCTGCTTTTAAGAAAGTTGGAGAAGAATAGCAGAAGCAGTAATGCGGATATTTCTCTGTTTTGTTTCCGGGGTTGTTTATTATTGTTTCAAAGTAGCTATACAAGGAATTTTAAAATATTTTTGAAAGAGTCTAATTTTTCCTCTGATGATCATAAATTACATGTAACAACAAACAAGACCTTCAGTGCAAAGAAAGCTATTTTTATATAGTTTTTCTTAACACTAAACAAACTGAAAGTTCCTCCTAGCCACTTTAAGGAAAATGCAATAACCATTTACTGTGTACATTTTGTACTATGCCTTTTACTTTATAAGAATAACAATTCTGACTCTTACATGTACTGTATATAACTGTAAATATGCATTTGAACACAGCGTTTTATAGTTCTCTGCAGGAGTTCTGTGAATCATTGTATAACTAGAACCTCTGTGGCTGTATGCACATCCAAGAACATGCACGTTGGTTCACCTATTAATGCTTTACATATAAATATAGGCTATAGAATATGCGTTCCTCTTTCTACTTTTCCTGTGTCTTATCGTCCTTCCTCTACCTTTCTATACCGCTTTGTTCTTTTTCTGTTCCTCTGGATTGTGCAGCCAGGTCTTCTCAAACATCCAACAGGTGTCTGTTGGTCGTCCTGTTATGAAAACACGAGGAAAAGATAGCAAATGAGAAATGCTGGTGAGTTTAACAACCACACACCCATCACAAATGCAATTGTGTTCATCCTTCACCAAAACAATGCTTTTGATTATGAAATTAATTAAATTCTTGTTTGTTTTTTGTTTCAATATGTGCGGTGAGGAAAACTCATACAAAGACAATAACAAATTTAGTTTGATGACACACTTTCTAGAAGGCACTTATCAGCAATATACTGCATGCTGCTGTATCAGAGGATTTCTGCGGATGCAAATGGTCATGACTGGACAAGGGATAATTTCCTGTTCCTCTGCATGTCAGCAGCTATTCATGACCTTGGAGATGTATGCAAATGCTTTATACAGAAACAGGTAGACATTCTCATATGCTGCACTTTCATTTAACATCACATAAAGTATCAAAGTAATGCATAATACTTTACAAATATATATTACATTGTCATGTTACCTCCTATTACCTCCAAATGTCTAGCAACATGCTCCATTGTGAAAGACCCTGACATCCTTAAGACTAGTCTGCCAAGTCTAACCTTTGACATTCCTTAAGTTAAGTCCTTACGTTTCACCTTATTTTTTGTGTACATCATGTTACATGTTCATTTCAAAATTATCAGCAATTTCCCTGTCTGTATCTCCTGTTGCATATGTGAATGTCCATCGAAATACAAAAGCACAGAACAATCTTCTCCTCTTCCCTCCCAATAATTTCAATAGTGATCCTCAAACGGCAAGGCCCCCCACCCCACCCATCCATCTTAGCTTTGTGTGCAGAAACGTGGCTCCTCTTACTGGTCAACCTTGGTACTGATAGAACATTTAACATACTGTAGTTTTTAAAATTAGCCGAATGTATGCCACAACATTCAAAAGCTATGTCCGACATATTGTATGAAAACACAATATCAACGCAATATGACACTTAAGACAGACAGCTTCAAGCGAAGGTGGTTCACTTTTTTATTTCTTTTTTTTCAAATATAGATTTGCACAAATATCCCATTCATTATTATTATGTGTAGAGGAAATGCTATCATTAGTTTCATGATGCTCATACACTGACATGCTTTTTGACATGATGCTGTGTCCTGGTAAAAAAATAATTATTATCCAGATGTCCTCAAGAGGGCCACAGAGGGCCTGCAGCTGAGATACAACACCTAGATGTTTGGTGTTTAAAGAGCTGCAAATGTATGAAGTAGGCTAGTTTGATATTGTTTGTTATTTCTGGAGAAAAAAAAATGTATAAAAAAAATATTTTTTAATGTTTCAACCGGCAATGTTTCATGATTCTATCTATGCTTAAGTTAAATTGTTTCCCCTTTCCCCTGCAGTGCAGTGTTTGACCTCACTAGAAACACTTTTACCTACAAGTTTGTAAATGCAGGACTTTTACTTGTAGTGGATTAGTTTCACAGTGATGTAGCATATTAGTACTTTTACTTCACCTTCATTCAGTCAAGGATCAGAATACCTCTTTCTCTTTTTGAAATCGTACCTGGTCAGAGTGTGTGTGTGTGTGTGTGTGTGTGTGTGTGTGTGTGTGTGTGTGTGTGTGTGTGTGTGTGTGTGTTGTGTGTGTGTGTGTGTGTTTGTGTGTGTGTGTGTGTGTGTGTGTGTGTGTGTGTGTGTGTGTGTGCAGGGCCGCCCATAAGGGGTATAAGTGGGAAAGCTTTCTAGGGCACAGCCACCAGGGAGGGCCCAGCCACCAGGGGGGGCCCAGCCACCAGGGGGGGCCCAGAGAGAGAAAAAAAAGTTTTTTGTTTTTTTCTTTTGCAGATGACCTAACTTAGCCAACCTTGATTATGAACGCTATATTCGCAAGAGAACTTTCTATAATAATATAAAACATTTTATTCATTGTTACTTGGGTAAAATATATCACATTTTATATTGAAAAACTAAAAATATAATGGGTAGTTTTTTCCCCCTCAAAACCGTTGCATGCAGCAGGTCAACCAAACAAGCGTTAGCTATGTACTGATGATGAGCATGCTAACCTAGCAAGCTCAGTGATGCCAGGACCTGGACATAAATCAGGGTACCAGAAAAGAAAGGGAAAAAAAGAGGGAACTTTCAAGGGCTTTAGACCCCCGGAAAATTCCTTTAATATCAGTATTTCTGCCAGCAGAAGTGGATTTTCAGAGATACTGTGATATTTCATCAAGTTTTGAGGTGTCCTTGTGATGGTGTTCTGCAAATTATTCTGTATATTCTATCTATTATTTTCTAAGAAAATTAGAAAATTACATATTTAGCCTTTAAACGAAGGTGGCAGATGGTTGTTATACTGATGAGGAAAGCTTCTGGTAGTAGTGCTATCATAGTTACCCCCCCCCCCCCCTCCCCCCCACAGCATTGGTGAGTCTAAAAGCTTACATTACAGTAAATGTGCCAAAAAGCAGGTGCAATGATCTTGGAAGGGCAAAAAAATTCTGCTCGCGCCCTACAGGCGCTCGCATCGTCGGTATTTCGGCCCACTATTATTTCCAGTAGCCCGCCCTAATCTAGCTGGCTAGAACCGGCCCTGTGTACCTGTATGTGTTTATGTAGGAATAAGCGCATCATGCACATTGATACAAGTTCAGCATGAGTAAAGGGGGCCCAAAGACTGGACCTTTTCAGGGGCCCAGTCATTTGTCTGGGCAGGCCTGTGTGTGTGTGTGTGTGTGTGTGTGTGTGTGTGTGTGTGTGTGTGTGTGTGTGTGTGTGTGTGTGTGTGTGCGTGTCCGTGTCCGTTCCGTGTGTGTGCGTGTCCCTGTCCGTGTGTCTGTGTCTGTGTCCTTGTATTTGATGTTGGTATGCTGGTTTAGATGTCAGTGGTCGGACTGTCTGTAAGTGGAAACCAGCTTCGTTGAAGGCAGCATCGTCACGTGACCTCCCATGGCAACCGGTGAGTGTCATCAGGTTGTCCGTGGGAGAAGAAGTGTTTCGTCGGTCTGCTCTGCTACACTTTATAACTGCTCTGCTTCTTACATTTTGACTTCGCATTCTACCTGAAGAGTTGACGAGGGTTTTAAAGAGAGCGCGACCTGAAAACCATGAGTCACTTCCACCCAGGGTAGGTGCAATTTAACATATTTTTTTATTAGGCTATCGAGTGATTTAAGAGATTGGTTTCTATTGAACTGAAACTTAATTTATAAAAAAAAATTCTTATCAATGAAATTACCTTGCTAATACTTATTTATAATGGTAGTGAAATGTCAAGAAATGTAGCCACTACAGAGGCAGAATTAACTAGACCTACTTATAAATTAAACTAAACATATGCTAATGCCACTGTATTTTAGAAAACGTTGTTGTTGTATAATGGTATGGGAGTAGCCTACAGTGTCCAGCAACTAGGCTTACTTTTAGGTGACTCAATATAGGCTACCATTGCTACTGTACTTATTAATGGGTCCACCACAAAATAATTAATGATTGAACAACTTTTTAAAGGGAGTTTTGTAACAGCTCTTCTGTAAACAATGGCATTGCTCACAAAAGGAAAAACAATAAATTGCAGAATATCTTGCTGGAAAGATATTCAGATTATGTAATTACAGATTATATGAATACAATTGGCTCCCCCTCGAAACTGCTTACTTTCATTGATAGTAATAATCCAGCAATGTATTATTATGACAGTACAGGTGTTATCTAAACAGAGTTTGAGTCCACATCCCAATTTGATTTTTCTCTCTTACTTTTAAATTTGACTTTTCAAAAGATTTTGTCCAGGCTTGTCTCATGTTGTTTTCTAGTTACTTTATTATCAATAAAAATATATTATAGACAACTACTGCATTATAGCTGCTACAGAGGCATAATTGACTACTTTCAGTTGAGTTCATATGCTCCTTTTGGGCTTGTGTACTAATAGTCCAAATAAAACTGATTTTTAAAAAAAAACATTTATATAGAGCAGTGTTAGTAAACAAAGTACTTAACAGTAAACAAGAATGACACTGAACTCAATCTGACAAGAACAGACTCATCAAAGCATCACCTGGTCCGGGCCGTATAAAATGACCAAGTGATAGTGAATCAGCCATGTTGTGGTTCAGAGAGAAGGCTGCAGCCTGGTGCACAAAAGAGGAGGCAGACAGGGTTAAGTGTGTCATACCCTCTAATTCCTGTGTGTAATCAGACACCGGTAACGGATCCTATAGTTGTAAGATCTTGTTGTCTCGTACACAAATCAGTGTTTGAAAAAAAAAACATTTGACGGACCGGGCTGGGGAAGACTAGATGTGTCATAAATGGGGCCAAAAAACAATGTTGTAGTTTCCCAGAAAAGTGTGTGATTGCGATTCTGGTTATCGGTGAACGGCAATCAAGAATTCTGCGAACTGAATAATTTCAGTGGAAGACAATATTTAAATTATGTAGCCTATGTTTTTTGTTTTTTTTATTAATTAAGTTTCTCAGGCTGGGATCATTCGTTTGTTCCTTCTGTCTTTTTATTGGTCTTGATTCTGCAGACTCATTTCAGCCTACAACAGCCTCACAGACAAACATCTGGCTGGATACTTCAGCAACACTCGCATCAGGAGACACCTGCAGAGAGCAGGACTGGTACGTCTACAGGAAGAGGATGATGATATGATGATGATGTCACGTCATCAGTATTGTGGTTAGGAATTCAAAAAATATATATTTGTACCTTTATTTCAGATATCAGCTGTTGGTTACATCTGTATTAAAACGTGTTTAACTGTATTTAAAAGCCCATCAAGATTGAGACCATCGTTGTTCAACAGATCACAAGGAGTGGGCGTATTGTCCCAGACAAGGAGTACAGGCACAAGCTGATCCAGAGAGCCCACCAGAAACATGTCAGAGAATGCCTGGCCCAGGCCATTTTCCACAAGGTGCTGGAGATGGAGGTGGGACGAACAGAGTATACCAGAGAAAGCAGAGTAAAAAAACAAAACAGTCAGCTAATCTCTGCTCTTCCTTGCATGATATTCTATTCTAATGTTTTCGGTGTCCCTCCGATACAGCGTTTCCATCAAATAGAGATCAAAAGGAAACTGGAGGAGTATGCAACGAGGGAAAGAGTGCATAAGATCAAGGTACATCATTTACATATAAACACCACTTAGCTGCCCTATTTTGTAAACTAATAACTCTTCATATTTTTCTTTTAGTATTATTAGCATTTACCATTATTTACAGGGCGGTTGTTTTATGAAGAAGTTTGTGCAAATATGTTAATCTCAATACGGAACAGCGCTCTTGTTATATAGCTACACTGAAAATGGTGACAATATTAACGTTTTGTTTGGAAGGTGGATCGATCCAAAAGGTATGAAGAAGACGTCATTCGCATCCTGTCTCCACGCCCACCCACGGGTGCCAGGGGCATCAGAAAGCAGCACTCAGGACCAGAGGGGGAGCACTCTGAGTCCTCAGAGTCTGTGAGTCAAAACATTTTTGTGCACTGCTGTAATGTAATTATTTTACTTTTATTCTTTTAATTGCAGCATCCACATTCACCTACTGGTCATTGTGGTTTTTAAGATGCCATGAATGATGCTTCACCCCTCCTTATTTCGTCAAAAATTGGATTAACTGAGATTTTTTGTTTTATGGATGGAAAGATGAGCAAAACACAATTTTTGTTAGTGCATGTCCGTGTGTTGAAAGTGTGAGGACTCTTTTCGGCTCCGTGAGAGTGGTTTTGACACTGCATCAACTAATGCCAGTCAGTGCTACACACACCTGATTGCAATGAGTTGATGCAGCAGTGTCACCCAACTACTCTCTCTCACGGAGCTGAAAGATTACGTGTCCTCACAGAAAGCGAGTGAACGAGAGACGGCAGTTAGTATGGATCACGATGAGGTAATGTGTTTGTGTTGTTGATGTAAATAATGACTATTTCAGATAATGGTTATCTGATGATGGTGAAGCAAAGCAAACTTTGTGTTAGTACCAACCGCTCATTCATTTAGGAGTAAACACTGCTGTCTAATTTGCTCTCATGAAATTGTATACACGTTGCTTGGCAACGCCCTCATCCCGCCCGTAGCCTATATCAGTCTCCCTTTTAGCTTTTCTTCATTGCATTCTCTTTTTTTCTTTGATGGTTCAGCCTCGTTATCAGTCATTATGACGACAAATAACTGTCTCAAACAAGGCTCCCGCTCCCCTTCCCTCACCTGGAGGGATAGGCTTTTCAAATCGCGTTGCTGCGCCACACTGAAATCTGCGACCAATACGGATATGTGACCATATAGAGCCTGCATGCGTGAACCGAAAATCGGACTGGATGTACGACCAGACCAAATGCAGAAATAAAAACTATATAGAAACGTCTTTCTTTGCACTGATGGTCTCGTTTGCTGTTAAAGGTAATTTATGATTATGAGAGGAAACATGAGGCTGTTTAAAAGATATTTAAATGTTACTCGGAGCTGCTTTAAGTCTGAAGAGCTGTCTCAGTGGCTGTCTGCTCTGTGTGCAGACACGAGTGTTAGGTTAGTGTGGCAGGTGAAGTAGTAGGATTAGAAGTATGTTATCTTTGAAACATAAAAATTCACAGACTTTGATTCCAAAGTAAATAGAGTTGGTAATCCTGGCCTTGATCTCTGTGTTTGCCCTGTGAAGTCTCTCCTCTCGCTCTCCTTTTAAATCTGCAAACATCTCCAGCAGGTAGAGGCTTGTTTCACACACACCAACAGTGATATATCGTGAAAAATGTCAAGACCTTTCAGGGAAAGATTACCAATGTGCATGTGGACACACCTATCTTGTCATTTATCATACATTTATTAAAGGGGATTACAATTTATCAAAGTAAGGAGACATTTTACAGAGATTTACACTGTAAGTTATTGGATTGTTTCTATAACAATACATACTATATACAGTGTTTGTTATGTAGCATGTGTGCTGACCGTCTGTGTGTTATGGGTGCTGCAGCCGGGCTCGTCTCGTCCCAACACAGCTCCGGGGAAGATGCAGAGGCCTGTGAGACTGAAGCCCATCCACAGTAACAGCACCACAGCTTCACTCAGACGCAGCTCCCCTTACAGACTCCTGGAGTCCTCCAATGAGAACCACCAGCCGTTCAACTGCACTGTGAGGCTGTGACACATAAGACACACACACACACTCACTTACTCATTCATTCATTCCTACTATTTGCCTGCTTGTATACAGGGAATGCCCGTTTTTCTATACAGACGTAAGTATATTTACTATATTTTGGTTTATCCAACATTGGTCACAATGTTTGGAAAATACTACGCTTTGTAGTTTTTCAGTAATTACACTGTGTTATACAGTACTTTATATTAGATTCAGGTTAGCTCTGTAAGTGGAGGAAAAAAAACCTCTCCAGTTAGCTTTATTGCACAAAAAGTAGCAGTATTTACAAGCATATGCACGAAAAGGGTCATTACCTCACTGCAGCATCAACAAATATACTGAAGTCTTTCTATTTACAATGTGACTTTTCTCTCTCAGAAGGACAAGGAGTCCCACAGACGTCAAACCACAACGGAGGCCTCCGGTGGAATCTCACCCTACTGCCTCCCAGTCATCAACAACTTTGTAACTCCAGTGCCTCCGGCCACCAAGAGGAAAAACAGGGGGGTGAAGGTCAACTACAGTGGCACACACAGAGGACGCCGACTGCGGCCCACCACCGCCTCCAGTGGAGTTGACATCAATGAGGTCTTATATTCCTCTGTATGTTTTCCCTGACAACAAAGCTCACTCATAACAAGCGTTCACACCACACTGTAGCCTCTTTGGATAAATCATGGAACAACAATTCATATTTGAAAGAGACACATTGATTTGGATGGGTGGAGGATGGAGCAGGTTATAAACTGTATTATGTCTTTGTGTGTGTGTGTGTTTGATACATTTGTCTAAACTTAGCTGAAATGCAAAAAGAGAACAGCATAGAGAGAAGTGTTTTCTATAACATTAGTCACAGAATCTCAAACAAGATATCAGTTAAACAATGCTATTTTAGTTATTTGAACTGGTCATACCGTAATTAAGCGTAAAATCAGAGTTAAAGGTGCTCCGAGGAACTTTCAGTTTGTGTTACATTTTTGCACCCCCTTTGGACAAAAGCGTTACTGTTTTTACTACGCCAGCGGTTTTTCCTGGGTGAGCGTACCAATGACAAAGGCATTAAGAAAAACAATATAAAAATAGCATTCTTTGCACTGATAGTCTCGTCTGATGTTACATGTAATTTATGATCATCAGAGAAAAAATGATACTGTTTCAGAAATATAAGAATTTCCTGAACAGGATTAAATTGTCCCCCCCATCCTCCCCCGTTCAGGACCCCCCTATTCTGAGGAGCTCGGTGCAGCAGAGCAGAGTGTGTGTGAACATGGTGTATTTTGGCAAAGCGGTGCATCTCTCCCATTCCCATGACCTGAGCGACCTGAGGGACGAGGTGAAAGTGTTTCAGCAGCACTGTGGAGGGGAGAACCTGTGTGTTTACAGGGGCAATCTCATCGAGGGAGGTCAGTGTGAGGATCTGTCATGGTGTTTGTTCAATGCGCGGGTTTGTGGACACAAAAAAGAGCAAACCCATGCGGGGAGGTCATTTAGATAACGTGAGTGTGTACAATAGCCTTAAAGCAAACAAACCAACTCTATTAAGGGGTCCCTCAGTCTTCAGAATAACTTGAAATTAAGTTAATCCTGTATTTTCAATTTACTTGTGTATTATTAGCATTAAAATGACCCTTGTGTAAAGACCACAGTATTTAAGATGGGTTGGGGTTATGGACTGCTCTTGAAAATGTTCCTGTCTCTCGTCTACAACCTCAACCTTTTCCCTCAGAGACTTTCCAGTTCATTTCAAGGAGACACAGAGGCTTCCCCTTCAGCTTGACCTTCTTCCTGAATGGGCTACAGGTGGAGCGGCTGAGCTCCTGCTGCGAGTTTAAACACAGGAAGGGCCCCAGACTCGGCGGCAGGCACGGACACTTTGGCTTCTTCAGCGTGGAGGGGGCATCTCCCTGCTACAAGTAAGGTCTCACCCCTGTCTTTAAAGGGGAACTCCACCTGATTATTGTCCAATGTGTATACGACATGTCATTAGTCATTAGTACAATGCTTAATCTATGGAGTTCCCCTTATTTAAAGAGGACCTATGATGCTTTTTGACTTTTATGACCTATAAACGTTGTTATGATGATTCATAGTCATGCTTAACCATACTAAATGATCAAATAATGACTTACATGCATTTCGACATATTCCCTGCTGACCGTCTGGGGTGTCTGTGCAGAGCACTAAACACTATTCTAGCCAGTCGAGAAGTCACGTGTTCAAAGCGGTCTACCCTTTCATAATTTGTGCCATCGCATAAAACTTTGTGACGTCTCCACGCGGATGTTTCCATGTATGGTAATGCTGTCACTTCCCTGTTCGCGTCTGCCTCGCGTCTGCCTCGCGCCCTTATAGGTCCATGCTCGCGCTTCCCGCCACTGAAAGTGTTCCGGAAGGAAGGTAACCAATCACAACGGAGTGGGGTTTGCAGGAGGGGGGAGGGGAGCGGAGATGGCCGAAGCACAGGCGGAGGGAGCCGAAGCACACACACTCAAGTGTTGACAGGATGTGCTGGATCGCCAAAATAAGAGAAAGAGCTTCCCGAAAATCTACATAGTTTTTTGTGATGTGATTCGTGTCAGGTTGCTCTATAGCAGTGTAAAACAAGAAATTAAGACCAGAAAAGTAGCATAATAGGTCCTCTTTAACAAAATAAAGGAACTATCTAATAGTTTTGGGAAATACTGTCAATAGGTTAAATATGAAGCTGCTGTAAAGCCAGCAGCATGTACGGTGAGCTTACTTTAGTACAAACACAGCAGCAACATAGGCTAGCCTTGCTTAAACGAAAGTTAACAAAAATCTTACTTGCACCTCTAAAGCTCAATAATTGTTTAGAGGATTATGTGCCAGGCTGTTTGGCAGTGACCTCACAATCATTTTATGAAGTAAACAAACAAAGGGTAGATTTGGATACCTTTGGACAGAGCCAGGCTAATCGATATTGCTGTATATAAACGGCTGACACATTGTGTATGAAAGGATTAGTTTTTACAGCATATTGTGCTAATTTTATTCAGGTGCATCATAGCAATGGGGTTGGACAAAAAGCCCACTCCTCCACCAAAGAGGGTCAAAGAGGATGGAGGAAGAGAGGAGTCAGCTATCAGCCCAAAGGATGCTGTTCAGATGGAGACGGAAAGGACTGGAGAGGACGCAGCTTTCCATTCAGAGTGTGAAACTAGCCGACCGCAGGAAGTGGAGGTTCAGATCAAAGAAGAAACAGCAACTGAGGAGGACAAAGTCAGAGATGGTACACTGAAACACCTGAGTAGGACTGGGAGGGATAAGGAATCATTATATCTAACAGCCTTCACAGATTTCTTTTTCCGTGCATCTTCCTCCTTAGATTATGAAGAAGACTTTGAAGCAGACGATGAGGGCCCCACAGAAGATGTCGAGGCAAAAGCAAAGAAATCCCCATCTCCATCCAGTGAAGCTGAAAGGCAAGTTAAAGAGAGAGACGCCTCGGAGACTGAAGATGACCAGAAGGATGGTGGGTGAAGTTTGGACACATCTTCTTAAATACTACATGTAAAAGGGAAAAGATGAGAGTAAAGCAGAATTTGAGTTACGTTGAATTTCTTCATTAAATACATGTAACTGCTTTTAATAGAACAAAACATGGATCACTCTTTTAGAAGATTTCCAGCAAACCAGTATATTCCTACTTTGAGAGAAATGTACAACGTGAATTGAAAACTTGGAGAGAGAATTTAAAGTGCTTCATCCTTCTTCATCTTTATCGCAGAAGATATTAAGTCTCAATCAGGCTCCAGCTCCTCAGGCAGCGACCGGGAGGAGAGTGATGCCGAAGAGGCCACCAGAGACTCCAAAGAGGATGAGACAGCAGAGCAGGCTAAAGAGGTGGATCAAGAGGAAACTGCTGTTCCACCGGAGGAAAAGGAAGAACCACATCCAGAAGAAGCCGCTACGACCACTGAGGCTGAGTCTGCTGTGCCTCAAGACTCAGACACACAGAACAGCACAGAGGTAGACATCTACGAGGCCAGCGTCCCATCCGGGAATGAGAATAAACAGAGTGAAGAAACCTTAGGAGACAAAGAGGCTGAGAAAAGAGTAGATGAGAGCAGACAAGAGGAGGAACCGGAGAGGGGTGAGTACAAACCAACAAACACAGCTCTGGGGCTTTCAGCTATGAGTGAAGAAATGGATCCATCTTGTATGGAGGTTTTTCCACTATTATCACAACCTTTGCTGTAGTCAAGACCACTTTATGTGAGTCAGAGCCAGTACCCTATGTCAGTTTGTGATAATTAAGCGACATTTTGACATAAAAATGTAATAGTGGAAAAATGACTTGTGTGTTATTTTATTTTTCTTTCTTTCATCCTTTCTGTTTTGTTTGTTTGTGTGTGGTAATATTCTGGCTGATAAACTTCATGATGTCAAAGTTAAATTTGAGTTTCGAGATGTTAATCTACAAGTATCTCATTTGATTGTATTTTTATATGTATGTTTTCATGTTTATTTTTATCTGTGTAGTTGGGGAGAAGCAAAAATTGTATGAAATAAATAAACATTAGAATATATAGCTGAAAACAAAAGGAAAAACCTGCAGGGGTTCCAAATGAAATCAGAAGAGGAGGAGGATGCTGTCAATACATATGTATTTTAAGTACCAGTATGTCAAAAAGCACAAAAATATGCAGCTTTTGACCTATTACATATTCAAGTATTGAGCGACCCCACTTTTTTTCAGCAGTGTTCTAATTTTTCTTTTTGTCTGTAAATGTTTAACTGACACATGTTTAGAAAATGTATCATTGATGAAACCAGAATTGTAGGAACATTTCCTCAACTAGTTATTTCACATCCATACAACTATATAATGTAGTTTAAAAACATACATTTTGAGTTTTCTTTGAGTGTCCATTTGGTTGTGTACTCAATGATGCTTGCTTATGTGTTTTTCTTTCTGTGCATATTAATTATCATTTTGCATGTTGTGTTGTGTTGCTCCCTCATGTATGCACATGGACCAATTAAAGACATTTGTTTTGGTTTATAGCTGTGTGTTTCTTCATTGGTTCTCTTCATTGTTCATTCATTAAAACACTCAGGCATCATGCGTCACTATGAGTGGATCACAAATGTTCATCATGTGCTTGCTTTACCATGAAACTATATCAGTGCGTTTGCCATGTTTTCCTTTTTCTTTCCCAAGCCAAATCTGTGCAGGAGAAGCTGGCAGATGCGATACTGAAGGAATCCCAGCGAAGCTCTGAGCCCGAACTGAGCGACACCAGCACTGAAGAGGAGGAGTTCACAGATAAAAGCCCTAAACAGGACAATAATGGTACTACGCTTTAATTTTCATTCTAATGAATCAACAAGCTGCACAAGCCCAACTCTTGCATCAAATACATATTTCCCTTGACATCTCTCAATTGTTTTTGCAGATGCAGTTTCAGAGAAATCACTAACATTCACAGAACGCCAACAGTCCATCGTCGGGGAGACGCAATGTCATGAAAATGTTGTTGGTGAAGCTGAAGTTGTGGCACAGGATCAGGAAGACACTTCTCAAACAAAAACACAAGTGGACGAAACTGAACAAGAGCCCCAAGAGAAGAGTGAAAGTACGAAAGATGAGGAGAAAATAGAAGAGGATAGGAATGAAAAAGCCATATCAGGAGAAGACAATCACACAACAGAGAATGATAAATCAGAGGGCACGGAAGATACAGCTGCAGCTTTGCAACCCGTGTATGAAGAGGAAACCGCTGAGGAGGCAAAGACTCCAGAGAAAGACGAAGAAAACAAGTCCAAAACTGGAGTAGAGGCTGATGAAACGGGACAAGGGCCAAAAAGCAGCGAACAGGATGAGTCAACAGTATCAGAGGCACATAAAAAGACAGAAGATGACACAGCGGCGTTGGATAATGCTGCAGAGGCGGGGGCGATGACAACGCGCAAGACAATGGAGATGAAAGCAGAGCCCTCAGAGGAGCCGGAGGCCCTCAACTGTGAAGAGGCACCTGTAGCAGAAATGGAAGTCACAGCAGAGACTTCAAGCATCTCGCTGGAGGGGAGCAGACACGCAACAGCTGAAATAATAGCAGACGCGAGTGAAGGCAATGAAGATGATACTAAAGAAGAGGAAGCAGAGAAAGTGTCAGCAGTAGAGGCTAGTAAGAATAACAATCAACTAGAGGTGGGTGATCTCAGAGAAGAGCAGACAGAAACATCTGTGGAAGGAGATGATAAGGTAGAAGAGAAATCGGAAAAGGAAGAAGATCAAACAAATCCAGATGAGTTAACAGAAGGTGACAAAAGTGTGGAAAGTCAAGCTGACAATAAAGATAAGAAAGAAGAAGAAGAGGAGAATAATGAGAGTAAGACAGAAGCAATTATAGAAAATGAGAATATTTTAGAGGCAAATGAGGAGCACGCTGGAAAAACCTGCAGCGACGAAAAGAAAGTCGCAGATGAAGAAAAGGTAGACGAATCGGAGAAAGGTGAGGATGGTGACTTGGTCGAGAATGAAAACAGCGAGGACAAACTCGATGGAAACGGAGTCACACCTGAAAAAGTGTGCTTAGCTGAAAATATAAGTGAGACAAACACAGCTTCTGAGAAGGGAAAGGACAATGACGCAGAAAAGGAAGAGGAAGATCAGAAAGAGAACATAGATGAGCAAAGTGCAATAAATAAAGAAAAAGAAGAATCTGAGGAGATGAAAGTTGGAACTGATAAGATTGGAGAGGGAGAAGAAAAGCCTGAGATTGCAGAAGAACCACTCAAAACTGCAACAGCCGATTTGGATGAGGAAAATGCAAAAATACCCAATGAAATTATTGTAGAGCCAGAGGATGTCCGCAACAACGAAGTGGCAAACGTAGCAAATGGGACTGAAACGACAGAAGAGACGCAAAACAGCAAGACGGAGGATGAAGATGTGAAGAAAGATATTGAAACAGTAAGTGGTGAGAATGAAAAGGGAGAAATTGATGCTGAAAATGGTGAGATTTCTACCGGAGCAGAGAACAAAAGTAATGAGGATGAGGGAAATGCTCAAATCGAGGGCGAAAATTATCTGAAAATAACAGAAGTTTATAAAAAAACAGAGGACCATATGAGAGATGAGAGCCCAGAGGTAAACGTACCAGGGGAATCCGGAGATGGTGCTGAACACCAAGTAGATCACAAGGTCGACCGGCCTCTTGACACTGACGTGGTAGAAAGTGGGGCTAAGGAAGGGGATGAAAGTGTGGAAAAGCAAGATGAATCGACCAGAAACGAGTCCACTGAGCCAGAGGTATCTGGTATTGAAGCGAAAGAGGAATCAGAGGAAAGCGAGGAACTGAAACAAGATGAAGATTTAGCCGACCCTCATAATGAAAACAGAGATTCAGATGTGCCCATAAGGAATGACAACGTCCAAAGTGATATCAGTGAGTTGGTGGTACTTGCTTCCTCGCTTGATCAGGCACAGCCTTCGACACCAATGGCTGTGGATTCAGACGACACAGCTCACAAGCTAAACGAGTCCACCGTAACATCTGACTCTAAGACAGACAAACACCCACCCACTGATCAAAACGCCACTGACGCTGACCTCTCTGCTGCAGATGGAGAAAACGGAGACACAGAGGAGGCAAGCAAGGCCTCAGAGGAAGGAGCAAGTGTGCTGCTCAAACCTCAAGCGAATTCACCTCCGCTAACGCAACACGACAAGGCTGAAAACACAGCAGAGAGCATAGTAGCAGGTAAAGAATCTTCTGAGGTCTTAGTAAGAGAGGACAACACCGATCTGGTCACAAACTGGCTATCCATGCATCAATCACACTTTTTGGAGACGTTTGTTGAACCCTTAGAGGACTTGAAGGAATTGCCCTCGGACGTTCAAGTGTCCTGCTCTAACAAAGAAGCAACACAATCTACAGAGCCGCCGAGGTCAGCCAGTCCTATAAAGACTGCGAAGATGTCTGAAGAGAACACACTAAAAGATGCGAGCGAGTCAGGGGACATCACCAAGGAGGAAACTGTCGAATCAGACTTTGAGAGCAATCAACCTGAAGAGAAGAAACCTGAAGACACATCGCAAGTGCAGCAGGAGACAGAGGTGAAAGACTTAATACCAAAAACAGAAAGTGAACAAAATGATAGACAGTCTGTGAACAAGCAAGACATGAGGTCGGAAGAGCACAAAGGAAGCATAGGATCACTGGAAGAAGACAAGGTTCCAGACGATTTAGTGCAGGATGACTCTGAGAAAACTGATATTTCCAAAACTGAAGTAGAAAGCATTGCAAGTATTCGTCACTCAGTAACCGTCGACGGGTCTGAGAGCATCTCCGAGAACCAAACCGAGGAGACAACTACCGATGATGGTCCAAAGATGAATGCAACACAAACAGCCATTGTAAAGGTGAACAACCCTCTACCTAATACCGAAACCGAAGTGCATTGTGAAAATTCATCGAGTCCAAAAGGGCTCCCCGGATTGAGAACAAATACACTGAAAGATACATCGCAAACATGGGAACAAAGTCGAGAAGATACAGAAATAACTGATTTTAGAGCTTCATGGTCAGATAATGGAAGCCGGGAGGGATCTCACTATAAAGACGTCCTACCCATACCATCAGACACGAGCACCAGTGGAGACAGAAGACACGTGATCCAAGACATCACAGATTCTCTCAGTAAAGACCAGCTCAGCACGTTCTCAGTGGATGAAACGCTGTTTGGTCGAGGTTCACACCCTTTGCTGACAGCTGTGAGGACGGAGAGTGGACATTAGAGATCAATCTTCAGAGTGGCACAAAGTTACAGGGATGCTTTACTTCATGTAATAAGAAAATATAAAATAGGAGTTCTATAATAAAGTGAATATTTAAAAAGCTAAAAGATCTTCAAGAAAAGTGTTCTGACACAGCGATAGACAATCAGACGGATACAATATTTTGATAGAAGCACTCAAGTGTCTTATTGTGTCTGTGTTTACATTACAACTTCTTCCGCCTTCGATCACCAAAAAAAAAGAAGCTGCATAATTAGTTTTGGTTGTTGTCTAACATGTACATAAAAGACCATCTCTTCCTATTGTTGGTAACAAAGAGGGCATAGTTTGTGTTGGGTATCAAGTGCAGCTGCTATCACTTATTACCGGTAAACAGATACTCTTCACTCAGAACTGATTGAATAATTCATAGTTATTGGACTCAGCTTAGTTGGCACACTTTACATTTCCACTGTCTGGGAGGAAGCTCCATGATACAGTACTTCAGCTGTGTTCTGAGATCTGTAATTGCACTGTGTTTGTGTTAATGACAGTTCAAGTATTTTAGTGCTAACTAAGATAAAAACTAAATGGAAGTGAATCAATGACAATGCTAAACTAAGCTAACATGGAAAATTGCTTTATCATTGGGCTGCTAAATGAAAAGGTGGTAAAATCTCAGATGTAGACAGGTAGATTTGATTTGAGGCAATTTTTGCAGCTAACACTACCTCTTTATCAAAACTTGTATTCGTATTGCCTTTTCATCTGGTTTGTAGGCCAATGGCTAGTGTGGGTTGGTGAGGCTTCCTCTTTTTAGTTATCTGTGAATGACTGAAGACTTTTGTGATTAGGCTACTCAAAAATAAAAATGTGTAACGGATAGTGGTGTCCTCCTGTTTTCTTTCTTCCTTGAATAAAGACGTACACATTGAATGTCAGAAATACCACACACATTGACATTCTCAAAAGATTGTAAATAAGATTTATGCAAACCATTTACAAAAAAACCAATGTTGCTTGTCACACAAACACACACACATTATGACCATTATTCAAAAGTCCCCCCAAATATATTTTTAAAATGTTTACATAATAAAATAACAAATAAACCCAATACAACTACAGTAAGAATGGGCTATACTCCATATACAGTTTGTTAAAACTAAATACAGTTTAGTCAGCACTATCCAATTTTACCATTTCCAATACAGTTTTATTTCATTTTTTTTGTTAAACACAGGCATGAATGTACTATGAATTAATATGGTATGAACTCTAAGTGGGTTCAGTTACTGTCCTCAAAGCTGCCACTGCTGCTGTAAGAAGAACAGAATCTCATGGTGCTCATGGGATCAGACACGTACCCTGAAAAAGAGAAGAATCAAAGACCACGGTGACACTTTGACTCAGCATAAATCGTCAGTTAATAGTATCCACAAGAGACCCATTATAATTATTTACTTAAAGAAAAAGCCAGGTAAAATTCTTTATTATGTGGTTTCTTAAGAGTCAGTTGCCTACTACCAGACTCACTACTGTAGAGCACAAAATGTGTATTCATCCACCATTGAAAATATTCCCCCATAAACGGCATATTTCTCCTCAAAACTACTGTGTCTAGCTGTTTAAGGGAATGAACTGCTGCTTATTTCTTTCAAATTAATGTGTATAATGTAGGTAGGAAGGGTAGGAAATCCCTCAAATTTCTTGGTCTTGGTCTTTTTGTGGGATTTGCTGACAATAAGAAATATATTAGATTCCACGCCTTATATTTTAAATTACAACGTGTAACCTAATACATTAAAAACTACAATATATGCCCAATAAATAAAACAAACCTAAACACTTTATCAAGAATATGAGTAATTAAAGTAAACTGGACAAAATAAACAGAGAGAGCAAGTCTTCAAAAGGAAATTTGATGATTCTAAATTGTCTTAATTAAGTCTGAACAGATCCTTAAGCCAAGATTCAAAAGTAATGCCTGTCACTACAGCGCCAGTGCACACGTATTCTGCCAAACAAACCATTTCGATCAATGGGAGAAAACTGCATGTTCCTTCGAAGTTCCTCCAGTGAGAGGCCTCCGGATGCACGGCGTCGCTCACTGAAAAATAAAATAATTAAAATTAATACATCATAAACTGCAACACAATCCTAGTCCAAACAATACGTACTGCTTTGTTTACATGGAGGAAAGATAAGCTGGAGCCACATAGAAGTGGAAGAAATTCAATATGTAATGTCCGACCTAGTACTAGGCTGCTCTCACTTTCTCTGCAGGAGAACCAGTGCAGTATACAAAATTGATGAGAGGTTTGATGGGATGTACACACGCACGCACACACGCATGCGCGCGCGTGCACACACACACACACACACACACACACACACACACACACACACACCATTTCACCACAACACCAAGAGTGGCCTTATCTTAGGGAGCCACAGTAACCCCACCTTGTGGTACTAGGTTCATAGTGACTGTAACCAGGCTCCAACTCTTCTGACGCACAAACACACACAAGGAGACACACCACACAGGCTCCAAGCCAGGCGTCTGAATGTGGCCTTCCTCCTCAGTCAGACTGCCATGCAACTTTTATTGCCGTCGCTTTCCTTTGTTTCCTGTTCAGTATCCAAGCAACCCCACTCCTTACTGTTGCAGTAAGCTTCTTAACTGGTCTACATGTTACTGGAACAACAATTGTTCATCGGGAGTCTTTTCTAAAATATAAATCAAGCCCAGACATGATTTTTGTGGGAGTTCCTGTTTTAAGTGGACATATTTAATTGAAAAGAACTACAGGTCTCTTGGTTAAAGCTCTCTTTTAAAGGGTCATCCACATGATAACTCTAGAGACAGTGAACCATAAAAAAACTAACTAAGCAATTGGAACATCTGGGTTTTCCTCCACTATGTGACTCTAATTATCTATTTATTAACACCCTCAACATGCCCTAGATTCCTGCAGGTTATTGTCTTCTCTATTTTGTCCTGTTTTTGCAATCTTAAATGTGTTCAGATGACATGTCACGTCAATCACATAACAGTGTTTCTGTCATGTGTCTCACCTTGCTTTCTCTTGGACTGCATCACTTATTAAATAAAAAAAACAAAAAACAAAGACATTTTAGCATCCAGAAATGAGCAATTATTATCAACCTCTCGACCTCCACCTGTTCTTGGGGGTGATTGAGCTCTCTTACCTCTGAGACCAGTAGGCGTAGGCGCGAGTGTTGAGAGCATACTCAAGCTCAAAACGGGAGCGCAGGGCCGCAACATGGCTCCGGCCGGGTCCTCCTCGCCCGAGCAGGCAGTCGGAGGAGGAGGAGGGCGACAAGGAGCCACTGCTGTTACTGGAGGCTGGAGACATCAGCTGCCACACACACACACACACACACACACACACACACACACACACACAGAAACCAGAAGAGTGTAGTCATGATTGAGATAATTGAATTATCTTGTAATTGAACAGCAGTGTTAAAGCTATAGTGTGTAATTTCTGTTACCCTCAAAAAGGTAAGCTTTTGGTGATGGCGCATGGATTTCCCCTCCTGCTCTACGTTCAGGTTTTTTCTTAGGAGCAGAATCAACAACTGAAACATTTCTTGGGCTCTGGTTGGGATTTTTCTGAGCTCCTGCACCAGTGTCAGGGAGTGACACCAGTTTGTAAACACTGCTATACTGAGAAATACAGAGAGTTTTGTGGAGCCGATAGGCTTAATCAACTTTTTGTCAACCCATCTGGGGATGGCTTTAATGTAACCAACATTAATTTAAATGAAAAGGTACACACTATAGCTTTAAACAGGATGACAATACATAATGTTTGGGAAATTATATACCTCAACATTGACCAAGCATTCCTCAAGGTTAGAAACCACTTCAGAGAACTCAGGCCTGTCCTGATTTGGAAGAAAAATAAAAAAAAAGGTTTTTTCTAAACAATCACTTGCATCGGATAGATCCCACAACAGACAACAACACAAGCAAATCCTAAAACACTGTCCGGTGTATTGTGCTCATTTGAGTCCACCCACACATGAGGCAGAGGTGAACTCAGATTCAAAGAGGCCCTTAGATCTCTTGCCTCACTGTAAAAGAACAAACACTGCCATACTGGAGCTGTTCAATTATACATCACATCCTCAGACAGTGGCCATGCTCTGTCTGTGTACTGCTTTATTACACAAGACAAAAAGAAAACTACTGTGTGTGTATATATATAAAAAGTACTTTGATGCAATTATATGATCTACAACATTTAAACGGTCATGTATGTGGTGATTTTCGTAATCCTATTAACAAAATTGTATAATTTCAAATTATATTGGTAGGAATACAAATGTAAATCTCAGTCTTTCACACATACATTACAATACAAACAGTACACTACCAACTTTTAAGCCACACATGAGCTGCTGAACTGTTCATGTGAGGCACATTGAATGGCCTATTATGATCACAAACTTGTTTAAAAAAGTGTCTCCAACGGAGAAAGCTACTGGTTGGCAAGCATAGCTGGAAAACAGGAAGGAGATGTGCCACGGAGGGAGAAATGAACATGCTCTGCCATGTTATAATGTGCCTAATGATGAACATTGCAGCACTGAGGGAGGATAATCCAATTCGTTTTGAACAGCCCTGCAGTAATGTATGATCTGGGGACGTGCCTGTTCCCATTCATTACTTCTACACACATTAGAAGAAGCAGCTGACTCAGCATCCGTTGCCTCTGAGCTGCTGGGGGTCTAAGTGGCTAATAACATTTAAGGATTTTATTGGTGAGATCATTTTACAACTTTAAGCTGCAAAAGAATCCCTAGTTGAGTATCAATGGACAGAACAGAATAGATATATGTATATACCTGTATAAGATATAAACTACATTGTGAAACCATAGTACAATATGTTGGCTTATGTAACAGTATTGAGAACAAGTTATTATTTGAGTGCCTATTTATGATGATTAGAGCTAAAATGAAATTCAAGAACAGAGGAAATCTTCTTGTTTTACCTCGGGGCAGGCATACCAGCCTCTCATTAAAAGTGCAGAGATGGGTTTGGGGATGGAGTAGCCAATAGGAGGCCGGACGTGATGGTAGGCCATGTCTGCTGCTGCGGCAGCTGAAGACAGAAAGACAGAAAGACATGACAGTGTGGAAGCAGCTAAATGGAATTAAGCCATCATTTATTTTACGATTTAGTAATATATATATGTGAAAAAGGTGCATTGTGTCGAGGTGTCTTCTCTCGTGTCTACACCTCCCCACAACCACCATTTATGGAACACGACTGATGCTAAGGGAAAATACCAGGTTTCAAGTGAGCGAAGGGAATTTCTCCAGTGAGCAGCTCCCACAGACAGAGGGCATAGCTGAACATGTCTGCCTTCACTGAGTAGCGGGTACACTGGGTGAACACCTCTGGAGCCATCCAACGCAGGTTCTGTATAAACACACACATAGACACACATATGTATCAACATACAAAAACAGTAAAGACAGTTAGGTCCTCAATTTAAGTGGAAGCTGTATTGCCCTATATATATATTTGATATTTCAAGACATCAGACCAATCTTACACGCACGCACCAACCCACGCAGACGCACACGGACACACACATGCACGCGCACACGGACACACACGCACACACAAAGCCCCAATTACTGACAAAAAAGTGTCCCAGCAAGGGCAAGTAGTTCCTCACAACATGCACTTCCCAAGAGAGGTAACACACTTAACACCAAACTGCAGGCCAAGCACTCTAGGTAGTGATGAGTCAGCACATTGAGAAAAAATCTGCATGAACGCAGTTTTCTATTAGCTTGTAATTGATGGCAGGTGCCAAAAGAAGCTCTGCCTTGAACTCCTGCAAAACAACAGCAACATACACTTGAATAAGAAGTGCCTTATTCTTCAATGGATGCAGCATATGGTGAGAGATGATTTGGCTAAAGGGAGAGAAAAGGTCATTCCAAAAGGTTTTGTATCATCAAATGTAAAAAAAACAGCGACAGCACTGACCCCCGGCTGCTTGGTCATGTTGTCCTCAGCTACAGATTGTAGAAATCTAGATTCTGCAGAAGAAGTAAAAGAGAGGAAGGGAATACTATGGTCAAACAATGTGCATCCACTGGTATTTAGCTGTAGTTTCATATACCGTACACTCACACTAAGCTGAGCCAGTGAACACAATCTTTAATTGTCAAAGTGAAACCAACGGAGAAATTCCTTTGAATGTAGGAATAGAAATAAGAAAGATATTATACATAACTACAAATGAATTTTTCTTAATAAAAGAAAAGGCTAGGCTATGTAAACTGATCAGTAGCTGTCAGTATCAGTTGAATGAACGCACATTATTAATGAATAAACTGACAGTGCTAGTTATACACCAACATCTATTTAAGTTTTGCCAAAATTCGCTAACAACGTACACTGCTGTTCATGACAGACCAAGTGAGGCTGTAGCAGCAAATTGTGAGTTGATTGTTGTGAACGTTTTTTTTCTTTACAAACATAAATAGTTTCACTTTTTAGTCATGTTTAACTTTAAGCAGACAGAAATAAGCTTAAGAGCTACTCAAGTTGTAATGTGGATGTGTTGAACAGCAGATTCAAAGATGGCTGTCCATTAATTTAAAGAAAATGCTACTCACCTCGTGCAGCTTGAATTTGTCTTGAATGGCAATAAAAAAAAACTTCAAATGATATATCTTACCTCCAAAATCAGCCACCACTGCATGTCCATCCTCATACAGCAGGATATTGTGGCTGGAAGGACCACACATGTATTATTATTAGACATCTGTTATTTCAGCCTGCCAATACCTTCCCACCAAATAATGCTGCTGCTAATGTGGCACACACCTGTTTAGGTCCCTGTGGATGATAGGCTGGGTGAGGTTGTGCAGGTACTCCATGCCCTTGGCGACGTCGATGGCAATGATGAGCTTGGACTGCAGGTCGATGAGCCTGTCCATTGACACATCATTAAAGCTGCAGCCACTTAGTGCCCGATCAATGGCCACTGTCAATCACACACAGCACTTTACACAGATCAATAGGATAGTCTATGAAGACAGCACCTGGCCGCACGGTTAGCGGAACACTTCATCTGGATCAATGGTGATCCCGGCTGTGGGGGAAGAGATTGGTGAGGGGAGACGCTTCTAAAGAGGATAACAAGAACTGAAACAGTCGGCTGTGCAACATGTCTTTTTCAGACACTTTGTCAGTGACTCCTTAAAGCGGTTTGAGCTCTTTTCAGAACTCGTAATCAGATTTTAAATACTGTCAAAGTGTGTTAGGAATCAAACGTGACATCAAATGGACTTTGCATCCATATACCCTGATGTTGATACACCAACAGGCATAGGACTTCAACTCAGGGTTAACGATGGAATGCAACACAAAAAAGGGCCCTGCAATAAATAATCTTCTTAAAATACATGTGATCCTGAGGCAGTATTATTAAGACACAAACATTACATAAAAGAACACCAGACTAGAGAGTCAAAAATGACAATAGAGTTGAGCTAATACCTTTCTGACACAGTGAGTGGGAGCAAAATTAAACATTACTTTCTTATAAACATCAAAGTCAAAGCTATAGTGCGTAATTAATGTCGCCCAAATGAGGGATTCTAAGTAATTACAACAACACTGTTGCTGCATCTACATGAGGTAAGCCTTCAGTGATCACGCATGGAATTTATACCCCGTCCAGGTTTTTTCTTAGCAGAATCAACAAATGAAACATTTCTTGGGCGCTTCTGGGGATTTTTCTGAGCTCCTGCGCCAGATTAGGGAGCAAGAGTTTTGTGGAGCTGAACCAACCTTGTGTCAACTCGTTTGGACTTGGCTTGAATGTAACCAAGATTGATTTATATATGAGAAAGTTACCAACTTTAGATTTAAGTTCTTAAGTTTAAGAGCTCATGTGTTTCAACGGGCACTAGATGAGGACTACTGACAGTATGGTACGCTCACAGCTCAAGTGTGTTATACTGTACATATTACCTCACCTCTTCTGCTCATGAAGCAGAGAGAACAGGGAGCCTCCAGAGATGTACTGGGTGACGATGGCAAACTGGCTGGGGTCGTCCAGGCAAGCCCCCATAAACTGGATGATACATGGGTGGTTGAGGCGACACAGGATAGAAACCTCTCTGCAGAACATGTCCACATCCGACTTGGAGCAGTATGTGTTTGCTCGATAACTACGAACAACAGTGGGAATTGAAGAACTCGTCCGTGTTCCACTCACCAAAGATGGGATGCAAAACGTCATCTTAAGATGGTATGTTAAATAGACACGTACCGTTTTATGGCCACAATTTTGTTTCTGCATTTGCCTCTGTAGACTTTTCCGAAAGAGCCTGAAACAGTGTGAAATATATGATCCTTGACAAAATGATCTGACGCATGTTATTTGACAGGGGGAAAAAGTACCGGTATTTATAAGTAAGTTACCTGATCCGATAATTTCGTTAAACTCCAGCTCATGCAGCTGAAGGTGGAAATGAGATGGGAGGCTGGCCCTGAGCTGGAGAACATCGGCTTTCTCTGGAAATAGAGAGAAACACTTCAAGAAAATTGTTGAGGACACATTTTTTTCAATCTGTTTTTCCTCAGAAGGAGACACAAAATTGTTGGGATCAGATGGGGAAAAGAAGCGTTGTATTGTTATGGAGCCATCATGGCTGTCTGTGTAAGTAATTAAACAGAAGTAAGGCACTAGCACTTCATTTAAATAATGTAGTACTGTAGTGTAATTTCCTTCAGACTGGTTGGAAGGCCAATTTTAGAAAAAAAGCTCCATGTTGATGATTGATCACCTGGCAAATTTTTGTTAGTTATAGTAATTGATAGTGTGGCCAATTGGAATAGTTATTTTTTCATGTTCAACCCCTGATGTTTAGAACCTTTAAACGCATCCAAGAGTTTTTTTTTAACAGCAGCTATAAGCCTACTCCCTTGGCGACTGACAGTTTGTGTGTGCTGTCATGTCAGCTGACAGTGATGTGAAATGTGCCGCGCTTCACTCCACCTCGCTACCTTTAGTCATGCTTTTGATCTTTCCCAGAGGAGACGGGACGGAAACGTAGGACCCGTCTGGAAGGGAAGCAACATGTTGAGACAGATTAATGTGAGGGGGACTTATGTAAGATTTAAGTCCAGATAATAATTTCTAGAGAGGGGTGTCTCACCCCCTCCTGGTTGGGAGTATTCATTGCAGGGGGAGTCATCTGGACGTGTGTAGTGTTTCAGCAAGGTGACAATGGCATCGTGACCTGAGGCAGCCAAAAAAACAACAATAATACGTTTTAATTTGATCTTTTAACTGACATATAAGCTCACTGCAATACAAACAGACCTTTTTCATAAGCCCACATCAGGCAGGTCTGCTCCTCCTTCTCGCCGCTGGACCTGCTTGGGTCGCAGGCAACCAGGTTCATGTCGGCCCCGCTGTCCAGCAAGAAGTGCACCAGGTGGATGTGGCCGTGGAAACAGGCACTGTGGAGAGCTTTACGGAGAAGCCAGGCACACTTATTTGCAGATGGCATTACGCCCAGTTATGATTTAAAACACAACTGCACCTGTACTAAATTGACTTGCAGTTCTAAGGGACGTAAAGAGTTACCTGTGTGTCCATCCCTGCCCTGATGGTTGATGCTCATAGCGTTCTGGCTCAACAAGAACCTCACCATCTCCAGGTCTTTACCATAGGTGCATGCACTGGGACACAATATATGTTATCATTTAAAACACAGTGACAAGGATCCCAAGTTAAAGGCTTATAAATCAAACCGTGCGTCAATGCACTTGTCTGTATTTGTGTCCCTGTTTTCTACCCTATAAATAAATACAGTGTTAGGCAATACCTGTGCAGTGCTGTCTCGCTGAATATGTTCTCCTTTGACGTACTCTCTGGACCAGAACACTGTATAATCTCCTTCCCTGCCTCAAATTTTCCATTGTAGCAGGCCCTGATGAAACACAACATTTTAAACAGAACTCATGTCATCCACCCAAAAAAACCCATAGAAGGCTACTGACACTGTATTTACAGGTGTAACGGAGTGTCCCCGTAGATGTTGATAGAGTGAGGCTGAATTTCTGTGTTGCCCTGCAGGAGGAAGCGAACAGTCTCATGGTGGCCAAAGCGGGCGCAGAAGTGTAGGGGAACGTGATCCTCATTGTCTTGGGCGTTAACTGGAGAGAAGAGCAGAAAGGTTGGAGAGCGTTAAACAGTCCTTCCCACAATCTCTCGAGAGAGATTGTGGGAAGGACTGGACTCACCATTGGCTTTGCTGCCTTCACCCATCAGCAGTTTGACGATGCCCAGGAAACCCTTGGCCGCAGCCAGGTGCAGCGGCCGGTCACCCACCTCGCCACTCGCATTCACATCTGCCCCAAACTTCAGCAGCAGCTTTGCCACCTAGACAAGAAGGGAAAATACCGGTAGTCCGTCTTGTGAAAAATTATGTATTATCTTTTATTATTATTATTTACAACGTATTAAAAAATTTAATTTTATGAAAATGTACCTGCTCACGACCGTTATAAGAAGCAATGTGCAGTGGGGTGAAGAACACAGCATCCTGAACATTTACATATGCTCCATGCTGCAGGAGTATATCTGCTGCCTGGGGGAGGGGGAAGAAATGCAAAATGATGAGTGTGCAAAAAAACAATGAAGAGCCCATAGCTGTTGTTGACACATTTCATCATATTCATTGAGACCAGCTGAGTTCTTACCTCATGGTGCCCAGCCAAGGTGGCGACATGCAGGGCAGTGAGGGCACTGCAGCCCAGCTGCTGCACGTCTGACCCTCCATGGAGGAGTGCAGTCGCCAGCTCACCATTATCCTGTGGTGCAGACACAAAGCAAGGAATACAGTGCACCCGGAAGACCATGAGGTGAAACCACAACGACTGTGTGTATTTACCATCAAAAACACCTGGCTGGCTTTGTGTGTGCTTGCACTCCACCATGTGGTAAAATGTAGCTCTTCACCACAAAACAACACAAGCAAGACGCATGTATATTTCACATTGCTCTTTCATTGTCCTCACCTTGTAAGCAGCTAGATGGAGCGCAGTGAATCCATTCTTGGACAGTCTGGACGGACGCAGGCCTTTAAGCATCAGGGTGCGGATGTGGGACGTGTTACCTGGTCACGGAGACGTTATTATTGTGTGCTGGTAAAATATTTCACTAAACAAAACACTATGTTTAGTGTGTGAATGGCATAACAAGGAGGAGTTTTATACAACATCTTAGCAGGATATATTATCTTTTATCTATATACTGTATAAGCTACAATTAATTTCATATCTGCTGTTTGTGTGACCAATGTCAGAGAGGTTGTCTTTAGACAATGATTTCAGTTTGTCCACAGTAATCCTTCCTTCCACTGTCCCATTTTGTTGAGGAGTTATAAATAGACTGTGGTAGTCATGCATACCTCCACACACGCAGCAGAGATGCAGCAGCGACAGCCCCTTCTCTGTTCGGTAGCTCAAGTTCACCTTCTGAAACGCCTCATCAGAGCTGAAAAAATTAACATCAACTAGGCTGTTTGTGTGACAAAATGCAACCCCGACTGACGTGGACAATGTAAGCAGGCTGAGGAGAATCAATGCAGGTATGAAAAGACGCATCAAATGTGGTCCATGCTGCAATTTCATAAAAAAAGATGATGATCTTGTCACCTGAAAGCAAGTTTGAGCTCCACAAGCTCGCTGTCTTTGAGCTGGAAGTCGTCTTCCAACTTGTCCAAGATCACAGAGTACGACTCGGCCACCTTCTTCTTCCACTCATCTTCACAGCCCCATCATCAGGGTGAAACATGACAATTTGATTTAATAATTTCCCCTATGCATGACTTTAACTTTTATTTAAATATGCTAAAAAAATTTAAATAATGGTGGAGTAAAGAATTCTGGAGAATGCTTATTGTGAAACGGGTATGTAAACAAAGGGTAAATAAACAAAGGGGCCCAACATAGCTGGCAACATCCCCGTTCACAGAACAGTGCACACAGAGATATGCACTGATTTTGGCAAAAGGTGATTTTGACACCAAGCATTCTCCAGAAACGCTGACACCACCTTTAAGGGCCAAACAATAGTGCATTACATTGAAATTGAGCAGGACAATATGATAATATTCAGCCACCAAAGGCTTGTACAGCGTGTCAGTGTTTATGATCGAGAGGGATGGGGGCTGACAATAAAACCCAGCCTCAGTCCCTTGGATGTAATATCTAAAATTGGAATAGTCTCACACAATCCCAAACAAGCCATTACCTGTACACGTCTGAGAGGGTCTTGATTTGTAATTTCCCATTGATATGGTCCTTCTCTTGTTATATGTGCTGTAAAGTTTGGTTTACTAGAGTAGAGCAGTAGTATAATCGTTCACTCTGTCACAATTGCAAAGGTCCAGATAAAGGTGGGGGGAGGGAGGGGGGATCATGACTGTAGGCTAAAAATAAAGACCTTTCAGAGGAATGCCTCACAACTGATCTCTGTAAGCAATAGCATGCGCGAATGTGAGTGACTGTATCTGTCTGTTGGGGTGTGTGTGTTTCGGACTTTTTGGGACAGACACCAGAATTAAAACCAGTTGATTGAGGACGTCTTGTGTGATTGGGGACAATGGTCCCCATTTGGTGAAACAGTGATTTGTGGGTCAGTGGTTAAAGTTAAGGTTAGGTTTTCGCAAGTATGGTTATAGTTAGGGTTGGTCAATATAGTTAAATGATTGTAAGTCTATACACAGTCCCCACACTGTGTGTGTGTGTGTGTGTGTGTGTGTGTGTGTGTGTGTGTGTGTGTGTGTGTGTGTGTGTGTGTGTGTGTGTGTGTGTGTGTAGTGTCCCTGCACTGTCCTCGTGTGTGATGTAGGAGGGTCTATTTGAAGTTATATTGAATCGTTTTATTTGCTTTATAAAAAGGGGCACCCAAACATGCATTTTCCCAGCAGACATGACAAAGCACCGCTTCAAAACAATGTGATGTGGAAGAGGCATTAAACAGAATGCCTCTAAAAGGACAACAGAGTGTTACCTTAAAGTTTTAAATGTAAGGAGGAATTTATGAAAACTTATACAGTGATACATCCATTTAAAAAAATCCATATCTGATGTACTGTGTCAGGAGACTGTTGTAAAAACATGTGGTCATTGAATGATCATACAGTATGTTGATTAATTAATAGCACCCACAACATGAACCTAAAACCTCTTACGTTATCTCAATTAAAACCAGGAAGTTAATTGTTCCCTTTTCCTTGTGTGATGTCTTTGTAAAGTCCCTTCCTGAACTCCAGCATCTCCTCCAGCTTCTTACACTTTAAGGCCTCCTGCATGGACATCAGCTCAGTGTCTTTGGGAAAGGTGAATGTAGAGCCGCTCAGGACGGCCTGCAGCATCTCCACAGACATTGAGAAGGAGCTTCGCTGATCGGAACAAACAGGAAATAAACGAGCGCTCCACAGACTACAGCTGGACGCGTGGGCGGAGAACGTCAGGGCCTCGTCCTTCAGCCCCCAGTGGGACAGACACTCGGCCAGGCTGAAACCAAAAAGCTTCAGCTCGTCCATATACGCGTGGGCTCCCACACTGTGCTTCAGGTTGTCATCGATACCAAAGGCAACAGTAACAAACCCTGTTTGGTGCTGGTGATTGACACACAATGAATGCAAGAAGACTCCGTCGGGCACCGCAAGGCCGTCGCTGACCCAGCAGCTGCTGACGATTGAGCCCCTGCCTATTGAAACTCCTGCCCCCACTCTGGAATACTCCACCACTGATCCAGCTCCCACAGAGCAACTGGGATCCAAGACGCTGTACATGACGCAGTGTCCAGAGGGGCCCTCTGAGTTCTCTGTCACATGTGCACTGAAGGCAGATGACAGGAGGTCGAGCTCGCTCCTCAGCACGGCATCCGCAGTCAGGTGGAAGAGATACTCCGATGTGGTTCCAATGTGATAAAACTTGGAGTTGTTCAGGAGAATGACATTCAGGGGAGTCCCTTTAAGAAGATGAAAGATCTTCTGGCGGATTTCAACCAGACTGCTCTCCTTTGTCGTGACATTTGCAGTGTTACTGGTGTAATCTATCCTGGCATCGGGGCCCAGTGCTTGGAGAAAGTCCCCGTAGGCGTCTATCTCACAGTCTAAAGGGCCAAGCTCTTTCAGCAGATTACGAAGAGATTTTGCAGTGTTAGAGTCAACATAATAGGTGCTGTCTGTGTAGACAAACTCAGAGTCAGAAATAGAAACACAACGACTCTGGCTTTTACAAACAGCCCCACCGCCTCGCATCTCATCGATGCTTGGCTTGTGCAGAAAGCGCAGACAGGAAACATTCCCCATTTCCGAGTGCGTAGACTTTTCGTTACAGTCCAACACAAACACTCCGTGGGTTGTCCCAACAGACAGCGGGGAGGGGTGAGCTAAAGCTGTGAAGCCAGGTTTGTCAAACCTGACACTCTCCCTCTCTGCAATACTGTAGAGCTCTATGTCATCTGCGCAGGTCACCAGTACACCAGGCTTCATCTGGAAAGGGAAGTCCACATACATGGCCAGTTTGAGCTCCAGCATCTGGTAGAGAGGGTCCCCAAGTGGCATGGCTGTGAAGATCTTTCCCAGTGCGCTGGCACTGGGCAAACGCTGACTCCACCCTCCTGGAAGCAAGAGAATTTGCAATCAACTCGTTTACCTCACATGTTTTTGGACTCAATTGTGTCTCTGCAAAGTATTTTTCAAAATGTGCTAAAAAGAATGTAATTCGATGTATAAGGATGCACTGCCTTAGGAGCAGATGGAGAGGCAGAGCTTTACTTGAGTAAGCAAAAGGCTTGCTTTCAATGGAAGAAGAATTTAATTTGTTTTTCATTGAAATCTCAAACCTGCATGGATCAGTAGGACTCTCTGCCCGTCCAGAGCCTTCCCATAGATGTCATTCAGCTGCTGCAGTGCGTACAGAGTGGAGCCCCCATTCCCTTAAGAAACACAAAGTTGTATTATATTAGTTATTATAACAACAACAACAAATACAATTTAGTTTTAGTTTAGTAAATTTGTTTAACGTGTTAAAATAATACAAACGCAAACAATACTTATAAACAATAGATGAAAAACAAACAGGATCGTCAGCAACATATAGGCCTAGGCCTAGCCTAAACAACAAGTGATTCACTTCATTACATCGTTAATGTTCGAAAGGGGTAAGATCACCTCCTTGTTTTTCACAGAAAATACAAGTTGAATGTTGAATGTGTTTTGCTTGGTTGATCCCCCTCAGCAACAAAGTGAAACTGTCTGACTCACTCACCTATTTTAGGTCCAGGCGGATCTGAGAAGACCTTGTAGTTTACTCCAAGTGGAAGTTCTTTTCTGTCAACTTTGTCACTGAGCTGCAACTCATACGCGTCTCTCTGGCTCCCATCTACAGCGGTCACCACCACCACATCCCAAAACTCACCGGGCTGCACCTGTCGACCTTCAGGCAAAATATCTAATAATGCATTTTTAAAGCAGCAATTTATGACTTACCCGCCACCACAACAGATGATATAACCATACAATGGTGTTTTTCACTATAGTTATAGGAGGGAAAACATAGACTACGTTCACCAAATAACACGTCAAATATAGCCTAAACCTCACCTCGCATAGAGTTAAATTTTCCGAGTTTTTCTCTTGTTGCAATTCGAAGCTTTGTGGTAAGTTCCTGACTCATACTGTCGCTTCCAGTGTGTATTAAATACACTCGCTACACTGTAAAGTAAATTGAATCAAACTATGACAGTTACAGAAGTAGCCTAACCAAGTGGTCTCATTTCCGGGTATGGTGACGTGGTTTGTTGTCTGTGAAAAGTGGGCGGGGAGTGAGTGGCGCACGCGGGGAGGGGTTGATACGTCATATATTCATTCAAATCGAAATATAGCTCTATGCAAGGTGTACATTTAATTAAATTATTTGATTGAGTTTTGCCAGTTTTATTTTTCTGGTTTCCATAAATCATTAAATAGCACACCCAACCAAAGTAAAGTTTTGAAAAATGTACCACCTATATAACCAATAACCTATAATGAATTTAAAACTTTTTACTGAGTGTCAGTGGGATGGGGGCATATTTTTTTGTAAAATATGCAAATCTAGTGCTTTTCGTAAACGTTTCAATGTTTTATCCTGTGTATTTATACCATTGTATCTTGTACTCTAATGTTTAGTCCCATTTCATATATCATTGCATCTCATTCTTTTTCTATTTTATTATTTTACTTCGGCCTACCTGACCAGGGACTACAGTTGGAAAATAGCAATTTGCTCAAACTTGGTTCAATACATCTCTCCTTGCCCTAAACAAGGTTAATGTTTCTTTTGTACATTGTCTCTGTTCAAATAAAGTTACATTACATTACCAACTTGAAGTAGGCTATTTAATAAAAGATCTCTAGACCTGAATATGTGACAGGTGTGTGGGAGGAGGGTGAAATAAATAACAATGAAAGGAAGTCCCACACACTGTCTCGCTTATTGCTGACATAATTATTCAATGAAAAGCAATGTTTCGGTCATAACAGGTAGGCTACCTGTAAAACGACTGTGGCTCAGTTGGTAGAGCGGGTCGGCTGATGATCAAAGGGTTGGAGGTTCGATCCCCGCTCTGCCACCTGTGTCATGGTTGTTGTGTCCTTGGGCAAGAAACTTCACCCACCTTGCCTTGTGTGAATGTAGATAGTTACCCTGCTATCGTTGTATGAATGTGTGTGTGAATGGTAACGTGGGAAAGGAAAACAGGTCTCCCTTGCAAAAGAGTCTTTGGTCTCAGTGAGATTTACCTGTATAAATAAAAAAACAAGCAGAGCTCATGACTCCTTTAAACCCCTGACTGTTTGACTAGTAATATCAAAATGAGTTACAGTTGGACACATCTGCAAGCTGCGTTAAGGAATGGTAGAAACGCAGGGTTAGGGAGGTGAATACCAACACAAGAGCAAAAATGAGCAGAATCCACTGGTCTATTGTGTTTATTGTTTCAGTGAAAATTGAGACAGCATGATGTGTGAAATACTTGGCCATTTAATGTCAACATATTATACAATCAGTGCAAGAGTTGTCCCCTAAAACGATACATCATTGTCACAAAATAAAACAGCATTACACACTAAATGTACATGTTGGCCTATTCATAATTTAAGTCTTATAGTCTTATCAAATAGCTTAACAACTTTATTCAGGGGGTAGAAAATAAACTATAACAGAAGAGGCCAATTTAAACATCTCAGCTTAGACTACTTTAATCCTCATGTTAAATTTCTGTGAACACTGGTGATGCCATTAAATACATGGCTGTCTCAATATAGCCGACCATTGAGATTTTGTTAAATACACAAACCTATGTACCAAAGTATGATTATTTGATTTATACATTATTTAATTTGTATTATATACATTATTGTAACACAAAACATTTCCCATAATATAGAAGCTCTAATAAAACCTAAGTAGCTTAAAATCCAAGATAAACATTGTGCGCTCTTGCTTCATACCAATAATCTAGTTGAAAACATGAAGCAATTTCTTAACAAGAAAACAAACAAAAAACATACAGTGCATTTCTTTATCCTTTTTCAACGAGAATTCTGGAGTCATACAGTGAGAACTGAGGTGGAAAGAAAAAGTTACAAAACCATTGCAAGGAAGGACACCTGTAATCTCAGGCCAGGATACTTACAGTACATTACACGATGGCTAAATAAGCCATGGAAACCTGTTGTGTCACAGGGCAGAGGGTGGAAGAGCTGCCAGGCTGTCCTTGTTGGTCTCCAAGAAGTGGCTACAGGCAGAAAAGGCGCTGGAGAAGCTGGAGGAGAGGCCAGCAATGTCCGTGGAGATGTATTGCAGAACTCCCGGTGTTGCCTGGTTGTAGTAAGTGATCTGAAACCAAAGGCATCAGGTGAGATGTGATGTGGGAAACCAATGTATCTCATAATGACTTTGTTTTAGTTGTGTACTGTTAGGATAAGGGTGCAGTTATAGCAAGTGTTAACACTGAACAGGGTGCCTCTCTCATTTGGCCAACCTTGGTGACAGTACTGGGCTCTTCCCAGATTGCGAAGCCAGCACAGAGCACCTCTCCCCTGGTGTACTCCTCAGACGGAGGGTGAGTGGGCAAAGTGACAGAACGCAGAGCGATCAGATATGGGTCCCTGAGAGGGACAGAAGAGGAAAGCATTATGAGACTCAAGCAAGCGAAGGCAGTAATGCCATAATCTAAATGGCTGCATACAAATATAACACAAGGTGAGATAGGAGATCAAGACACATGTGGGATAGTAAAAAGAAAAAAAAGGAAGAAAATGCAAGAGTGAAAAGACGAACAAAATGTGAATTGTCAAGGTAATCTCTAAGTGTTTATGGTGCATTATTTACAACACCTTGCATCACATGGCTTCCTCCTAGATGCGAGCAAGATAAAGTCCTGTCCTTTGCCCCCTTTTCTGACAGAAGGTGTAGTGACACGATAAATGGTGTCCTCTTCGTCCACATGTGTGATCACCTCACACCCCCTACAGTGGCCACAAAGCAACGAGCATGTGAAAAAAATAAAGTAAAATCAACTTTACGTCTCACAATGCTGGCCCTATCAATTCAGAAAAATACGTTATCCTGTGACTTATTGGATGCATTTTGTTGGCAATATCCAGCCCACATAACCTGTATGTGCCAACATACAAGTAGTTAAAATGTCATGCAGAAATAAACATTGCATTGCTGTTACTATATAAAACAATTGCTTTGTGCTGGATGACGCTAAATGCCAATCATTGTTTTCGTTACTGACTCATAGTGCTGGTCCCACTCCTTTCTCCTCGTCAGGTCTGACAGAAGGTGGAACGTCTGCTCTGCTGGTACACCGACATGCATTTCCACCTTGAAACACAGCATGTGGTTTTCCTCCAGGGTGTAGAGTCTAACCTAAGAACGGAGCACATCCACAGAGAGGAGGTGGGCTCTACAGCATGTGTATTAACAGGATTTATTCCAGTTATTTTAATGTGATAAAAAAAAAATTTTTTAAATGGGTGCATGTGAGATTCTAAAGACGGTAATTATATATATTTTGAGGATGCCTATGCACTTCATGCTCTCTGATGCCCTGTACATATTGGAAAACAGGTGGAGGAAAGGTAAGGTTCAAATACACAAGACTTATTCCACATTTTTCCACTATTTAATTAAAGTAATAAGGGCCTACATCCAGGACAGCCACTGGGACAGCTGTGCAACTGGCCCAAAAATAATACAGATCAGAATGTGTGGAGGAATACCAACAGCTGGAGCCATTTAACAAGCTATATCCTGGATGATAATACAAACAATACTGACCTTGTTTTTCTCAGAAGTTAATACCCAGTTGTTTCTGGTATCCATTAGTTTCAGTGCTGAGACATTATTGTAGCTCAGGTACATCTGGAAAAAAAGGGAAGTCTGAACTCTTGAACTGAGTGGGCAATATCTAAGAAGCCTTAATAAGCAAGTGTGCCTCTATTTGCCAGAAACTGAAATACCTGGTTACTAGGATCCCATGGTACAGAGTGAGGCATTTCAGTTTGCTTGCAGGAGATAATGTATTTCCTGTAAACATGTAGAGCAGAATGTTTTTAAATTCAGAGACAAAAGAAAGATCTGAGAACATGAACGATACGAACCGTTTCATTATAGCAATGAACGTGCACGTTAGGTTATAAAAAAGGTAAAGGATTATACTTGAGGCTGGGTATTTTACAGTTGAACAAGGAACTTATTATGCTTGGCAAACTCCGCACCTAAGTCTGATCAGCTGTGATATGTTGCTCTGCCAAGTCATGTGCTGTAGCATAGTATGATGACACCATTTCTGTAATACTACAGTGCAGTGCTTTATACCGTATCGTGTTATTGGTATTACAATATTTTGTGTCATAATTGAGAGGTGTGAATTTGTCCAGTTGCACACAGCTACACTTATGTTTGGGATTAGGACTTTAATGAGTTAAACCTGAGTCAGTTTGGTTCTTTTGTATGTAATCACAAGCCCCTTAAGGCTCAAAACATTATTTTTTCCATACAACGACAATTACTGGATGAATAATTGTAATGATGAAAATCAACATTCAAAGTTGAAAAAACTAAAACATACTTTTCCCCAAGCAATAAATAAGAGGAGCAGATTACAATGACTGTTGTGGGTCCTTTGAGACATAGAACAAATTGTTTTGTATATGGACCACCTTTAACGCTGGCAACATGAATTTGAGTTAAAAACCATGTTAGCGCTGAGATATATCAGTTAGCTGTAAAAAGAGATACTGACCTATCAAGGCGAATCTTCTTTCTAGCAATAGCCTCTTGATAACGTCTTTTTCCATCCTGTAACACATGGAAAATATTTTATATTTTAATGCTGAAGTCCTCACACAACATTTTTTTATTTTGTAATCCACTGAAAATGTATACTTTTGTGCATTGTGAGCTCGCAGGCAGCGACAGGACGCGAAGCAAACTCACCACAGGCTCAGGCCGTATCCGTGGCAGCATGCTTGGTTTCCTGTCAATGTCCAGCACCTCAAAGGTCATAAAAGCACTGTTTATATGGCGCAAAGGTTCTCCACCCTTGTAGGCCTCTGCACACACTCCGACCTCCATGCTAGAGCACACCATATAACAAAAAAGAATGCATAAACACAGAGGTATAGTGTAAACAACCTTGACTGTGAACGTTTAAGTTATAGATATACCAATTTTTTTTTGGAGGAGGAGATAGTTGATTTGTCACCAGGTGTAGACTCACCTGTGCTTGAAGGTATTGTTGACAATAGCTTTCAGTACCAGTCGGTCACCAATATGAGACGGGCCTCGAAAATGGAACATGTCTATGCTCCTCAGGGTTGGGTGGGCATTACACAAGCGACTACATAAAAACATGAAGAGAAAATGAGGGAGGTGAGTTTGTCTTTGTCTTATTATTATTCTTCCGGACAATTACACACAATACACAATTTTCTCTTTGCATATTCATACATATTACTTTGTGTTATCGTCCGAAGGGTGGCAGGAGAAGCCAAAGGTTTATCAGGTCCCGCCCCCACTGCCATAAGATTCAGATACACAGATACACAGCTACTGAACACAGATACACAGCTACTTATTACAGCTAGCCTCTAAGAGAACTAGGAATTGTTAAGAATGACTACAAAAACTACTACTTTAAACAAACAAGATATAATGTGATTTAGTGAGCTTAAGAACCTGGTAGATTTTGTTACCAGGCTAGCTGCAAGCTACCAGGCTAGTCTTTTTTTTTTCTTTTTTTTTTTGGGCATTTTTATGCTTTATTGATAGTGCAGAGAGACAGAGGTGAAATGGGGCAGAGAGGGGAGTGACATGCAGAGAACGACCGCGGGCGGGAATCGAACCCGGGTCTGCTGCTGAGCCCGGCCCGGGAGGGGGACGCCTTACCGACTGAGCTAAAGGCGCCCCCTCCCAGGCTAGTCTTGACTCTCAGCTAAAATAATATAAGCCGAGCGACCAATGGCTGTGGCTTAATATTTCACAAGAAAAACAAAACAAAAATTAATTTGATCTTCTCTTCTTACTCAGCATGAATGCGGTTAAAGGTGAAGTAAGCGGTTTATTTATGTTAATATAAGTATTAAATCGCTCTTTATTCATACAGTGATCACTTTCATAATGTGCGCGTTTCATAAAGCCGATTTCTCAGTCAGCTGCTCTGCATGTAATCGGATAATAAACTTTTCGGGGATCCCGAAATTAATATCCAATCACAAGAGAGAACGCTACAAACCGACACCCGTCTCACTCATAGTCTCACTGCCGGTACACGCCAGAGCGATAGATGGGTGAATGTTTATGCGCCTACAATGGCGGAGCAGGTAAAATCCTTCCCAATGTCTGTTTTGATGGTTTTTATCATGTTTTTAATCACACTTATGGATCTGAGATGATGCTAGATAACTCGCTGCTTGAAGATCGCAGTGCATTAATGTGGTGACGTAGGGACGAGCGAGGGGACTGCTAACTGCAGTAACTGACAGGAAGTTAACTAAAAGAACCATTCCGCTTACAGCACCTTTAAGCATATGGCTCAGAACAGTAAACAAGTTAGTTAAAGTAGTAAGCTAGTTACACACCTTGCTGCAATTGTAGCCACGTTCTCCATCCAGGCCATGATCTGGCCCCCAAAGGTGCTGACTTGGTGGTTTGCATGTGGCGGTAGCACCAGCTCCACACTCTCCACTCGCGTCCGCTCGGCCGGAACGGAACCCTGAAACTCCTGGCATTCTCCTGGTGAGAGTGCAACAACATGGAGCTTTGGTCAATAAGACTTCTCAATGGTACCGCCACCACCATTGTAAAGCCCTGTTTGACTGCAGCTTGTACCCAGTTGAGCTGTGCTGCTGCTCAGTAGGTCTGTAATGATCTCAGCATGGATGAGCCTCATCCTCCTCCGCTCTGCTGCCAGGCTGTACTCCAGCTGCTCCAGTTGCGTGTGAGGGATCACTTGCTTTAGATGTACCTGTACACACAAGACACACAGAGTCCCCGGGGAGGTTGAACCAGGCTTTAGTAAAAACGGTTTTGAGTCCATATCTTTGGGTCGCTTACCTTCCCAGCTTCAGTTCGTCTGGCAACAAAGGTAGCGAAGGCGTGGCAAACCTTCCACTGGCAGTCGGTGTAAAGGTCCTCACAATTTACCAATATACCCACCTGAAATGAAAAGAGTCACCAAATCAGCTTCATCTTTCTGGAATTAAATGAATGTTCATCATGCTGAAAATCGACAACAGCGTCCACAAACCTCCATACTGGATGTGAAGGCTCTGTTGACCTTTGCTATGATGTTGACTACCTTTCCCACCCTGGAGTGGACAGACACAGATTCTTCTCTTTACTATCAACAGGGAGCAGTGATTATAGTGTAAACAAAACCGGAACCTCTTTAATGTTGAGTTCATGTCAAGATGAGTGTGTTTATCAACGTCCACATTTCTAATCTGACTCAATCAAGCAGCTACTCTTATTGGATGATAAAAAATAACAACATCAGTTTATTTTTTATATATTTTGTTTTGACATGATTCTGATTCATTGATTGACATGATTTTTCTAATATTGTTGCCATTGTTCTGTAACAAAAAAAAAACTTTTTGAGAGCATTTTTCTTGCAGCTTTGGTGAAGTTGACCATAAGTCATAAGGTTTTGTCGGACTGCATATGACACTAAGTTGGACATGCCCCTTGGTAAAGCAGCATTACCTTACCCTATGATGTGTTCAAAATGGATGTCGTCCACAGATGCAGTCATACAGGGAGAACCTGCGTGTCTCTCAGCTGGGAGAAGAGAAATCACACAAAGATCTAAGTAGTGCGGCATAAATCTACAAAGCAAACAGATAATAAGAGATATTTCTGGATTAAGTAGGAAATAGTGTAAATAAACAGATGGGCAGGACTGCTTTATGGCAATATTGGACTTTTTCTATATTGTAATATCATCACATTAATGTTATGAAGTGCCTTGATTTCTAAGGTATGTATTGTGGTTGAACAAAAACAGACCTTCCTGTCAGTCTTTCATATCCTTTAATATAGTCTCAATTGTTTCCCCAGGTATTTCTACTAGATTTTGAAGCATATAAATATGGAAATATAACATTTCATGACATGACTGAATATATTATCCATTGTCACTAGTATGAAACCTAATTTTAGAATACTTTTTAAGTTCAATCTTCACCCTGAAAAACATCTGTTTGACCAAAGACATCCTAGCAACTCAACCTGTAACTAACTAACTTTATTATTTTTCTAGGAATTTAGATAAGACTTTCATAGGTGTGTCTAAGTCACATTTAAGAACACCTTCCAAGGAGGTCAAGACAAAGTCATGGCTGAGACATAAGCAAACACTAAAACAGCTAAGCACCAATCAGAAGAACTTAGTAACATAGCTTGTGTATTGTACCATTTTTTTTAAATGGGAATTTAAATCATGTATTCATACTCATGCATGGCGCTTGGTATAGAAATGGGGGGGGTCCAACTTCCTTGCTGGGGGCACTCCCCCCCTTACTTAAATCATCATCAAAAGCATTAAAGAGGACCTATTATGCTACTTTTCTGGACTTAATTTCTTGTTTTACACTGCTATAGAGCAACCTGACACGAATCACATCACAAAAAACTATGTAGATTTTCGGGAAGCTCTTTCTCTTATTTTAGCGATCCAGCACATCCTGTCAACACTTGAGTGTGTGTGCTTCGGCTCCCTCCGCCTGTGCTTCGGCCATCTCCGCTCCCCTCCCCCCCCCCTCCTGCAAACCCCACTCCGTTGTGATTGGTTACCTTCCTTCCGGAACACTTTCAGTGGCGGGAAGCGCGAGCATGGACCTATAAGGGCGCGAGGCAGACGCGAGGCAGACGCGAACAGGGAAGTGACAGCATTACCATACATGGAAACATCCGCGTGGAGACGTCACAAAGTTTTATGCGACGTCACAAATTATGAAAGGGTAGACCGCTTTGAACACGTGACTTCTCGACTGGCTAGAATAGTGTTTAGTGCTCTGCACAGACACCCCAGACGGTCAGCAGGGAATATGTCGAAATGCATGTAAGTCATTATTTGATAATTTAGTATGGTTAAGCATGACTATGAATCATCATAACAACGTTTATAGGTCATAAAAGTCAAAAAGCATCATAGGTCCTCTTTAACCTTTGGAGTTGCACTCGGCAGCTTCTTTGTATGAGTGTGAGCCTTGGTTATCACTGAAAGATGCACTACATTAAAATTCTCAATGTGTTGGTGAATGCACGCCTGTGCATCAAACCAGGTTGAGTGGGTTAAGGTACTACATTGCACCATTTTCCCTTTCATTTTTGAATGGGATGTTTAAAGTTTAATATATATTGTTGGTCCACTACTCCCTGTGTAGTACTTGAGTGGATATATTGCATAACCACGGTACATGCTCAGAGTGGCGGATGCATGAGCATATTTCCTACCAGCCAAGCAGGCCGTGGAGTCCATCCACTTGAGGAGCTGTCCGATGCTCACTTCTCCGCAGTGGTTGGCATGGCACGGCAGCACGATCTGACTCATCTTGACTTCGGTGGGGTTTCTGTACGCGTCCTCCCTCTCCTGAATGAACAGAGGTTCCAGCATGGCGTCTGCATATTTCTCCTCAGACGTCATGACTCACAGCTGTACACACAGGGAGGAAAAACAGGAGCATTTGTTTGTTGCAGCAAAACCAGGACGCTGCCATCACCATCCACTTTTTTTATATATTTAAATTATTAATGTATTCTGTTGTGCTGCTGTAAAAATTTATTTTCATCACCAGTCATGAGTACAGGGCCTTTTCAGTAGAAATACCAGATCCAGGTTTAATTATGGTTATTAATAAATAAGTTTGCTTCCAGGAACAAGCCTCTATTCTAATTACAAATGCTAAGCAAAAGTGCATACTTCATTTGATTTATTAAAATTTCATTGATTTAATGAAAATAAAATGTTCTACCAATTGTGATGGATAGTTGATGGAGGTAAAATAATATGTTAATGTAATATTAATTTTATGATTAGGACTCCGTACACACACACACACACACACACACACACACACACACACACACACACACACACACACACACACACACACACACACACACACACACACACACACACACACACACACACACACACACACACACACACACAGTAACTTAGAGTGCTGAGTCTGAAGACCACCGAGATTTTGTCCACTACTGAATCTGAAAAACTGCAATGTCAGTCTGGACCAGTGCTGCAAACATAATGCGCTTAAAATAATCTGCAACTCGGTTTGTGGTCTGAGCTGAGGAATTGCCCAACATTTATCCCCTGTAACTCAAGGATCAGGAACGACCATTTATTTAATTGAGCATTTGATGGCAGCGTTTCTCAATTTGATTATGAATTAATGGATTTTACAAAAGCTATATATTTTTTTAAATTATGATAGCAGGCTAGTTATTGTGTTTTCAGAGCAGTGTGAATCGAGCAGAGACAGAAACTATTTAAAGGCACATACTATTTTAAGACATGCCTCGTGGAAACTATTTGTTGCGATAGAAGTGTTTGCAGGTTAACTCGTGCGCATGTGGTCACCTGTCACTCCCATTATCGATGACCAGAGGCTGTCACGGTGACCTTAGCGATGACTTGGAGAGAAATGACACATACCACCACATTCACTGTTCACCTCAGGTGCGAGGGAACAAGAAATATTTCAGGCGAACTTCATTCCAGCCAAGCTATATAGTCAGAAAAACAAGTCTTCGCAGGGTTGTTTAACACTGAACATAAACAAAAATAAAAAACGGCTTACCTAATTTAAAGAAGTAACTGCTGCTGTTTGTGGTGACGTCGCGACAAAGTGCTTCAAGTGCCTCAGAAGGAGTAGGCCTATAGCCTAATGTGAACAAATAAATAATAATATTTAAAAAAAAAAACGTTAAAACCGGCTGACGAATAGCAACCTGCGACCCCCACCGTGCCCCTTTTTGTTTGCCATCCAATCCGCAACAACACTACAACTTTATACACAGACACACGCTCCAAAGCTTTGATCTGAAGATTCTCACCGCTGGAGGGAGAGAGAACTCGTCCTGTGGTGGTTACTTTGGGTCACAGCTCCCTTTTTTAAGGTGGAACTGAAGGGACCTCACATGCAGGGTTGCTTACATTCAATGCAGACTCAATAAGGTGATATTTATAGCCTGTTTTAGTGTGGATCATCGTCTCAACTAGGCTATATATCTATGGATAAGCCTACTGGAAAAAGTGACCTGATTTAAATACGAAGGCATAGGCCTATTTCTTTCAATATGTGTAGGCCTATTGAATCAACATTTGAAAAGTTTATTAAACTTTCTTTATAGGACGAAATAACATGATCTCTCCTAAAGGAGCCCCCATTAAGTATTTGAATGAGCACTTGGGACTTTCTGTTGATTAGCTATGTAGGCCTATATTTTAACCTAGGTCTATATATTTCCTTATCGACTTACTCATTTCTTATGTAAGGAGACATAGGGTTTATTCTACCCCAAATCATCAGCAGGGTCTGATGAGGCAAAACCGTATTGTTCTTTTTATTGCTGGTAATTAATACAACAGGAAAATGTAGGGTCTTTTTAGCCCCATAGTTATGAGTTAAAATATTGACTGAATATATCTAGGCCTAATTATATTCATATTGTAGGTTACATAATTAAAATGAAGGGTTATAATAAATATACACTTTGCCTGTAACCTCCTGTCAGTTGATAGGCCTATAAATATAAATACAATAATAAATATTAGACAATATTATTTTGTAGAGAAAAATTGTTAAGCCTACTTTGGCAACTTAAATGCGATTCCAACCTTAAGCTTGGTCATTTAAATATGTCTACAGCATTGCTCATAATCGAGTCAAGAAACCTATTTAGGGAGGACTCTGATTGCGCTCATTGATATCGCAGCTATCGAACAGAGAGAACAGAGAGCACCAAAAGGCAGACCTTAAATCAAATCGCGCTTCCATTGGTTGCGAGGAGCGTCAGTCAGGCCCGGCGCCGCCTCTTCCCCCCGGACAAGGCTCGGTTGAGTCGACGACGGGTTGTGGAGGAGTGCGGTTGGAGTGCGAGAGGGTCGCGGCCGCGATGATCTGACAGATGAAATAGCGAAAAAAGAAAGAGAAGGCGTGCGTCCTCCCACACTAAACAATGTTCCCCAAAGGCAAAGGCACACCGGTGCCGTCTGACGGTCAAGCACGAGAAAAGTAAGCCCGGAAACGTTTATTCTTGTGTGTTTTTCGCCGCGTAAGTTTTTCCCTCTTGCTCTCTGTTGTTCGCTGGACATGCTAGCGAGAGGCAGTTTCCTCCTACCGAGAAAGGAATTGAATGAACCGCCTTGTCTGCTCGCCATTCCTTTCCCGAGCTGTGTTTCTCCAGTATTTGGCTCATTGCTGTCTCTTTACGCTGATGCCGAGAGCAGTTTTGTTTTGTTAAAAATCCGTGGTTTCACATTTGTTTGCGTTTTTCAGTCGATAGCACGGCGAGGGTAAAACAATAACATCGCCTTGTCACACAGTACATCGTTTCTGTGTTGCGCTCCGTTCTTATTTCCCTCAGCCCCATCAGTGCGGGTTACTACTGTACCTTGCTAATACACATACACGGCAGTCTGCTGGTGCGTTTTTACCTTTCACATCCTGACGTTAGACTGGTAGTCTACTGTTGCTGTAGCACTTTTTGTAAGCCGACAATGTAGTGAATCTTGAACAGCCTTTGGCTTTGTTACACAGTCCCCATTACATTTTGTAGCATAGGCAGCCATTGTTCAGAGGGCCTGTATACGACTCTAGTCACTCAGTGTGAGACCGATGAAGACGATTTAACCTGCTGTTTCATGTGCATTTTTTTTAAGCCTGTTTTTTATTAGTTAACCTAAAAAAACATTTCCTCACAGGTTGGCTCTGTACGTCTATGAGTATCTGTTGCACATAGGAGCCCAGAAGTCTGCACAGACCTTTTTATCAGAGGTATGTGGAATTTTGGGAAAAAGTTTATAACCCCACTATAGTACATTTTCTATCAAAACCATTCAACTCAATGTAAATGTTTCAGGTGCTCTTGTTGGAACACCAATAATAATAAAAAATCTATTTATTTGACATAATTATTGTCATCCCCCTTTCCTAGATCCGATGGGAGAAAAACATAACACTTGGAGAACCTCCTGGATTCCTACATTCCTGGTGGTGGTAAGAGATAGTGCTGTCGCCTCCCTGTAAACATGGCCAGAGATTTGTTTGTGTGCCTTTGTTTGCTTCATGACCTGTCTTGTCCACAGTGTATTCTGGGACTTGTATTGCGCTGCACCAGAGAGGAGGGAGACATGTGACCACTCCAGCGAAGCAAAAGCCTTCCATGATTATGTGAGTAGTGCTTACATGTGAACTGGTGCACCAATTGCTTTATCTTCTCCTCTTATAGAAGAAGACAACAATTTTGCTGCCAAGGTTATGAAGAAGGTGTAACAACACACCTCCAACTTGGATTATGCAATGTGTCCTAATTTAAAAAAAAAAACTGTTGGAGCTATAAGAGCAAAGTCCTCAATCTCTGTTTGTCAATAGTCAACTCCTGACAAAATCCCCCTAATTTGACCTACCAAGAGTTCTTCAGGTTAAAGGGATTGCCCTCCTAGCCTTAATTAAATATAGTGATTAACCTTAAAATGGTGTCCATCTGATTTTGGGAAGTTTGTATTTCCCCCTGCCCCTTATTTTGTATTTTAATTTGACTAACCTATGGACATTTGTTTAATTTTTCTTCTCTTTTTAATTCACGATCGGTCATCTTGCCCTGTTAGTGTGTCGATTGATGCGTCCAACAATGAGCTTCATGGGGCTTCTGTATCATGACGTTAAAATACAACCCACTGTGTGTTCTGCAAAACTTGTTAGGCTTTATATACACACTGCTCGATTTTTGAATAAGCCCTCCAGCTGAACTGATGTGTTGTAGCTCAATTACATGCTGAAAACCATTACCTACAATGACATAATCCTAATGGATCTATGAAATGCCGCTCAGGACGAGTGCATCATTTGTAGCATGTTGTTATGCTAACACTTCAACACTGGCATTGCTGTCTTGCATCTTGAGAATTATAAGATTTTCTTTTTTAAATGTGCCGAATTATTTTGCACCTTGAGTAAGCATTTGAAAAGCCTCATGAGGATTAAACAAAGTCAACTTCTTGTCATTGGCCTCTAGTCATCCCATCCTCTGGCCTTTACTAAAAAAAAACGTGGAGCTGATGTAAATAAAATAAAGCTTGGCCAAGGAAAGGCCGTTCAAGGATAAGGAATCCTCTAAGGACGACTGAGGCACAGCCCAGTTTCTTGGTAGGTTGGATGATGTATCAGACAGGAAGAGACGTTTTGTCCTGCTTTTGGCAGATAGGGTTGTCAGGGCAACAGGCCTCCTGATCTGGCAGGTGACCTGGGAGCCAGGAGAACGACTACAGCGTGGTTCTCCCCTTTTCAATAACCACTTTCCTTATTACTCTAACTCATAACAGACAAAGGAGGAGTGGATTTTGGAGTGCAAACCGGCCCACATACATCTAGCCTACTTCATAGTTATTGTTTGCGATATCTTAGATTGCTTTTGGTTGCTTATTCAGATAGGATATGTTTTTGTATTGTGTGGTTTCAGCTTTAATAGCAAAATACAAAAAAGTGTCAGAGGTTTTTTGTTGTTGTTGAGGTATCACATTTTCAGACAATGATAATAAATCATTATATCCTCAACACTCTTCTAAACAAAGGTGTCCAAACACATTTATCTTAAATCATGTAGCAGTGTCCCTTGGATTACAATGAAGAAACATTCTCCGATCCCCAGTTTTAAAAGATGTATCAACACAAAATAAGCTGTAGGATTGCAACCCATGGTTGACTGAGACCATTTTCATAACATGGAAATTATTAAACAAATGAGTAGTACATAGGAACGTCAGTCTTGGCAGTGTGCTGCTGTGATGGGGGAGCTTTTGAGAGGTTCTGTGCGGTCGGCTGTCCTCGACATCTTGTGGTTGCCCACCACGCTGATGTTGGGTCTCCTTGTCTTCATTTGTGGATGGCTGGGGGGAGGGGAGGGGGTCAGGCAAGTGTATGTGTGTGAGTGGACAGTACTTGGACCTTAGCCTTTGTCTAGGTGTGGGGGAGGTGAGTCCTGCTCTGTTAGCCGGCAGCGCTCATAAAGCCCAGCCGTATTCACAGTGGGCCTGATGAACGCTCCCCGAGGAAGGCCCGTCGCCATGGCGGCAGCGGCTGATTGATGGCTGTCACGGAGCTGAGGGGCAGCTTGGGAGGAAAAGGGGAGTGGCACTGTGGCATATGCCCAGCATCCACCACCACCACGGAGGAGCTGAGGGAATAAAAAGAGGGGAGGGGGTTGGGTACGGCAGAGATGAAGAGTGGGAGAGACCTGCTCGAAGTAACTAGAGAGGGAGACAGAGAGCATCCAGTCAGGATCCAGAGGGTGTTTTATGATGTAGATTCATGGTTAAACATTAACAAGCTAAACAAAGGGGCCCTCTCCCCCGTCCTCTTTTGTTTTTGTAAAGAGAGCACAAGCACATCCGCTGCCTCTCTGGCCTTTTGTAACCTCCTTCAGTGATTCAAGAATTCAGGGAAAAATCTGTTTGGCTGGGATCGCTTGTGTGCCCTTATGTACACACACGTACATGCTGAATCATGGTGGTTGGGGGGCGGGGGGGGGGGTCTGTCTTAAAGGAGCTCCCCTGGGGGGTTGTAAGGAAGGCCCCAGACAAGAGCCTGATAGCCCGGGGCACGGCTGAGACATCTGCCCCTTTTTCTGTACCAGAGTCTGGGGCACCGGTTGCGGCTTTTTAAGCCCGAAAGAAGCATCAGGCCATTTGGGACTGTCCAGCATTTACAGCTGTGGGCTTTTAGAGAGACATGATAAGATCTAGCGAGCACAACATGCCTGAGAACCTGCGGTGCAAGTTGCTTTTCAGTCTGGGAAACCCTTTCTGAATTTGACAGTGCTATGTAGACTCAGACTGTAAACCTTGTTTTATGACTTTCTGGTGAATACCTTTTTAAATACTGCTTTGTTTAACTTCAGTATTTCTTCGCAGGACTAATTCAAGGAATGGGCTACTTGAGGATAGAGGAACATAACAAACTTCAGTTGATGTGTCAGACTGTGAAGGGCCCACACCATGATTGTGTGGTCGTATGAGCAATATACAACCACTCTAATTAAAACTAGCCATAAACAATTTATTGTAAATGACCTTAAGAGTAGCTTCTTCCTCCAGTGGCTTCGGGAATGTTTTTTCCAGTTAATACAACACAATGAAGAGCTTAGAGACTTAGGTGTGTGTCTAAAGAAAACTGGACTTTAAGAAGATTCTTTGATCTCAGAGCGTTAAGTTCTGGTTCTCAAAGGGTATCGAGTGCTACGATGGACAGGTTAGTCATCATTTGGCCATAATCATACAGCCCTAGAAGAAGAAGAAAAAAACAGTATTCAAGGACTTTTGTTCGGGTTCAAATCCGACCCGTGGACCTTTACTGCATGTCATCCCCCCTCGCTCTCTGTCTCCCCATTTCAACTCTGTACTATCTAATAAAGCTTGAAAATGCCAAAAAAAGAAAGAAAGAAAATGGCATGATGAATGAAAATGTAAAATCCTACCAAAACCTCGATATTATACTGTATTTTGAGCATGGGTGATGCTTTTTTGTGGGGGGGAGGGGGGCTATTCATTAAACTACATTTCGGGTGTTGCCTGTGCCAACTAATGACTTAAAAACACAAGGAAAAAGAAGAAAAAAACTGCCAAACTGTCCACTTTGTTTCTGTGACTTTTGGTAAACAGCCTTGCAGACAACCCAGGTCACCAAACACTTACGTGCTGAATGCAGTGCGAACCATCAGGGCTGCTGGGTAGTGCGGTATTTTTTCTTTTTTTTTCTTTTTTGGTGCTCAACAGTTTGTGAATTTGAGTGAGTCATTGCAGGTGTAAAAATATTGGCTGTGTGACATTAACATCTTGAATGATGTAAGCCATGTTTAAGAATGTTTCCCTCTTGCACCTCATTGATTAATCCACACCATCCCATGACACCACCAAGTAGTAAAGAAATAGGCTTTACAGACTGTGTCTCTGCGTCCCTATGGTGGTGGGGCCTGATGAGATGTGACTTCTCCCTGTGGCCTTACTTCTCCCCATGCTGAGGTATTTCACAGTGGCCCTGCAGCAGCAGCCTGAGCAGATATAATTAGGGGAGGCGTAGTCGATACCAGGGAGTGTGTTGGCTATTGACCAGTGATGTCTGTAGAGCCCTCAACACACAGGACAGGGTTTGTTTGTGTGTGGGTTCTGGTACATCCATCCTTGTAGTATTCATTGCTTGTTTGCCTACAATCTATGCTCATAACGTGAGTGAGTAATGCATTAACAAATGGAACTGAAGAAGCCTCCCTCGTTCTGTAGCCTTTATTTGGAAGTCGAACCCCACAGCAAGACATTAAGCCCATCTCAGATTGCTTCAGCAACAGCAAAGAAAAAAAACTCAGTCAATTAGGAGCGTGTGACCGAAGCAAATGGCACATTAGTGAATTAGGGCCGCGGTTTGAGCAGGAAATCAGCCCAGCAAGCCCCTGCTGTGTAGCAGCACTTTAGAGCCTCTGACTCAGTGAATACTTATCCGATCTACTGGATCTGCAGCGCTCAGAAAACCTCAATAATAACACCCCTTTCATATAGGAGAACCCTAACATGATTTAGTTCTAACTTATTGGACGTTGGTGCTCTGTGTTTATTTCTCTTTTGAGATCAATTGGGTGGGGTTAAATTATGTATTTGGGTCATGAACTGCTATACACATCATCATGTTCAGCACACATTGAGAGGTTGTAATGCTTCTTCTGTTTTTCTTTTTAGAGTGCAGCAGCAGCCCCCAGTCCTATTATGGGAGGGATGCCCCCTGGTGAAGGCATGCCAGGAGGACCCATGCCACCTGGCTTTTTCCAGGTCAGCTAATCACCACACCAGACTAAAACTGTCCGTCTCCGTACTTTGAAATTTACTTCACCCCAACAACATCCACTCTCAAAACACTACATAATCAATTATCAAACTTGTAGTCAATTTGTGTCCTTCAGATTCTCAACTGGATTAATCGACTGGTCATTATTCAAGCTGCACGTCTGCAGGCTCCAGCTTTTTAAAAGGCCAGGAGGGTTTTGCTCATCGTATGAATTCAGTTTTGTCTTGCTCCAATCTGCTCAGTGAACTTGTAGTAAACGTCATAGCCGCTCTGTCTGCCCGGGCCTTGCCAGTGCTGTAAACAGGCAGGCGTGGCTTTGCCATTTTCCCTAATGGAGAAATCGAAAGGTGCAGCACCTACTGTAAATCTATATCTCCACAAGGATAAACTCTTGGCAGGCAACGGTTTGAAACTGGCTCTAAGAGGTGACATCAAATTGCGATGTTGCTCTGCCTCCACTAAAGCAAACTGTTCACTATAAATCCACCTGCTTATTATGTTCTAGAAGCCACAAAGACGTGACTCGTTATGCGATGATGGTAATATCAGGAAAGGAATTTTGACATTGATACATAAACGCGCACTTACTCACAATTTCCATTCCAGAATCCATTGATTGAGGAGGCTCAATTAGACCCCTCAAACTCTGTCAGATCAGCAGCATAAGCGACACAGTGCTGGTGTTTAGTGTTGTTATACAGCTAATTGCATAGAGCTTAATTGCTGCTGTTAATTCAGGGGAAATTAGCACTGATAACATGCTGCATGCAGCAGGCTTCTTAATGTTGTGACTGGCAGGCAAAAGAGCTTTCATCTCTTTTCTCTCATTCAAGGCCAAGTCATTTGCTTGTTCCTCTATGCTCAGTCTCTCTCTTTTACTGTGTTTGATACATGAAAATTAGCATCTTATTTTTGTACTTTCTTTTTTCTTTTTTCACCACACTTTTGTTCTGCACTCTAACTGCCCTCTGCCCTGCAGTAACCCCGCTTCTCTTTCTGCCCCTCTTTTGTCACTTTCTGCTTCTCGCTCCGGCCTCATCCTTCCCTCCTCTCCCTCCTTGCCTCTTGTATTTTGTGCGATGCCACAGGGTCCTCAGGGTCCCCAGGGCTCTCCTCACCCTCAGCCTCCTCCCCCAAACAGTATGATGGGGCCTCACAGTCAGGTAACACTCCCTCGCCCTCTTCCTCTCTTCTCTATTTGTGCTATCTGTGGCCATTTGGGGAAGCTGGTTCTCGGTGCTGATGCTTCATGCTTTGGCATTCTTCTCAGCTAGTTGCTGTATTCTGCTTCTACAAAATATGCAATTGAGATAGTGGAACATTTTCTAAGGTTTTTATGATTTCTATTGTATTTTTTTCAATTGAAAATTCATGGGGCAATATTGTTCATGTTTTAGTCCTTCATGTCGCCTCGCTTCGCTGGAGGCCCGAGAGGTCCCCCCATCAGGATGGCCAACCAGGTAGAGAACACACACACTCTCACACAGTTGCAGAATATTAAGCATGTTTTTAAACTGTAGTTTCATAAAATCTTTTGTGCTTTAACCCCGATAGCCAGGTGGAGGTCCAGGTCCTCATCCCATGCTGCCCAACATGGACCCAACTCGACCACAAGGTGTGACCCAGTACCATATTCACTAACGGTACTGACACTTGCAGACGATAAATCGTTTTGCTTCACTCTTCATATACATTTCTTTTTTCCTTCAGGCCATCCTAACTTGGGGCCAATGCAGAGAATGAGCGGCCCTCGAGGCATGGGGCCCATGGGCCCTGGCCCTCAGGTAGGATCTTCTACTCGCATGGAATAATATCACCACTTCCTTCCTTTACTAGAATGATGCTAGTGATTAGGATAATTCATGTATAAAGAGATTATGTACAAAGCAAAGCTATTTTAATTGTCTTAATGGCCAAATGAGTGGTCGCATGGATGTTTTCCTTTACCCTGTGCTTTCCTTAAAATGAATGTTCGCACACAATCTTATGACTTTTGATTGATTTCACAGAACTTCGGTGGTGGGATGAGGCCTCCACACAACAGCATGGGTCCCGTTATGCCAGGGGTGAACATGTGAGTTTTTTTTTAAATTTCTCTCAAGTCTTTCGACCTTAGGGCATAATCTAACTAACATTTATTTTGGTCTCACCATCTAGGGGCCCAGGGACTGGAAGGCCATGGCCCAATCCCAGTAACGCCAACTCTGTAAGTACTAATATACACACACGCACGCACGCACGCACACACACACACGCACGCACGCACGCACACACACACACGCACGCACGCACACACACACACACACACACACACACACACACACACACACACACAGAGAAAAATGCTGGTTCAGATGGCAGTCAGATTTCCTCGCAGAGCTGTTGAGGTCTAATGTGTTCCAAAGGTTCTAGTCTGAAATGTAATTGTAGTATTATGTGTCAAATGATGAATAATGACTTTTTGAGGTATAGAAAAGGTTTGCACTCAACCACTTCTGGTCCGAAATGTTTGTGTTTTTGCTTTCAGATGCCTTACTCATCCCCATCTCCTGGTGCATACGGGGTGAGAACACAAGCTGGCATCGTAACCTAGACATACTGCATATTGATAAAATTCTATTTTGAAGACGGCTTTACATGTAGATTTGCAATACGTCTTTATTTTATGGTCTTTTCTCCATAGGGCGCTTCTGGAGGTGGGGGACCCCCAGGAACTCCCATCATGCCAAGCCCTGCAGGTGTGTGCGTCCCTGACCTTAGCTGTCAATCATTATCCTTTTCATGAAGTATTAGTATAAGTATTATTTCATTAATATTAATACCAATTCTATGTATGATTGCAACTTTTTCCAGACTCTAACAACTCCGGTGACAATTTGTACACCATGATCAACACTGGACCCGGCAACCGAAATAATGTAAGTTCCTTTTCATTCTGCAATACCTGTAGATATTTGGATTATTGGGTCAAATTAGAAATACTATTAGGGCAGTTAGCTTACATTTGAGGTAGACATTTTTTTTAAGATAATCTTTTGGCATTTCCAAGCTTTATTTGATAGTACAGAGTTGAAATGGGGAGACAGAGAGAGAGAGGGGGGATGACATGCAGTAAAGGTCGGATCTGAACCCGCGACCACTGCTACGAGGCCTGAGCCAATATGGTACGCGCTCTATCCACTACACCATAGCACCGTAGACATTTTTTTTAAGAATGAGCTCTAACTACCTAATTGCTTTTGCACCAAACCACAACCCATATCAGACTCGACCTCCGTCAGCCAATCTTTTTTCACGACACACCCAAAGATCAGGGTCAGCTCTGTAAATGTAATGGAGGTGAAAAGGTGGTTGACAGTAAAAAAGTTGTTGTGAGCTCCACTTGGTAGTTATTAACAGCTTGTACTATTAACTAGAAACTTGACCACTCTACCAGCTCAACACACTCCTTTGTCAAATAACTGCTTACATCCATATTGCTGGGCAAATTTATTTGACCCTTTTTGCAGTTAGAAACATTTAACACATACTCTTTTTATATTCAACGAATTCACATGATAAAGTGACTTTGAATTGAAATGCTACTTCCTAATGTTCTACACTGTACAGTTGGATGTTGCTGTTGAGGGAACAGAAACTACTGCAGAAAACACTGGGCATCATCTTTACAAATATAAACTAATATTTCAAGTATTACATTTTATGCTCATTAAGGATATTTCAAATGTTTAATTCAACACTGGAATCCTGGCCTTATTTAAGCACTTTTGCATTTGTTATACCGGTTGCATCTGAATGTTATTTGATACTGTAGGATTCTGTTGCAGTCACTGACTGAGAGATACTGAAGTTCACAGTTGCGGAAATAAGTAGATGTTATTCATAGTAACTTAGGTTCTGGTTATTTGTGGTTCCCTTTTACATTTAAACTGTGCTGTGAAGATGTGGTTAGTGAGTCCATCCTGTCTTGTTTCCCCTGCAGTTCCCTATGGGCCCCGGCTCTGACGGACCCCTGGGAGCCATGGCTGGGATGGAACCACACCACATGAACGGGTCACTAGGTAACATCACACAAAACATCTACAATACACTTACTAACGCTACACAGACACTTGGAATTATTTTAGAGCACGTGTTTGTCCACTATGTCTTGGTACACCAGTAAAGAACAAGATTTTTTAGTAGAGCCACTGCATAACGATGGCTTTCTTATGGTCATAGAATACAAACACTGTTCCATTGTTTTTTTTTATTATTATTTTGTTTTATTCTCTCAGGCTCTGGTGATATGGATGGAATGAACAAGGTAAATGTTTTAACCATGCAGATCATTTTTGCTTTTACAGCTACATCTTGAATGAAAGTGAAACATGATACTAGAAAATATAAATATCGTGTGCTCTTTGTTTCCAGAATTCCCCAAACAATTTAAGTGGCATTAGCAATCCCCCTGGGACCCCGAGGGATGACGGGGAGCTAAGTGGAAACTTCCTCCACTCCTTTCAGAGCGAGAACGTAAGTCTGACAGTTCATTTTCCTCTACCCCCTACTGCTTGTGACTGTCATGGTACTTTGATGAGACCAAAGGCAGAGCTCTATTGACCACACAGTAAAGCCAGAGAACGGGCTATTAACAACACCAACTGCCGAAGCACTGCAGGGAGCGTGTTGGCCCTTTGACCATAAAGAACTAGGCAGATAAAGAGGTATTAAAATTTCGTAACCCTCTCTTCTCTTTGCCTCCCATAGTACTCTCCAACCATGACGATGAGTGTGTGACCCTCTCGCCTCTCTACCCCACCCGGCATTTGCCATCATTCCGAGTATCTGAACTCACTATAGGACACGGCCAAACACATCAGCAACGAATCAGGGACAGGCGCCATTTTGGTTCCACACTCACGCCAGAATGCTGATCGGAGAGAAAAAAAATCCAAATGGCTGGCGACTACTGCTCCTTGCTCAAAATGAAGGACAATTTTCTCCATTTACCACAACCCCAAGTGTGACAAAACCAGCTACTGAAAATGCATACATGACACGTTTTACGTTCTTTGCAGCCCAGACCCCCACTCCCCCTCCCCTTCCCATACCCCTCTCAGAGCGAAGAGAAAAAAAATGGTTGAAGTTTACCTCTTGTACTTTTTAATTATTGCTTTGTGTTGCTGCAAGATGTGCAGGAAATGTCTCCGCTTTTGTCACTTAAAACACTGGAGAGTGTGTATATGCATTGTGAGCTTGGAAAGTCTTTTGTCTTGTCATTTTACTTATCGCCATGTATACTGTGTCACCAAAGTCAGTTGACATAGGACTCAGATTTAGCCTTTTACTCTGTGGCCACCTTTTATGAATCATGTACTATTGTTCACAATGCCCACCATTATATTTAAAAAAGTTTTTTTTGGGGGGAAAAAAGGCTTTTATTGTGACGACCTTTCACAGTATGTAAGTGCTCAGATGGTTCTTACAATGTCCAAAATCGATCCTGTTTGATCAATTTCAGTCTCTTATTGTTGACGGCAGTCTTTGCCGCTGCGTTCTGTCAAGGGAAACCAGATTTGGCATGACAAGTGAGTGCATGAATGCTGAGAATCTGTGTACAACATACTACCTAGTGCTGCTCTTCTCTATGTGGGCATCTGCTTTTAAGATGTGGTGTATATCTCTCTACCTGTCTCTTGCTTAACACTCTGTGCTCTTCATCGTTGTAGCCGTCTGTGTTCTCTCCAGTTTGGTTGATTTTATGAGGAAATTACTACGAATGAGCTGCCCATTTTAACCTCATACATATACATATTGGTTGTTCATGGTTGTCCACCTGGCCCTGCCCCCTCTTGCCCACCTACAATTGTTTTTTATTTTATATTTTGATACAATCTTTGACTACATATATTGCCCCAGTCAGAGTTAGTCAAAGCTTTCTAAATTGATTCTAGTAGGCGACATTATAAACTTAGCGGCAGTCTTGTAAATGTGATAAAGAATTTTTTTTCTCTTCTGTGAACATTACGCATTATACACATCTGTCCTATGTTGCCTTTATTTGCTGATATTTTTTTATTTCAAATTGAGGAAAGATTGCTTGTTAATATAATTTTACAATAACTTAACAATCTGTGTGGGGTGTTTTATTTTGCCTGAAAGAATAACTGAAATATAGAATATGACACTGAAGCTGTGGACAATACAAAAAAATGCTAAATGTTACTTCAGTAACAAGTATTGAACAAAGCATAACATATTCATGCATAGAAAATGTCGTAAAGGAGGAGGTACAAGGATGTATCCATCTTCAGAATACACTGATTGCCACTACATAATTGCTCTTTGTAGTGGAAAGTGTGGGAAAAAGTATGATTGTCCCTAGAACCAGCAGCCTCTCTCTCTCTCTCTCTCTCTCTCGCTCGCTCGCTCTCTCTCTCTCAATTCAAATTGGCTTTATTGGCATGAAAGTTACAGTATTGTACAATATTGCCAAAGCACATCATCAAATTATAATACTATAAGTAAAAATATTCAACATATAACAACATAACATACAGATGATTACAACAAAACAAAATGCTAACATCTCTCTCTCTCACACTCACTCACCTTTAGCAGGCAGGATGCAAATATCTGCCTGCACCAGAGCCAGGGGGTGCAAGCAGGATTGCTACACAATTGAATGCTGAAATGCAAACAGCTTTTCTCACCTAGCTGCTATCTGCTTATTGGCCAATTTATTGTAACGATACAATATCAGTGGATGCTTCACTCCAAAGTCTGGGCTCCCATGTTTTTCATGTCTGTTGTTTTCCCGTTGGGAGTAAAAATGGCTTTGCATTGCCCTCTGGTGGGCATAAGTGGACAACTCCCGCTTTGCAGAGACCTCTGGCCTAGACGAAAATGTAGGTTGCGTTCCGAATCGCATACTTTCTACTATATAGTATGTAGAAAAAAGATTTAGGATGTCCCGATTCTTATGGACAGATTTAGGATGGTTAGAAGTACCCGGATGTCCTACTTCGGCCAAGATTGTTAGTGTTGAAAAGTGCATCCTATTTGGGCGATTCTGACCCACAATCCAGTGCACACGTGAAGTGACGTAACATCGACGAAGCCTCCATATGAAAACAAACGGGGATGCGACGGATATAAAAGCAAGAGGCAAGATCAAGGCGCAATGTTATGATGAAATAAGAGAGTAAAGTATGTCCCAATAGTATGCCTACTGCATCCTAACTAGATTATTTTTATCGTCGAATGTAGTATGTAGAATAGAAAAAAGAACGGAACCGTACTCTACCTAGAAGCCATGTGTACACTCCCTAGAAGTAACCAAGATACTATTGAACACAGTGGCTGTATCTCGATTCAGGGGTTGCGGTCTACGAAGGCTGCATTTCAAGACCGATTGCGTCATAGCGGCGCGCAAAGGTTGTTCCATTTGCAAGGCTCCTTGCAAGGCTCCTCATATGCGGCCGAGAAATGCAGCCTTCATTTCACGGTTTTGAAGGCTGCATCAGATGTAAAACAGCAACGTGTTGCTTAACTTAACTTTTATCTTCCTTTCTTTTTTTCTTGTACTTTTTTTTCTTTTCGTCTGGTAGGCAACTTCTTTTTCTTTTTTCCTCTGTTGACAAGGCTGTCTCCGTTGGCAGCTATCAGGGTTGCTAGGCAGCACAGGAGCGGCGAGTCATCGCGCAAGGTAACGGCTTGTTACGCAAACCGGAAATGCTCGTAAACGGAGACCTGCGGAGACCGTCCCGTTTAACAACGCTCGTTCGGCCCTGGTTCGGCCTTCGAATCGGCCTTCATAGGCTACAGCCTTCATAGACCGCGAGACCGCGTCCTACCAAGGAGGCGGTCTCTGTAATGGGATACAGCCGTATCCTTCGCATCCCAACATATCCCATGATTAAAAAATAACAAAACAGCAACGTGTTGCTCCATCTTCTTAACTTTTATCTTCCTTTCTTTTTTTCTTGTACTTTTTTTTCTTTTCGTCTGGTAGGCAACTTCTTTTTCTTTTTTCCTCTGTTGACAAGGCTGTCTCCGTTGGCAGCTATCAGGGTTGCTAGGCAGCACAGGAGCGGCGAGTCATCACGCAAGGTAACGGCTTGTTACGCAAACCGGAAATGCTCGTAAACGGAGACCTGCAGAGACCGTCCAGTTTAACAACGCTCGTTCGGCCCTGGTTCGGCCTTCGAATCGGCCTTCATAGGCTATAGCCTTCATAGACCGCGAGACCGCGTCCTACCAAGGAGGCGGTCTCTGTAATGGGATACAGCCGTATCCTTCGCATCCCAACATATCCCATGATTCATTGCGTTTTTTTCAGAGATGGCATACAATAAAATAAAAAATAACAAAATAGCAACGTGTTGCTCCATCTTCTTAACTTTTATCTCCTTTCTTTTTTTCTTGTACTTTTTTTTCTTTTCGTCTGGTAGGCAACTTCTTTTTCTTTTTTCCTCTGTTGACAAGGCTTTCTCCGTTGGCAGCTATCAGGGTTGCTAGGCAGCACAGGCAGGGCTGCCAAGTTTCACCAAAAGTTTGGAGTGAGATTTTTTGGCCGAGGGACCCAAAACCGTGTCCTCTCTCCCACCCAATAATTTTTGCTAGTGTCCTGCAAGTTTATATATTGTTCATAATAAATCAGAAATAAAGACAATCGGAAAATGTGATAAAACATCAAAAATCTTATTAAAATAAACTAATTTATGAATTGCAAAGTCGTAGGACAGGTTTTAATTAAACATTGGGTGTGGACGCATTATAAGTGGGGGTCTGGGGGTCCCCCCCATAAAATTTTGAGCATTAAACACTTAATTTCCTGCATTCTGGTGAATTTTTATGAAGCAATGTGTGCCTTTTCTGCATTCATTTTTATGTAAAGTAAAAGAGAACATTCACGGTTTCGCTGACACAAATGTTATTGAATAGCATTCAATTCATGTGTAGTGCTTTCAAATATCTCCTGTAGCCTATTGTTAAAATATTTGTTTAAACTGTAATAAAGGTAATTATTCTATATCATGTCTACTATTGAGTATGGTATTTTACTAGCAGCATTAGGCTTTATTCAAAGAAAAAAAAATAGGGAACAGTTCAACACCAATGCAAACTACTAGGCTAAAATAAAACATGTGTTACTTGGTCCCTCCTCTTAGGCTACCTTGATTTGTGTTATGAAAAGTGCTATAAATTTGCAATACATAGGCTACAGTTCATTACACAGAAGAATAAAAGCATTTTTATTGGCGGATGAGCCATTTGTTACTTTCCAAACCTAATTTTCAAACTAAATTACCAAAAAACAATATACAAAACGATCCAAAGATCTTCTGAATTTACTTGAGTGAAATTGAAGGGTTAATATGTTTGATGCACGCGCGCTCACCGGCTGGCGGGGACACAATTCTTATCAGCGGTAACTTGGCAGGCTATCAACACACCTCAGAAGAGAAGGTATAGGTAGGGGGCTCGCCTCCCGCTTCGAATGCACAGTGCACATCAAAGCATAACGTCAATGCGCGTTCAGAAAGAGGAAGTCACGGCACTCATGTCTGTTAGCTTTTCAAAATAAGATATTTTGGGGAATAATTTCTCCGCGTGAGAAATTTGAGGTGTGGCGTGTGAGAGTGTGAACGGGTTGATTTGCGTGTGTCTCACTGCCAAAGAGTGAGACTTGGCAGCTATGAGCACAGGAGCGGCGAGTCGTCACGCAAGGTAACGGCTTGTTACGCAAACCGGAAATGCTCGTAAACGGAGACCTGCGGAGACCGTCCCGTTTAACGACGCTCGTTCGGCCCTGGTTCGGCCTTCGAATCAGCCTTCACAGGCTATAGCCTTCATAGACCGCGAGACCGCGTCCTACCAAGGAGGCGGTCTCTGTAACGGGATACAGCCAGTATTTACACTCCCTTAAAGCACTCCAATAGACTACACAAGCGTGTTTTCCTAACAAAAAGTCCATAGATGGGAGTGTTCTGGTTCCTTTCTGACAATAGGAGACGAGACTAAACCGCTGGCTGGTCTCCACAGGATGTGGCCTGGCTGGGCACAAGCCAAACCTGCTCTCCAACTTCAGAGCCACACAGTTTATGTTATGAAAGCATGTAGTTACACAAAACCGCCTTGTTCCAGAATTGTAACAGTTATCTTATTGTTATGATATTATGCACTTTTTAAGTCTTATAAGATCACGGGGTCATAGTGTGCTATGTATGTAAAGGTTTTATTTTTATAACGTAACAAATATATGCGCAGGTAATTAAGTTAGTGCTACAAAGTATGAAAAGCCAGTTGAAGTAATTATAGTAATAATGTTAGACAATTAAATACTTTTTTTATACATACATACATAAAGGGAAAGGAAAATATCTGACTGTTGCATCTCTATTATGTTCCATTATCAAAATAGTAAAAAGCCATATTGTGCTCATTCACAGCTTACACTCACTTTCCCCAATAAAACAGACCTTGAAAATGAACAAAACTCACATTGGATGACATTTCACATGACATTGGAAGAATATAAAGAGGCAGATAGTTTTATAGTGTGTGTGAGACTGGCGTTTTCTCCAAATGTTATTGTCACCCTGGTGACACTGGAAGCTAGCCTGGCATTCCCAGACCTGCCACTAGGCGCTGGCAAATTAAATTTGCTCCTCTATCGTTCAAGATATCAGGGTCAGGATTTCCAGGCTAACTGGAAGCACTAATCAATTGGAATGCAAAGATAAGACGGTTAGGTATTAACTCACATCAGGGCTTTAATGTCACACTCTGCCACTCACATGTATGCATGTGTGCGCATTGGATTTGTTGGACCCACCTGACCCACATACAGCACAGTACATTTACCATTTATCACTTCCAGACAAGACAGCAAACAACAGCCAGACTCTGGTGGGGTGGAAGAGTGCTGCATGTGCGTCAACATTAAAGCCCCCAAGGCCATTTTCTAGGGAGGAACACAATGTATAACTGAAAACCTATGTGGCGTCGCAGACGTTCTTCTTTTTCCTCTTAGTGGGTCAGGGGGAGAGGATGAGTCACACAGACACAGAGCAAAGCTACACATGAGCATCAAACAATGGTTCTGTGGTTTTCTCTTTTTAATAATTTACCGTGAGAGCAATCATTTGGATCACCCATGTTTTTGTCTTTAAAAAACTGAATTGACTGTAGTCCCCACAACACACACACTTTAAGTCACATGTTGCATATAAATTGAGAACTTGATGCAGGGGTCTTACTGGGTAACATTTTTAAAGCAAACATTCAAGACAAAAGTAGATAATTTAACAAGATGCTACACATTCAATTTGTCCAATTGTAAATGCTCCCACATAATTCAGAGAAGGCCTACTTTCAAGTTTCCTTGCATCAGATCACAGTTCCCAGAGGTTTGCACTATTACCATCATGTAAAGCTGCCTCCTGTGAAATTACCTTGGAGCATTCATAGACAATAGAAACAAGCTTAGTGATTAATACAGTTTACAATGCTGGTAGAATACGTCATGATTACTGGACACAACTGAAAACAAGCGCTGTCATTGACTTAAATCTTTCGGTCTTTTAAACTTCAGAGTTGAGACACATTGGCTGACATCTCGTGTAGGCTACATGTCCCGATATATTTCAAACACAAACTCTTGGCTGTACCGTATCTCAGTGTTTCACTTTATCTGGCTACAGAATCCAACGGTTTCATCTGTCGCCGTCACTAAGAAACACGAGAGTTGTATTCAAGTTCAGGGTTTGGCGGCTGAGGTACGTTGTTGGAGTACAGGGAAGCCTGAAGGCAATATTAATGCAAGTTTGGAGGGTTTTTACAATGTTTCTACTAATGCGATGGTTTGATGTAAGAGATGCCAGAGATGCCAGAGATCAGCTGCAGAACAATGTAGATGTGGTAGTAAATTGATTGATGTAAGATAAAAAACAAAACAATAATAAATTGGTATTAACAAATAAAATGGTATTGTGTTAGATCAGTTGGTTAATAGGTTGATATCCCCATTCCCTGCTGAACAACAGAGACACCTTTGTGTAAGACTGGACGGATGACTTGAAGAAGCAGCCTTCTTATTTCATCTTCTCCAGGACCAAACGCACCTCCAGGGGATTGTAGCCCCAAGGCCCCATCCCGCCCTAGGGCGACAAAGAGTGAGGACTGTTAAATGACACATAACAAATAATATTTTTCAATAGAAACCCCTTTCATTAGAATCAAAGAATATACCAACACAGGATGTCACATATGCGTCATAAACATACACCTGAACTTCCACATTTTTGGCGTAGCTTAAACAAGTCTGGCTTGATGCCAAGAACAAGCGGTTTTGCGCCATTTCTTTCACTGCTGCTTGTCACGAAATAGCGTGAGAGGAGACAGTGTACGCACTGACACGGACATTAACGCACACAATGCTGGTATTTACTTCTAAATCACGTGATTGTATGAGCGTAGCAATTGTTAAGTAAAAGCACAGGTAATAATTAGTCTTGGAGTAGATGGTGCACAGATCTCACCTTGTAGACAACATTCCCAGCCTGCAGCACGTACAGCCTCTCAGGCATAGCGCCGTACTTTATGGCAGTGATGTCATTCATGTCATCCACAACCACCGGACACAGGGGCTCCTTTTGAACCAGGATCTGTGCTGCAGACAGCCTGTCCTCCAGGCTCTGGTGCTGGCTGATGTCAAAGTTGTTGGTAAAGGCCCAACCGTCTGAGACAGAGATAAAGAATATACAATGTATATATGACACTTGCAGGAGAACATCAAAGTGAGGAAGCATATGTGTGGATGTTGTAAGAGTGCATTAAAGCATCAAGTGTTAAATAATTTTTTATTGAACATTACACTGAATATATCTTCAGGAATGCTTTAATAGTTTTAACCAATAATCGATTAAGGCATGTAACCATGCAACTTAAATGTTAATAAAATGGTTGGTAAAATGTAAAAATCAATTGCAGGATTTTTATAGTCAGAATACAAAGTGGGGATGGCCATTAGTTAAGATTATAGCCTACTGTATATCTGATATAGTAAAGATAATCAAGTAGGCCTAGGTCACTTTCAAGGCACACATCCACCACCACCACACTCCTCAAAAGTAGAATACATTTTCCCCTCGAATGTGAATAAATAGGCCTAAATAAAGTTGCTTGTTTTCTTCCCTGACATATGGTCGTAATGACTTCCCCTGGCCTTGTCACCTTCACTCACCTGTTGAATGTGCCTCAGCGATGTAGACCACAAGAAAGTCAGCTACATCGCTGAAGTCCTTGACGAGTTGCTTGAACTCCTCAAGTTTGTAGATAAACGGGGGTCAGGTGCAACTTCCGAAACTCAACACCAAGGGTCTGTTGCCTATATGACACATTTATAAACAGCTAATAATAAGTTAGGAGTAGAGAGAGAAAGATAAAACTGCACAAAGGCACGAATGATTGGACCTCGATAGCCTACCTTTCAGAAACGTGCAGATGCTTGTTTTTTCTCCAGTCATGCTGACCACAGATGAGTCCGGAGCCTCGCCTCCCACAAAAGCCTCTTGTCCGAGTGATAGCCACATGTGCTGAGAGGCGTACTTGACGAAGCTAATGGAAGCGAATGTCAGACCCCAGTCTTCATACTTAAAGTTGGGATTCTGGGTCATGGTGGTCTTTTCACCCATTCTGAGGATTAGCTTCTTGGTAAGGCTCGGTGAAACAAAATGCAGGAGCATGAGCATGAGATTGAGTCCCACCATATAGAAGAACATGATGACTGCCGACAGATAAACCAAGACTTTTTGCAAAAACATGCTTACTCCTTGGTTGTGATGTCCCGTTTTCACGGCGCCTTTTAAAGGGACTGTTGGGTAACACCCACTCGGTTCGAGGTCCATAACAGCTGCCTTCAGGGCCTGTTTATGGGCTCGTACTTTTCTACATCACATGTAGCAAATAGGTCCGTTATCATTCGTTCACCTGAATTATATTAATACAATCAGAGAATCAAAAACATTTAATTTATTCTTATTATTAGGCTATTATTATTTTTTGGTGGCATCAAAAAAGAAAACCAAAATAGAACCCCCATCCCCATGTGCAATCATGTGTTATTATATTTAAAAGAAACACACTCAAAATAAATGCAGATCATTTAGGGAGCTTGTTGTTCCCTCATCCTATCGGGGCGGCAGTGGCGAAGTGGGTAGTGAGTTCGCCTCTGGTGTGCAGCGTCGGAGGTTCGATCCCGTCTCCCCGCCACATGTCGAAGTGTCCCTGGGCAAGACACTGAACCCCGAATTGCTCCCGATAGTTAGCTTAAGGCCAGGACACACCAGCCCGATAATCGCCGTCGTCAAAAAAAAGACGAATCTGTTTGGTGTGTGCCGTGACGTCGGCCGACGTAGAGGTCGTCGGGCTTGTTTTGAGCCTGTCGGCCGCCGATTGAACATGTTCAATCGGCGGCCGACCGTCTTTCATTTGGAGCAATTTGATTGGTGGAGGGCTAGCGAATCAGTGAAGCCCGGAAGTGAGGCGGGTAGCACAAACAGCTAACAACAGCTAGCCATCGTTTTAATGTGTTTGTTCGTTTCGTTTTGAGAGTACTCACATGCATCAACCCTTGTTGACTGCTCGACACCATGCTCGACACTCTGCTAAAAATTGTGCTCTTATGGTCCATAACTATAAATACGTATTTCTATCTATGTTTATGCTCTAGAGAGCTGTCCCATCATTTCCGGCTTTCGTATTTTTTCGGGCCACAATACAGATTAGCGCCGCCTGCTGTTGTGGAGACATTACGTCCCGCGCAAGCGCAGAGCGTACGGAAAATAAGCAGTCGACTCGGTGTGTTCTTTGGCCGCGACGGGAAGACTGGAGCTTCCTGAAACGGCCGACTCCATTTTTTGCATAGTCGGAACAAGTCGGACTGGTGTGTCCTTAGCCTACGTGGTAGCTGCTGCTATCGGTGTATGAATGTGTGTGTGACTGGGTGAATGTGTACAAAAAAAAAACAATGTAAAGCGCTTTGAGTCTGTGATAAACGGAGATATAGCGCTATACAAGTCCATTTACCATTACCACTATAGGTTTTCCCAGAATGATAAAATAAAGAATTTCACCTGCTTTAAGTTATATAAATAAATAAATACATCACTTTACTTTTCTCACTGGTTTGCATTTTAGGCTAATCATCAATAAAAGCACATTTTCTTATTATTACCAACCCACCAACTACCTACCACCCGAAAAACCCCGATCCAATTGACCATATACTCATATCTATGCAATTGACTTTGGAATCCAAGACCAGCGCCATTTTACCCGGCCTCGGTGATTATGGAAATGGAACCAAATACACTTTTTAATATCTGGCGTCTCTAGATTAATACATTATTAGGGAAGACAATTCAAGACCAGTGGAAGGAGGCAAACAACTTCAATCAATTTTGCTTTGAGATTTTGCCGCCCACAGTCAGCAAAGCTACCATAGCTTGAGAGAGCGTGGCACACGGTGCTTTAGTAATCGGCGCGTTACTGGCACGAGCTGTTTAGCTTTCATGGCTAGCTAACTATACGTATGTGCAAACAAGTGCTCAGCAACTTTCGCGCATTTAAGAGACGAGCAGAGTAGCATTGCCATCCCACTCAAGCCTCCTTTCTTGCCAAGTATGCTGCATGTAAGTCTTGTTTAAGTTACGTCGTTCGGTCTACCACCGCTTAAAACATGTCTAAAAAGTTTTTGGCTTGCTAGCTAACATTTTTTTTTTTTGTTGCTAGCTAGCTAGTCAGATGTTTCTGTTACCATTCAGCTCTCAATAGGCCCATGGTTAAGCTCAGTGCTTTCCTGTTGCTTTCTATTGCATGAGCATACTGACTAATGTAATGGCACATCTGGCACCCATGACTGAATATGTGTGAATAATGCATATTTTGACATAGAAATCTGTAAACATTTGTCCTCTTTTTCAGGTACTGGCACACCTGCTTCGCCCATGGCTTAACCATGGTCTTAAACTCAGTGTTTACTTATTCCTTGCTGGATGGATCCACACTAAAAAAACAAGTAACCATCTGGACCATGAATCTCTCTTTGTACACTCAGTTCCCACATTTTTGTGTGTTTAGTTGCTCTTTTATACATATTTAATTAGCATTAAGAGGGATAGAGTGGATGTGGCAAACATTCCCCCCCATGTTTTATCACAAGGACACTTATCTGTAATGGACTTGGACTAACAGCTGTTCTAAATAAATTCACTTCTGTATCAATTCAAAACGCTTTATTATTGGCATGACTATTTTAGTAAAGAGTATTTTGAGAGCATTACAGATATTACAAATAGGACTATAACAAATGAGAAATCTTTGATGTTTCCCTCTTCCTTCCTTTTGCTAGCAGGTAACAGTCTCAGACTGCTGTCCTTTGGTTCACATTATTAACGTGAGTATTTGTACTTGTGCACTTAAATGCACAGAGAATGGGAAGAACTAGGACTGGTTGCCCATGGTCCAAATCTACCCATGTTACTTAAATCCAACCTACTACTATTTTTTAAACCGTAGCTACTTCCTATAGGTGAGAAGTGGATGAGTAGAAAAGATGCAGGGAAAAAATAAATCCCAACAGTTCAGCTAAAATGCAGGACAGTAGACATCATCTGTCACAAGCTCTTGATGTTTTAAAATATATAGATTCTATACATGCCTTACTTTTCAGCTGTTTGTAACAAAATATACAATCTCTAAAAGTACCCTGAGAGAATCGTATTGCACGTTACAGAGTTTGTACAAGGTTTATGGAAAAGGTGGTAATTGCTAAAAATGTAGTTTTTAGGTATAACTTTGGTCAGAACAGCGGAATGAAGAGGAGTAAAATGATTGAGATATGTTGCCTGTTGTTTTATATACCACTTTACTGAGTCTCTCTCTCTCTAATGCTAAAGTCCATTTGAGTAACATGGTCGTCCCTGCTCTTCTCTCCTCTTGAGTTCAGATTTCCATCAGCATGCAAAGGCACCATCAGATATCAGTCCTGCATTTCAGCATTTTTGAAGCTCAGATCCCAAAAGGTCGATGGAAGAAAAAAACTTAAACAACGCCCACCACACTTCTTCTGCATCACTACACAAGGGTGTTGTCACTGGAGTTAGGATCTTCCTTTCCAAATAAGTCCACTAGATGGTGCTACAGAATAGCATTTCTCAAATCGAAATACTGTTTAAGATGAACACCAGCTCTAAAAACTGGGCTTATCATAGGAAAGAACAATTTAAGGCATGATTGTAAGTTTAAAGACTTTGTAGCAAACACAGCCTGTCACTTGGTCCAATTAAATCCAATATTTCTAAAGATATCCAAAGGATTGTATTGATTCATGTTTAGTTTTTTTAAAAGCTTTTTTACTACTTACACACTTTTGAATGCACCAAATCATGAACCCTGATTCAAATAAGTAATTCAATGAAGCATGCAGTTGAAATAATGTAGGTAGATAAATCAGGAGTTTTTTTTTAGGTGGAGGAATGTGTGGGAACAAATCAAATCATTTTGTCACAATTGTGTCAAACTCCTCTGCTGTATGAGTTTTTTTTATGGAGCATGATATACCTCCTATCGATCTCTCTATGGCTTCAAACGGGATGTTAACCAAGTAGAGCAGAATAATGACCGGCGAAGGCCATCTCAATGGCATATTGATATACAATAATGCTTTATAGCATATATAGCCTAATACTTGCATCCTTTCCTTAACTGAGCAACATACAACACTGAACTTGTGTTGTGTAGCTATCTCGATTATGTGCATGTTTAAAAAAAAATATTAATAAAAATAATAATAAAGGCTGATGATTCGATTGAGCTTTGAAGGCTGGGTAAACCACACGCCAGATATCATAGCACACGCAGGAGCATGCAAACTTCACGTCAATCTCAAATCTGCGAAGACAGCTGTTTTATCCCGATCTTATCCTCCCACAGACAGACGGACACAGCCTTCATTGGTGCTCCTGATTCTTGAAGAGCAGTGGAGCTATCCGGTGTCAATCAGAGAGAGAGAGAGAGAGTGGGAGAGATGCATGGTATGCTGTTAACTGATGCTCACTGAGAGGATGCTATGATCAGGCTTACAGCAGACTCTCCTCCCGTTTGAGAAACATGCTAATGTACGCAATCAGAACTTTTCTACTCCTCATTGGATAATTGGAAACGGTAGGTGTTTCCCTGAATTGTAATCGTTGAGTCCAGTGCAATGATTCTTCATGTTCAATGAATGCGTGATTTCACGTGGTGGGGAAACGAGGCGCTACTCTTCCATGCAGTTTGCGGTGATTTGGTTCTTTTTTCCTTTCATGTGCGCAGGTAATGTGAACAGCGGCTGCCGCACACTGCATGGGAAAGCAGAGTCAGTCATCAATGCAGAACTCTTCAGCGCTGTTCGGGATGATGAGCCACTGTCAGACCCCAACTTTCACGGACTTCAACGGCTTGTCGCTCGCCATGTACGGCAGCAAGGCGGACATCTGCTCGCGGCGAGCAGGGAACAGCGGTTTCGGATCTCAGATTTGCCGGAGCCCCCATGACACCCCGACTCACATGAACTGCGCCAGCCCGAAGAGATTCATCGCATCCGAGGAAAAGCCGCATGTTTCAGCCAAAGCTCCGCGCTCGTGCCTCCCTTTCCCACCCGTTCAAGGTAGGCAAAGTAATTTTTCCAATGCGAGCCCTCAATTGATAGTAGGCTAATTGACAGTGCTGTGGGGATTGGAAGATAATTAACAACGTTCGCTAACTGAGTGATTTCTGAACATTATGGGAACATTCCAATAACAATGAATGAACAATTAAGCTATTAATTTCATAGAACTTAGAAGGTGACAATAACAAATTCATTAAAAATTCTTGCCAAATTGATAAATCAGTAGTTTGAGTTTATTTGAGATTGAGAAACAGCTCATCTTAAATAATGCTACTTCTTTGCTCCATAAAAGCATCAATTAATACAGGTAGGCCTTAACTGTATATTGGACTTGAGAACACAGTTTGCAGTTGTGGATTGGATCTGTTCATTCATTAAACCCAGAGCTCTCTTGGATCAGTGGCCAATTCATAAAAAACACCAGAATCAAAGTCCATGTTGCACAGGAAGGCCATGCAAATTGACTTATGATGTACAGTATGTGGAATAACTTCCAAGTGAGTTTGCATTTTCTATGGCTGTTCACAAAGCATTGAATTTAGTTCAGGACAGGATTATTTTGATGTTGGCTCATTTAGAGAAATATGGGAAACTTGGCAACTTGAAGTTTTGAAAGTTTAAACGATATTTTTAACAATGATGAATTTAGAAACATATATATATATTAGGGCTGTCAAGCGATTAAAAAAATTAATCTAATTAATTACAGGCTCTGTGATTAATTAATCTAAATTAATCGCATACTTATATGACACTTGTATGCCTGTTTATAAACAGCTGTATAGCCAACAGTTTGTTTCTCTCTCTCTCTCTCGTAACTTCTGTCTCCTCCCCTCAGCCAGGTTATAGCCAAAAATATTGACAGACACACACACAAACACACACACACACACACACACACACACACACACCGTTTATGCGTTAAGATAGCAAACAAAAGTGAGACGGAAGATACTGAGAGTGTTGAACCTACATTGTTAATTAGGCACCCACTAAATCAATAATGCACAGACACTGCAGAGAATAACACAAGATAACTTCCTACCTTCATGCTTATTTGCCCGAAGCTTCCCATAAAACGTCCATAGAGCCCTGTCTATGCTTCTTTGCACGGGACTACAGGTGCAGCTGCGCTATCGTCTCACCCCTTTTGCACCGGGTCAAAGGGCACTATAGAAGTGCGATTAATCTGCGTTAATTTTTTTAATCGCGTTAATTTTTCTGTGATTAATTATTCGAAATTAACGCGTTAATTTGACAACCCATATATATATATATATATATATATATATATATATATATATATATATATATATATATATATATATATATATATATATATATATATATATATATATATATATATATATTATACCAGTTTTATAACAATATTCATCTTAAAAATAATTAAATGTACATGTTCAAATTGTTGGAAATTGTATTGGAGTCTCCTTTAAGTGCGAAAAAGGGAAAACAATCACATAGATGAAATGAGCACTGTCGTAAAGATATGATCCAGAATGGAAACTGGGCTTTGGGTCTTGGTGGAAGCCTGCTCCATCCTGTTTAGACAGAGTGTTGTTGTGAGAGGGCGGAGGTAATTACAGCCTCATCCTAAATTATGATTAGACGGAACAGACTTTTATATTAGCAATCATCCTCGCAGCAAGAAGAGGATCAACGGATTTGATTATTGTTTCTTCTTGCTAAACACAAACCATATGTCTGCCGAATGTGTCTCAGCACTTATGAGTTCTCTTGGAGCCCAGTTGTGCCCTCAGCCCTCCATCCCCAGCATCCCGCACCAGAATGAATCGTCTCATTGTCTTTGCAGCGCTTTTGAACTAGCTTCCCGTAAGTTGTGGCATTGCAAGATGTGTCGTGTGTCTCGAGGATTAAGTTGTGCAGATAAACATTGAAGCCGCTGACACACATGCATGTATGCTTGTTGGATTTTGACTCAGTGTGGCAATTGGGTGGTATTTTATTATCTTCCATGTCTTGTGGATTCATAAATTAAAACAGTTTTGAGCCAACATTTGAAGTAAAAAAAAAAAAAAAACTTCCTTATACTCAACTGCATACTTAAAGATATTCCTCATTCATGATTATATATTTTTTTCCACATTCTATTTGACTTTTATTACACCTAATGTTTCTACCTTGCATGTGTCTATGCACTATATTCCGCTTTGTTTAACGTTTCATAGTCTCTTATGGTAAGCGTTCAGTATGAAGGTGATCTCAGTACTCATCAGTCTTTTGTATCATGCCTCATTTCAGACTGATCGTATTACGTGTACTCCCATTTGGGAACAAGAGCTGGAGTTTAAACTGCATTCTCCACTATTACTTTAGATTTATTCTGAAAGGAATCTCTGACCAAACGCAGACTGTAATATTTATCCTAATGGAAGTGAGACAATGAAGGAAGAACTTACCTCAGATGGGAGATTTCTGACCTTTTCACATGTACCCTGGGATTGAAAAAATGTCCATGATTAATCATAAAATTACAGTGATACATATGATAAAATATAATGCACTGCCATTGTTTCATCTAATCCCATTACTCATTACATAGAAATACAAAACTATGCTGTATAATAGTGTTTTATTGGAAGAGTGTGTGTGTGTGTATCCATGTGTGTTTACAACTGTGTAAATGACAGAGAGAGAGAGAGAGAGAGAGAGAGAGGCTGCTGGTTCTAGGGACAATCATACTTTTTCCCACACTTGCCACTACAAAGAGCAATTATATAGTGGCAATCAGTGTAATCTGAAGATGGATACCTCCCCCTTTACGACATTTTCTATGCATGAATATGTTATGCTTTGTTCAATACTTGTTACTGAAGTAACATTTAGCATTTTTTGTATTGTCCACAGCTTCAGTGTCATATTCTATATTTCAGTTATTCTTTCAGGCAAAATAAAACACCCCACACAGATTGTTAAGTTATTGTAAAATTATATTAACAAGCAATCTTTCCTCAATTTGAAATAAAAAAATATCAGCAAATATAATGCGTAATGTTCACAGAAGAGAAAAAAAATTCTTTATCACATTTACAAGACTGCCGCTAAGTTTATAATGTCGCCTACTAGAATCAATTTAGAAAGCTTTGACTAACTCTGACTGGGGCAATATATGTAGTCAAAGATTGTATCAAAATATAATTATAAAAAACAATTGTAGGTGGGCAAGAGGGGGCAGGGCCAGGTGGACAACCATGAACAACCAAGTAATTTCGTAGTAATTTCCTCATAAAATCAACCAAACTGGAGAGAACACAGACGGCTACAACGATGAAGAGCACAGAGTGTTAAGCAAGAGACAGGTAGAGAGATATACACCACATCTTAAAAGCAGATGCCCACATAGAGAAGAGCAGCACTAGGTAGTATGTTGTACACAGATTCTCAGCATTCATGCACTCACTTGTCATGCCAAATCTGGTTTCCCTTGACAGAACGCAGCGGCAAAGACTGCCGTCAACAATATAATGCACTGCCGTTGTTTCATCTAATCCCATTACTCATTACATAGAAATACAAAACTATGCTGTATAATAGTGTTTTATTGGATGAGTGTGTGTGTGTGTATCCATGTGTGTTTACAACTGTGTAGAGAGAGAGAGAGAGAGAGAGAGAGAGAGAGGAGAGAGAGAGAGAGAGAGAGAGAGAGTCGATACCGACTTGAATTTGATTTTTATTGGCAAAGACTCAACATTAAACCCCTTTTGCTGTTTTTGTGCAACCTTGCGGCCGCCGGGCCATTGCATATTGAGCAATGTAACCAACATAAATCTGTGGAAAATTATTCTTTATATTTCTTTAAAATTAAGTTGAATCAAAACTAAATCACACTTGGTGTGTAGCTGAGAATTGTATTGCTCTGCGTGAGTGGAACAGTGGCTGATCATTCTTACACTGCGAGTCCACTGTGCTATAAATATTTGAGCCCACCAGCAAAGAAAATATTTTGCTTGCAAAGAAAAACACTTGACCCCTCTTGAAAAAGTATATCAGGTTTGAATGAAGTTATGTCTTGTAGCACCATTTGATACCTTACTAAAGTTTCTCCTAGCTGGGAACATAGCTGCCGAGTCTGTGAGCTTATTTGAGGAAAAGGTTTGAGTTAGACGAGAGTGCTGGAGTCCCACACTCAGATAAATGCAGAGGTCTGTCTGCTGATTCAGCCTGTAAAGAGATGAGTAATGGACTTTTGGATTTAATCATTGTCAGACATTTTCACCTTTTTAATAAAGCTATTTATTGTCCCTTTCGTACTATATGTATACATGCAGCCTGCTCCCCTGTATACAAGCACACAAACCCACCGGCATCCATTGCTAATACCGTACCTATAGACATTGTCGGCATATATGCTGAACACATACATTATGCACACATGCCACACATTGACAACATATGCGTAAACACACACTTTTTTGTGGTGAAGTGGCATTAGCACCGATGTTGAATTTCCTCCAAGTGACTTAGTTTCCTGTGTTTTCCCCAGCAGCATTTGTAGACGTCAAACTGCGGGGCGATAATCTGACTGTTGTGAGCAACAACCGAGCATTACAGCCGCGCTTTGAGCCTCCGCTGTGTCAGACACTTAATGACAGCTTCCCGGGAGCTGGTGAATAGTTTTGGTTGAGCGTGCACAAAGAAACAACACATTAAGTGCTTTTGATGAATTTGCTTATTCTAATCAAATGATGTGGTTTATTTTTGTATTTTATTTTATTCTTTATAGAAAGAGGGAAGGGCAGTTAGCTTCAGGGTACTCTTTAAGACTTTTGAAATGCTGCATGTGGTGGATTCAATCACTACCAGAGAAAGCCCAGCAATATTTTCTCTTCGTAAATGAAATTCTGATATAAAAGAGTAATTGATACTGAAAAAGTTATTAAAATAAACATATTTTTAATCATCAGAGTAAACAAAAAAAATGTGCTCAGCTTAAAACTGCTATTTACAATTCAAATGTTCCGATCAGATTTACGTAACATAAAAATGTTTATTCAGCTACTATTCAGGGGAAATGTTTGCTTCAGATTTTTCAAGGGGGTTTGAGGTTTCTAAAAAATTACCTCTGCCTTCATGCTCATGATTGCTTTAAGGCTGAATTTAATGCATGCACAGAACTTATTATTTTATTCACCTTGGATCTCAGTCATATACTGTATATATACAGTAAATACTTTTGGTTTTGGACCACTTGTCATCCGTGACAGTTGTATCCATTTTGCAAAAAAAAAAAATCGATTATTGTAAGTGACATATAAGTACATCATCATCGCAATGCATTGATTGTAAGTAAGACACTGAACCCCTGCTCCTCCTATGGATCTCCTCTTTATGAAAGAGAATAAGATAACTTGAGAACCAAAATAAGTACTGTTAAGGTTTAACTCAACATCAGTGTTGGTGAATATGCCAAAAGGTTGTGGCAGTGAGGCAGGGTTATAGCTTCTATTCCTCCCAGATGTTGTGAAAGACTGATCAACCCTCGGAGAAAATATTTCGCTGTCACTGCTGTTAAAAGAGATTTGACCTTTAATTGAACCTGTGGTTTACTTAGTTTCACGGCAGAGGTTAACCGAGAACATTTTTGTACCGGATTGTGAAAAAGTTACACAGTGCATTTTTTTGGCATATTACTTGCCTGTTTACACCCAGTGATATTTAACACAGAATTTGTCGATACAGTACAGACTCAAGAACAGCCAGACATCCGTTCTTTCAATATTCGGGCCTATAAATCATGTGAAACTATACACTTGGGCCTGTTAAAGAATATCAAAGTAGTACAATGATAGTAACATTCTTTTCCCAATTTTTTTTTCTCTGCAGTCAGAACATTCCCATGAGCGCCTTTTAGCCCACGTCTTTGAATCTCGTATGAGCTCAGCAGTGAGTTATGGGCAAATGCGAGGGTGCTGCCTGGGAAGGGTGTTGCAGGGTGTAATGTTTGCAGCATGTTCCATTGATTCATAAAGCTAAAGGCCCGGTGATGATTCTGCAACGGTATTCCTGTAAACCTCTGTCTGGCTGAGGAGCTGCCTCGGGAATGCTGGGTAATGGAATTGAGAGAGAGCTTCCTGAGTCACAGCCACTAGAGAAGGGAGAGTGGGAGAACACCCCTGGTCTGGCATCTGCTTTGGTTGAATCACCTCAATCAAACTTGGCCAGTGAGACCAAATGACGTGTGTGGAAATAGGAGATAAGTGGCAGAGGAAGAGATGAGTGTTGCATCAACTTCTAAATGAGGTTGGACTCAAAGACAGAGAGAGAGTGAGATTTACGGGAGGTTGTGACCGTTTTGGTGTGTGTGTATGTGTCTTCTGAAAAGTCCTCTGAAGTTGCTAAACGAACATGTGCCCGTATGAACCCACAAACAAAACTGACACACAACTTATAGCACTGCCGCCTCCCTCCTTTTCCTTCCCCCCATAGTCTGTGTAAGTCGGGTCAAATGTTTTCGTTCTTATGTGACCAGTGTGGTATGACTATGGCATCTCACTGTAACCAAAGGCATTCTGACTTTCCATTCTGCCAATGAATCCATCCAGTCTTGCAGCAAAAAAATATGATTTGGTTTGAGTAAGTGTTGAAATATGCTCCGGGCCTGAGTTTAATCAAGAAGAAACTGCAATGTTGGCTCAGATATGTCATATAAACATGTATTTCTAGCTTAAACCTTGCCTTGAGAAGTACTCACAAAGTGTCTCACTGCACTTCAGCTGATGAGGGGAATAAGCTACCAGCTTTTGTCTGTTAGACCAACAATCTGTTTTACCTTTTTAACCATTTGTAACACAGATAAAGATTCATCTCTCTTGATTGTTTGTGCCTGGACAGACATGCCACAGCTGACCACATGTCTATAGAGTCTGTATTACTCATGCATTTTCAGACAGCAGCGACTCCCCTTGCAGACCTCTCCGTGTATGACTTAGCACACGGGTGGGTTTTTGATTTACATCTCGGCTGTGCCACTTGCTGTTCTTGGCTCGGCGCTGCTGTGTTTCATCAAAGAAAAATCCGCTCCGCTCTGACTGTGGCAGTTAAGACGGCCGTCCGCCGCTGCGCTGCCTCTGCCAGAGCGGGGCCGAGAGCTGACTGGGCCTTTGCAGCTGTCAGCTGGAGAGAGAGAGAGAAAGAGAGATAGAGAGATTTGGCCATTAGGATCATGGTTTCAACCTCCCGAAACAAGCTGCAAGAACACAGATTTGAGTTTGAGTGGGCAGGTTTTAGACGTCTGAGTTAATCATGAAGATGTTTCATTTTTCATCTTTTCCACCAGAAAGCATGTTACTACTGTTAATCTAATTATAACTTTGATCATGTCATGACATGAGTAACATTCACAACATGTAATATTTGCTATGTCGGCATCAGAGCTTTGTAAACAAATCAAAACTGCCTCAGCAATGGTTTCAAATGCAGACTGTTTAAATGGTGACTGAAATGGCCCCGTCCTACAAGGCCGGGCATGTTGGCGATTAATTCGCCAACAAATCAAACATTGGCTTCAACTGAGTGGTCGAAAACAAATGGGCAAACATGATGCGAAAAAACCGAGGCTGTTTTAATGCCTTCATTAGGAGCAGAGGAGAAGGCAGCCAAAAAGCTTGAGTTTTATCCTCTCTCTTGTTCTCTCTCCGCCTGTGCCAGGAAGCTGCCATGGGGTAGTGCCCAGTCAGCTCACTGCACCATTGGCTGGCGCTGCCCCAGAGGACTATGAAAGACATTATAAAGTCTAATAGTGCAGTTTATATACTTTATTAGTGCTTGTTAATAGAAGCCCAGCATTCTGGAAGAATTACTTATTCTCTAGTCATATGCAGCACACTCCTGTCCCTGTGCTCTTATTAACTCGCTTAGCAGGACTAATAAGTGCATAAAGGAATGACGGAATAAGGGTTGCTTGGAGAAAAACTCTTGCTTTTCTGTGAATGATGTGGGTCGACATCAATCACAACACCTGAACGTGACTACTTGCACGGCTGTCCTTCTGTCCTGATGATTTGGGCTTCAGCTGTGCATTATGTCTTGGCAGATATAGATCTGTATGCATTGTTGTCCTAGATGGAGAGCCAAGTTTCATCACACAGGTAATATCCATTGAATTATTCTTTCAGTTGAAAAGCACTGGCAAGCAAATCTATGAGGCTAAATGTATTCTTATAAATAGCTTGAGGTCAAAACCGCCTAAGGAATCAAATATAGAGTGTGATCTCATCACGTTAGGCAATGGAGTGCAGGTGGACTGGTGTTTTGTCAGAATTTCTTCTTTTTTAGTAGCAAATCTGGACAGCAGCACAGTGCTACATGATGAGAGGAAGTGGAGCGTTTGGGGAAAGTTAGGCTTGCGCACTGTTCAGGTTTATACTTGTAAGTCCAAGTTGCAGGGAGCTGGGAGCTTCGCCAGGCCGCCTCTGGATGTTAATAAAGTTTTGAGGCTCTATGCCAGCACTGTGATCTGTAACGCTTAGGGTTATTTTTACAGACTTTTTACAGACAATTATATTTGAAAGGGAAAGGCTGTTTTTCAGTGGGTTAATATCAGAGCAAGGAGATAAAGCATGCGATAAGAAGATGCAATTTCCCATGATGTGATGTTGTGACTTTTTTCACTGTGTGGGAATATCTTCTGTGTGAGAACTCTCCATATTGCAGTACAAGTAAATAATGCCTTTTTACATGTGTTTACTAAAGGTTATGTGTGGATTTTTTTCTCCAAGTATGCTCTGTTTTTATAAAAGCTACACACCCAAGCATCTGGTAGATAGGAGGTTGAATGCCTATAGGTTGTGTTAAAAAAAAATGTAAAGGAGAGAAGAGCATTGTTGATTCATATTCCCAGTCTTTTTCATACACTAATCCAAGGATTGTCTGTCTATTCTGTCTGTCACATCTCAATGTCTTTGTCTAACCATCTTTGACGGACAGGTTGCCTAAACAGGGAACGTTGAAGGAATGCCATTAGTTTGTAGTTGTTGTACTGACGTTGCTGCCTATCAGAGATGTCTGCTTGATTTCACCCTCTGAAACTGAAAAACAAAACCGCATTTCACAGAGCTACAGTTGAGCTGGTTGTAGTTGAGGCATCTGTTATCTTCTGGCTCCTGTAGGATCCGTCTGCTTTACATTCTCTACATCAAATTGTGTTTCGAGAAAGCTTTTCATTACAAATGAGGATACAATTCTGCTGTAAACCAGTTTGTTGGAGACAATCACTTCTGTTCTTCTTTGATTTACTCTCGCCTAGATGAAACGTAGGACCCTCTCTCCATTTGAACTAAGGCTCATGTGGGCTGTGCACTAAGTGTGTTAAATGGATCCATATTAAGCTGAGTAATAGCCTCAGTATACACTCTTCATTAACATGCTTAACATTCCCCCCAAGACCCAAAAGTCGGCTTCTATTATACACTGTTTAACAAAAACATCATGTTGGACACTTAGGCTCGTTGTTAGCAGTTTAAGTAGTAAGCTGTGTGTGTGTGTGTTTGTGCGTGTGTGTGTGTGTGTGTGTGTGTGTGCGTGTGTGTGTGTGTTCGCTCTGTTTTGGTCAAAGTAGAGGACAAGATGGACACGACACGTTCATGAACTCTGAACATGAACACAAAAAAAAGAGTTGCAAACACTTTTTTTGCCAGATAATTAGAAGGGGTTATTAAAATATTATTGTTTTCAGCTTTTTTTTGGCTTGAGAATACAATCTGTTGCAACACTGGTCAGCCACTTGTTGCATATTTCCAAAACATTCAATTTTGTTTACTAAGTAGGAATCCCAACAGTGGGCAAAGAAAATGCTGAGCCACTGATATTTTCCAACGGCTGAATCAATCACCAAAGAGATATTACAGTCATTACATGCTTTGGGACATCTGAAGCATGCTAAATATGGTGTGTGTGCTTGGGCTTCAAAACATTTGCACACACTGTATGTGCTTGTGTGTGTGCGTGTGGCAAATGTGTAGATGTCTGTTTTTAATCAACATATGAAAGGTTTGTTTCTGATTGCCACCTGTTGGACCCTCCAAAACTTGATTTCTTTCATTTTTAAAGCTATAGTGCATAACTTCTCTCACCCCCATGAAGAAATCTCAGTTAACAAAACAACACTGTCGGCACATCTACATGTGGTAAGCCTTTTGGTGATCGTGCATTGATTTGATAACTTTTGCTGTACGTCCAGGTTATTTCTTATTAGTAGAATCAACAACTGAAACAGAGCTCCACTAGCTTTATTAAAGATGGTGGGGGGCAGGTTATGTGAAAAATGGAAGTCAAAATATTTGCAAGTGCAACTAATGGGAACCAGTGCGTAGCTGCCTCAACATTTCCAGCCATTTCCCCAAGCTCAGTGTTCAATCTTTACAACGAAGCCAAACCCCATCAAGAAGAGGTTCAATCACCTTAAAACTCATATGCTGAGATTCTTGGATCCAAACACACATGAAGGGTTCACACATGGCTTCAGTAACCAATAAACCTTCCCGTGGCAGGAAATGTCTCTTATATATCACCAGGAGTTTTTGACAAGAATATTCAGGATGAGTAGCTGGCTCTCCCCCTAGTATGTCCTCATTGGTGCTGAGTCACGGATCGGTGGACGGATAGAGTGAGAAAGGAGAGCAGGTCACGATTCCTCCCCTCTCTCGTTTGCGTTTATCTAACTTTTGCCCTTAATAAGTCAGCTCACAGCACACGTTGACTAATACCCATAAAAACCCTAATCAGGCACATTCAGCTCGTATCGACAATGATCTAATAAGCATGTGCTTGAAAGTAGAAATGAATTAGGCAGCGTCAGAGCCGTGACAGCCAGGTGCTGAGCACTTGGCCCAACGTACCGCAGCCTCAGCCAATTGGAAAATGCTTTGCAGAATTTATCTGCACCCCTCTCCCTTGACAAATTATTTTATTGTTCCCACACAGTTGGTTTTCATTTAGTGTTTTGGCTAATGATAGGCTGAGAGCATGTGGTCGATTTGTTATTCCTTTATTCAGCATAGATACTCTTGACTGGAAGCGCTCACATCTGATAGTAAACTCCCATATACAAATGTACGCAGATGGAACACAGATTACGAAACTTAAGTTTAAAGCATAAGTAAGACAATCTTGATATGCTTATTACTTTGTATATGCTGTAAGTGCCTCTGTGGCATGACCTCGGTGACTGTCTGTCAAACTGGGTAATACTGCTTCCTGAAGGGACAACTTCTGTACAATCTCCGGTCAGCAAACTCCAAACCCCCCTCTCCAAAACCTTTAATCACATTATTCAGTTTGTCTCATGTACCCGGGCTTGTAGATTTGCTGTGTGAGAGCTGCAGATGGGAGAGATAGGGGTGAAGCTTGCCTCGCGTCCGAGGCCCTGCACTCTGCCTGACCTGGGCTCAGTACATCAGGACTAGGCCGCTAATCTTTAACAAATGCTGGGAGTCTCCATGACCGGGCCCTCGCTGAGATGGCTTAGTCAAAACAGCCCTGCTGCTCCCGAACACAACCTCGGCCTCTAGCTTAATTCAAAACGCTGATTAACTAACAAATACCTGCTGCGTGTTCCACAGCATTTCACAGCCCGGTGCGTTCTGCAGCCCTCCATGGAGTTTGACAGTGTGTTTGCTGGGCCGTAGAGGGGCACACAGGCCTACTGTGTTACAGGCTTTTCCGGATTTCTTGGTATAATGATGGACATGTTAAGTGAGCAAAAGCATAGAAATAAAGCACTGAATGAAGAGTTTTATTGTTTAATCTATCATTATATCTGATATAGTCATAAGTGTAGTGTTTTGTTTTGTCTGAGTTGGAAAAGAGCAATATAAATAAAGGTTTAGCATTGTTACTGTCACGCATTGTGAAAACCTGTGTATTTTCCATAATTGGATAAAAAAGCATATTTATGTATACGTACTAGGGATGTCCATGGTTAACTGGTTAACCGTTAACGGTTAAGAAGATCTTTAACCGGTTAATACTAAAGGTTAAATGGTTAAAAAAATATATATATCTTAATTTCTCTGAAATCCGGACTCTTATTTTGATATCGCTAAACCGGATGTAAGAATGCCAACTGTCGGTAAAGAATGAAACGAGTAGTTTAGGCTGCTACGCTCAACTTTATAATAGGTCCATGGTACGCTCCCAGTCACAACTTATGGTCACAACGCTCCCGTGTCATATGTTTGTATAATTGAATTAACAGTGTGAGCTCCCGCTAGCTTAACATAGCGCTAGCATTAGCCTTCTTGAGGTGGATGCTGTCCTGCATCTATCACCGTCTCAGTGAGTGTGTGGGGGAGTGACAGACAGGCAGTGAGTGCCTCTGCACCATGGACATATAAAGAAATGGACACCGTATTGAAACATGGCGCCCGTTCATTCCTATGAAAGCTGCTCATTGGCGCAAAAAAGCAACAAGGAAGCGGCCATACTGCTCTCATGTGAGCCAGGCACGCCTTTTTGTATGACGTAGCGGCACCATGGACCCATGCCTCCTCCCTCGAAAACCAACTGAAAGCCGTTAAAAGCCGTTGGGCTAATAAAACGCTTGAGGTGGCGTTTTGAAATGAAAACACTTCAGTTTTATTAGTAAATGGTCTAAAGATAGGTATGAGCCTATGATTGATATCCAGAAAAAATTTGCGGAGACACAATCTTGTTCGCCGCTTGTATTGTGTGGACGGGGGAAATCTGCCTCTGGGCTCATAGGAAAATAAGCTCCCATTCACAGCATGCAGTACCAATGGGTTGGCAACTAGTCCATGCTGGCTGCTCGGAGAAGGCACAATCCTGGGGGCCTGCCCTGCACAGACTCAGGTCCGCCATGATTGTGTGCCAGGATCAACAGCGAAAATCCGTCATAAACAAAAGCGTTAAGTATCGTTATGCAGTACTGATAACATCGGAGCTTATCAATATTACGGTCTTTCAAAATGTTGCCCCGTGCTCAGCACTACTAAGCCTGTGTGTGTGTGTAAATGTCCCGGCCTTTTCAGTCACTTATTTCACTTTCTGCTCCTACATTCGCATACTACACCTTCTCACAACAGACCAGAGGGGTATACTACGAAGCGAGATTAAGGGCTGAGCGAGGTCTGTTGAGTCTAGAGCGGTCTAAAGCCAGAGTTTTCAGTATCACGAAAGGTGGCTCTCTTTCTACCTGGCTAGATCACCGTGGTAACAGAGGCTGCACGGCTAACCTGCCCAGACCAGTTTTTGTTCCAGAGTTTGAGTTTAAATTCGGCTCTTAGAGCGCTGCCCTTTAAGGAAACTACACCTTTTGAAATCCCGCGGAGGCGCGGACCTGACTATATTGTCTGAGCGATACTTCTCACTGAGTAAACTAGGCTAGTTAAATCAGTAAACTTATTGATCAGTAAGTTAATGAACGAAACGAAGCCGTGACATAAGGCTTACATTAGAGTGAACTGTAACATCGCGCTGCAGCTTTTTGCCACATGCATACTTATTGATTCAGAAAATGTAAAATAGCCTAGACCTATGTATGCAACGCCATGCTCTCACCTCAAATAGGGCTGGCCCGAATTATTCGAATATTCGAATACTCGTTCGGAAAATTAGTATTCGGAGCTTAAATTACTATTCGGAGCTTTGTTTTTTTTTTTTTTTTTTTTTTTCAATTTTTTTTGTTGCAAGAAGCTAGTACTGCAATATAATGTCATCAAATAATTTTATATTTGGATATAAAAGTTAGTAATATTGTAGTAGTAGTAGTATTGCTCATTTAGGAGGATATTACATCACTAAGTGTCATAGCGCATCAATTACTTCACCTCACCTGAAAAATGACATTCGGGCCAGCCCTAACCTCAAATGATTTTACCTGGCGATCTACACACACTGGCTCTTAATGAAGCGTTCTATAAAATCACAGGTTGCAACATTATTTCACTGTAGGCTTCTTTCTTTTCATCAGTAGCGATTACAGTTGGGACGTGACAGGTGACAGCTGTCACAGTTCGGACATCGCTGCAGACTCGCAGTTTAAGCTTCTCACAGTAGATTCATATTTGTCCGGAAAATACAGACTAGCCTACAGGTTTTTTATCTAGGCTATTTATTTTAATAGTATTTATAAGATGCAAATAAAGGGCTATTAGCCTAAATCAAAATCAAAATTGTATTAATTTTGATGTGGCCCAAAACTAAAGTGATTTTCCACATAGGCTATGCTATTCATTAGGGGACAATGTCAGACTTAAATCAGATTCTTAAGTGTAGGATTATCAACTAGGCTAAATGGTGTACTGTTTAAATCCGAGTTCAACCTTTAATTGCTTTATAATGTCACCTTACGCACTGCGAGAACGATCTGTAAAATAAATTAATCAATTCAGTAGCCCAATTTTCTGGCAACATTCCACTCTCTCCTTATTTGCAGTATGAGTTTTTTTCGGCTCTCTGTTTTCTTCTGTTCTGTGATCATTCAGACTGACAAACTCTTGTGAAGTCAGCGAAGTCAGCTGCTCGCAATCAGTCCGTTAGTGTAAAGTTAGCGGCACAAGATCAGGCCAGTCTGTGCGGAAGCAGAGTCAAATGACGGCCAAACGCCCCCTCTTATGGGGACGCGCACAGAGCCTGAAGCTGAAACCCTCGTTCAACATAAGAGGTTGATAACTGCCTTCGTGATACCAGTTAGCTCTGAGCGAGGGTATGTGTTATGTTGAACCAGATCAAAAAAAGAGATTCGGGCTCTGTTGAGTTTGCTTTGTAGTATACCCCTAAGGTGCCGTGTGAATGTCAACATGTAGGCATTTAAATTGGCTACTGGTCCCTGAATTGTTTTTAAATTAATATGCCGGTTCTTGGAACAAAAAAACGTCGGGAGCCCTGCTATAATGCTTCATGTATTTCACTATTTTAGGCTACATTAAATCTTAAAGGTTAACCGGTTAATAACCGTTAATTCTGGTGGTTAACTGGTTAAAGAAAAAATTCTAAATGGCCATCCCTAATACGTACATATGTATATTTGTTACACTCAAACTGTGATTTACATTTACTGTAAAAATAAATCACCTAAATCAGCAAGCACCAATTCAGACTGACAACCATAAACCAAACAGCCAAGATTTTGGCAGTCTGGCTTGAATTGGATGATTTTGCGAGGAAGATGACAGCTGGTTTGGAAACAAAGTTGCGTCATCGCAGCGTCTCCTGCCAACTATCTTGATGGGTAAAAGCAACACAAATATTTTTAGCTGACCATATTGGTAGAAGTGATGAAAGATGGCCTTTTTGTCCAGTTTCAAATTTCATTGGTGTCCTGTTCCTAGTCTCCCTCAACCCCAACCCCTCTCCTTTTCCCATGTTTCCAAGAAAGCCCTTTGGATTTTACTGCAGAGCACATTTCCCATTCCACCTGATCACACTAGTAAACTGCTAAACTGTTCAGACATGACTCTGCCTCACGCTCTCATACATTGTCTCTGTTAGCGTGTGCCTTGCCATGTTTTCTGAAAACCTTTGGGCTTCAAATGGCACCATGTATTTCATACCTCTTGCCAGCCTCCGCCACGGAGTGGTTATAACGTCGGCCATTCTACCGTGCAAAAACAAAACAGGATTTCACAATTAAAATACATGTAACAGTTTGCACGCCTGATATGAAGGAGTAGGCACGACCTGCTAGTCTTCTTTGAGAAAAGTAAGTTTTGGCAGTTTCAGTCAGTGATGAATAATGTAAGTTTTAATTTTCGCGCAACTATGATGCTTTGATTGCATTGATAATCATATCTCATTTGACATAAATAGTGTATAACTGACCTCTTACATCAGCTGTGTGTGTGTGTGTGTGTGTGTGTGTGTGTGTGTGTGTGTGTGTGTGTGTGTGTGTGTGTGTGTGTGTGTGTGTGTGTGTGTGTGTGTGTGTTTAAAAAAGATTTGATACACTGGGAACAATAAATCGTCCACAATTTTTATAATAACACAATGATTGTTCAAAAGAATGCTGCTTTCTATTCCAACTACAAAAAAATTGAAGTTTCACAGTAACTATAAACTAAATAGAATAAATAAAAAAGTGAAGCATAGCAAAGATACTTTAATTTAAGTGGCTGAAAAGGCTGCAGTTAAAGAAATATTTCATGTGTAACCCCTAAAACCACAATTCAACAGAGGTCGACAGGACTTGTTAGCCATGCCCTTGATGGCTTTAGCTGTAAATGTAAATGCACAGTTTACCACAGGGCCCACTTTACAGGGCCAGACCTGTCATTTGACACAGAAATATAGCCAATCTAGGCCACTGTAAAGATGCCAGTCTTCTACAAGCCTCAAGAGCACTCAGCCGTGAAGGAGTCCAGCGAGAGAGGCAAAGCATCAATATATGTACTCTGCATGCTGCCAATGTACACTAATTTAACAGCACAAAAAGACTTGCACTGAGAACCCGCATGTTTATGTTAGGGATGATGTAAAATGGCCAGAATTCATATTTTCACATGAAATTTCTCTTTTAAGATGGCTTCTCTCAATTTTTAACGTGCAAGGAAACAAACATTTGCATTTCAAAGTTCTTCAAATAAAAATAAATGAAAAGCAAACCCTTTTATGGGTTTGGAGACTATATTGGAAAACAGGTCAGGGGCGAATTGAATATTTTTTTATGGTTTATAAAAGAGCTTCACAATGAATGCCAGGTTATGTGAAAGGCTTGACACATGGTACGGGCCAGAGCCCTTCGACATTCCCTCTTTATTCAGCTCTTACACTGTCGAGCCAGAAGCAGCCAAACAACACACATGGCAGATGCAAGATGATGATGAAGAATGATTTCTTTATTTCTGCTCGTTATCATTTGATTAGGGCCCCTTCTCACCTTAGACAAATCCAAAAATCTATCAGCTAAAGACCTTCACTTTTTCCTTTTGGGTTTATCGCACTTGGTTGATGTTTAATCAACTCAGTACTCAGGGCCATTCCTGTCTGCTTGGTATTTGCTGTTTCTTTATTTTTGCCTTCGTTCAAGGCTGCATAGTAGAGAGATGACAGCAAATGAGGGGAGAGAGAGGGGGAATGACGTGCAACTATGGTCATTATCCAGAATTCAACCGAGGATCTTGCAAGTGCAGTACATGGTATTCATCTACTGTGTATATAGTATTTAAGCATTTACGACATGCATACATTAATCCATGTTAACAGTATTTTAGGTAAAGTGCATCATATATATGGTATATTTGAAGGTGGACTAAGCTGTTGTGTATATTTATATATATGTGAGCCACTTCAAATTTGAATTCATCACCACCAAGCAAAGTATAAGTTAGATTTGTGGGAAACCTCCTTTATTCTCAATACAAGCTCACCTCAGATGACATTCTTGGTCTACAGGTGATAGATGACTTATATTGTATTGTTGAGACTATACTTCTATGTCCTTTTGCACAGTGTGTCTTTGTCCTGCATGTGTCCGGTTACTCTGCAAACTATTTATTTAGTGATACCAATCGTATGTGTGTTAATTTGTGTGCACTGTTTTTATTTGTGATGGTACTGGAGGTGCTGGGGCTAGCCCACATTCAAACTGAGTAACACATTTCCAACCCTGAAGTTGTTTCACTACGGAGACAAAACTCATGTCTCACTTTGGCTGTAACCATGGGCCGACTCACGTGGTGAGGGGACGCTGCGCGAGCAGAAATCATAATAAAAGGAATCTTATTACAGCCATTAAACAAGAGAAGGGAAAACACAGGGCCTTAAATGCCTGGACATCCAAAATGCTTACGCAGTGAGAATATATTTGCTCATAAAGGTCTTTGATGGTGGCCCTGTCTGTTCCAACACACAGTGCGGCTGTCTGTGTAAATAGCTTTGTATTGACCTCCCACCGCACAAGATTGAATGTGTTTCCATAGGTGTCATTCAGTACCATTTTGGGCTTTTTAAGGGCCTCACTGTGCTTTAGTCCCTGTAACTGTGGGGTAGCAGGAGTCATGCCATTACTGCTCAAAATGGGACTCTTCCCGAGGTTGTAGAGAGAAGAGTGGTTGACTCTGAACTGCAGCCTCATCCTCCTCACAGCAGCATTATGGAGCTCTGTTTGATGTGGAGTGAAATATAATGTCTGGTGGACTGTCCATCTCAAGTTACCTTGAGTGCATGTTCCTGTCTCGATCGCGATCTGTGCCTGTGTGTTGTTGTGAGCCTTTGGTGAATGAGGAGTGGACTCCCCACACAATAAAAGTATGGTATTGCTGACTTCCTTAGGTATGTGTGGTTTGAAACTCAACACAGGTTTGCTCAGTGGAAAACCGGGGGCCCTCTTATTTATCCTATATATCTATGTAAGCCCCAATACTGTGGTGCCCTTTGAGTTGAGGAGGTCCTTCCCCGACCAGGGTTATGGTCATTTTTCTGCCAAATGAATGACTTTTGGTGGCAGATGTTGACTGCTGTGCAATAGCAAATCAGTTCCTCAATGTTGATCTGAATCAGTTACGGAATATTTTCCATTTGTTTGTCAAAAGTGTCAGCAACAGCAAAATTGCTGATTTTAACAAGGTACATAATCTTGCAGCTGCAGTGCATCATCAGAAAATAATTTTTCCACAGTTGAATTCCCTCACATAGCCAAGCATTGTTGCAGTGTACTTTGTCATATGTGATGTACCCTGTGTGTAAAATAACATTTTCTTTTAGGGATATGCAGAAGGATTTAGTCCCTTTTTCATCCGAGCAGATCGGCTTACTTTGTCTGTTGAAATGTAAGGTTTTTGAAACTGGTGACATGTAACAACACCAATAATTGAATCAAAATAAAAGCTTCCCCTCTGTGCCTCCACTGTCAAAGCAAATTTTGTGGGCTTTTGAAAAACTATTTTTTCTTAAAGAGGTCCATTTTTGGGGTGAGTTAACCCCTAATCATCCTGACTAGCTAATATTCATTGCGGACACTGCGGAGAAGCACTGGCCTCAGTTTTATCCAGAAACTTCAAAAGCCAAAGCAATTACTATGCAGGCTTTGAACATATCCTTTTCACAAAGTAACATTACATTATTCTTCCTGAGCTAAAACAACAAAAAGTTACAAAGAAGTAGGATGTGAAATTGAATCCCTTTCTTGGTTCCCAAAACATCTGGTTTGGCCCTTGTTTTAAACAACTAGCATCCCCTCTGAGAATAACACAAGGTTATGTGCACTGTGTGTAGGTAACAAAATAATCATTTTCAAATGTTGCTCCATTCAAATGTGATCTAATTACCAACACTCAAATTCATCCCCTCAGCTGGACCACCGACCATCAAGAGAATTTTCCTTGGGACGTTTTCCTTACTATTAATTTATTTCCCCCCAATTGCTGCCTCTTTAAACCATTGACATACAGTCATATGAAAAAGTTTGGGAACCCCTCTCAGCCGGCATTATAATTGACTCTGCTTTCACAAAAAAAGAGATAAAAGTGGTATGTCTTTAATTTACCAGGAACAGCTAACTACTGGGATGTTTTCCAAACAAAGATTTTTTGAAAAGCAGTATTTGGTTGTATGAAATAAAATAAAATGTGAAAAACTGGCTGTGCAAAAATATAGGAACCCTTGTGGTTTTGTTGATTTTAATGCCTGTAACAGTATGTTAAACTGATGACTTTAAACACAAAATTGGTTGGATTATGTTGTTAAGCCTTGAACCTCATAGCAATGTCTGTTTAATCATGGGAAAAGGTATTTTAGGTGCCTAAATGCAAGTTGCACTTCTCTTTGACTCTCTGCTGAAGTGAGACAGAATGGGATCATCAAAGCAGCTCCCAAAAGATCTGAAAAACAAAGATTATTCATTGTCATGGTTTAGGGGAAGGCTACAAGAAGCTTTACCAAAGGTTTCAATGGTCAATTTTGACTGTAGGGAACGTTGTCAGGAAATGGAAGGACACAGGCACAGTGGCAGTTAAACCCAGGCATGGCAGACCAAGAAAAAAACAGGAGCGGCATAGGTGGAGGATTGTGAAAATGGTTGCACACAACCCAAAGATCCCCTCCAAAGACCTGCAAGAACATCTGGCTGCAGATTGTGTATCTGTACATCGTTCAACAATTCAGCGCAATTTGCACCAAAACATCTGTATGGCCGGGTGATGAGAAGGAAGCCCTTTCTGCGCCCACGCCACAGATACAGTTGCTTGGAGTATGCAACAGCTCATTTAGACAAGCCAGATTCAGATTGGAAGAAAAGCTTTGGACTGATGAGACAAAAATGAAGTTATTTGGTCTTTTTAAAAAGCGCTTTGCATGGCAAAAGAAGAAAACTGCATTCCAAGAAAAACACCTGCTACCTACTATCAAATTTGGTCATGCTGTGGGGCTGTGTGGCTACTTCAGGGACTGGGGCCCTGGTTAAAGTGGATAGTCGGATGAATTCAACCCAGTTTCAACAGATTATTCAGGATAATGTTCAAGCATCAGTCACAAAGTTGAAGTTGCGCAGGGGTTGGATATTCCAACAAGACAATGACCGTTAACACAGTTCAAATTCCTGCAGAGGGAAAAGTAAATGTTCTGATATGGCCTTTGCAGTCCAATGACTTGAATATCATCGAAAATCTATGGGATGATTTGAAGCGGGCTTTCCATGCTCGGCAGCCATCACATTTAACTGAACTGGATTGCTTTAGTATGTAAGAATGTTCAAAATACCTACATCCAGGATCCAGACACTCATCACAGGCTACCGAAGGCGTCTAGAGGCTGTTATTTTTGCAAAAGGAGGCTCAACTAAGTACTGATGTCATTTTTCTTTTGGGGTGCCCAAATTTATGCACCAGTCACATTTTGTTATGATGCCTATTGCATATTTTTTTATTATTCCAATAAACAAAATGACACTGCTGAATTGCTTCTGTTTCCTTAAGGTATGTCATATATGAAAAGGAATTTGCTTCTTTGAAATCCCAGCTAATGATGAACAAAAATCCCCAAAATTAGAAGGGGGTCCCAAACTTTTTCATATGACTGTATACAGTAATTGTTGCAAATTGATGACTTCTTTTACAGAATTCATATCAATCTTGTCAAACTCTAATCGATGGCAGGAGGTGGAGCTGGGTGAGAAGAAGAGAGTATCTGTCAGATGGGCCTCGTTCTGCAACACGGAGATACTCTCATGTTCTGTGGTAGAGTTTGGCCACTGTAATTTCCAAGGAATTTCCTGCCATCTGTGTTCAATCGGATTCTCTCACAGATTTGGGATTGCTTGTAAATATTGGGTGCTGGCTGAAGAGGACTGAGGAAGTGCTGTGAGTTTTGTACCGACAGCCTCTCCGACCCAAAATGAACAGGCCACTGGCACAGGGATAAGCCATGCTAACAAAGCCTCATTCATAGGAGCTACAGCAATGGAGCATCACATCTAGCTGCTCTTGAGAGAGATGCTTCTTTATCTGAGATGACTTAATGGCAAATCAAATTAATCTTTTTCACAAACACTGTAGCTCAGTGTTGAGTAGCTTTTAGGCCTGCGTATTTTTAGTCATGGTAACAGCATGGATTTGAATATAGCAATAATTTTCCTGAATTTGGTTGGTCTATCCTCCACTTTGGTTCAACTGCAATATCTCAACAACAGTTGGATGGATAACCAGGGAATCTAGTTAAATATATTAAAAACTCATGGATTGACTGGTACAACATTTCCTACAGACCATCATCCCAGACAATTTATTTAAATGACTGTGTTGGTTCTCTTGCGCCAACATGTTGTTTTCAGTGAAATGTCTTTAACTATTGGATGGATTTCCAGAAAATGTGGTACAGATGTTCATCTTCCCCCCTGGTTTAATTAATTAACTGACTCACTGTGGTGAGCGCTTAGGTTTGAAATAAAAAAAAACGTGTCCAATACTTTGAAATGTGACCAAATACCTGCAAAACTAATGGCATTCCCACCAGCCCCAGTTGTACTTTGTGTCTACTGTTAATAAGTAAATGTTTGCATGTTAGAATGCAAACACTCCAAACTAAAGATGGTGGACATGGTACACATTGTACCTGCTAAACATCAGCATGTTAGCATTGCCATTTTGAGCATGTTGTTATGCTAGCACTAACACTTACTTTTAACAGCTCATTAAGTTTGTTATACCTATTCACTTCCCCTAACCCTAAGCCGAATACCTTCACTACTAGATCAAGTTTTTCTGCTCTTTTAGATATGTAAGTTTTCTAACCAATAAGAAATGGAATAACCCAGACAATACTTAAAAAAAAAGTTTTGGACACAATATCCAATGCCATAACTATGAATGTCCTGTTTCACAATTTTTTTTTTGTAACCCAACTATTGTCAGCAGTGAAGATTTATTGTGCTGTTATAGTAATTTTGACAAATAGAGGTCTATGCCGATGTTTGACAAATGGATCTGATTTCACTACATTTTCAGAGGGATGTTGCTGTGTTTTGATACGATTTGAGTGGGCAACTGGACAAACTGAGGAGTATTGTTCAGAGGGGGAAAGGCAGCTTTCTGCACTAAATCGCTGTGTTTATTTTTTACAGCACATTTATATACACTGGTTATTCTCAAGAGATAACATATACACACTCAAGTTCACACGGAGACAAAAACACGGGCAATCAAAGTGACCTGCTCTAACAGATTTATCATCTCAAACCTTGTTCAAATAAACCCCGATTTCAATTGTTTGTGACAGTATTTATGTTAAAGTTGTTGCAGGAAATAACTTCATTCGATTGAGAAGTGTTCCAGTCTCACCTTCAACACTTTCTCTGAGGGTGTGGTGCATCGAGTCCTCTGCATTACTCCGCCAGCATTTACGCCTCCCAAAACAGAGCAGCCTCTTGTCTGACTTTGAAGCACCCCCTGATCCCATGCCGAGGTTTCAGCACTGCTGGCTTCGGAGCCGTGTTGTTCAACCAGCCCTATAAAGGTGTCCGTCACTAGGCCAGACGGCCCTGTCTCGTCTGCCAGCCAAGTGCATTACGTCTTGTCAGTCTGCCGGTCTATCAAGTCACTCCATGGGCCTGACTGATGCTCTGCGCACTGTTTGGCCTTGACAATTATGTGGCTTTTCAGTCAAATTGAAGGATGTGGTTTGGCTGAGCATCCCTTGTACAACTTTGTGATGGTCTGTGATTAATCCTGGCAGTGTACAGATTTGTGGGCAAAAATCTTGTTATGATAGTGATTGTCAGGATAGAGTTGTGGCTACTAGTGGCTTTAAAGTGGTTTGTTGACTATGCACATTTTTGTTATATTAACAAATGTTTTAAAGGAACTTTGACTTAAAGATAGAAGATATGCTTATTTTTGTGATAATCAATCACTGCTGTGATATTTTTTTCTTTCTTTCACTGCCCTTCCCAGAGGTCAGTGTGTAACATTGTCTCCTTTCCCTTGGATTTCATGTGGATTAAGTCTGGGTGTCTTTATGCTATGCGCTGTTCTTTTGGTTTTCTTTCTGTTAAGATATCATAATGTAGTTATTGTTGCCTATGATCATTCCTAACTTCTTTTGATCCTGAAAATCCACCAGTTATAGCTATTGAAGAATAAATGCATCACTTCATGAGCATCTGATAATTATTAAAATACCTGCTTACACTTAGATTTCAGATAGCAAATGTAGAAGAGCTGTCGCTCAATCAGCATAATAGCTCGTAACAGAGGAGCGAAATGGGAATTTTAGTACAAAGAGGGTAAACTAAATATTCGGGAGACTTCATAGTACAATGTGATGCAATACTACAGCCTCCAAAATAGCCATTAAGTTAAAATTACACAGTTTCAGCAATAACTTAAAATGATAAAGATCATGAAATTATTTTTACAAACTGTCTACAACAATATCCCAGATTGAAAAAATTACAAACAAAAATACAAAAATGTTATCAGACACATTCTTGTGCATCAGGACACATTATCAGAGTGGGATCATATATTCTATTGAAACGTGTTATCAGTTGTTGAACCAAAAGCAACTCAATTTAAGGGTAATAGTTTTATGCCCATGGAAACACATGTACTTTATGCACAAGCTGATAATGAGCTGCGTAAAGAGGCTAATCTGAAATTGTGACTAGTGCTTCACAATTCAAACCGAATATGAAGTAACTTCTGATTGGCTGATCTAAACTTAAACCCATATTATCTGTAGAACTTTTTTCTTAACTTTTTTTTTATAAACTTGAGATAGCCTCCTGCTCATGAGGGATGGCCTTGAGGGCACAACCAGTGGCAAGGTGCTACCACCAGGTGGTGACAGGCACAAGTTTAAAGTTGCAATTATGTAAATCAAGGAGGACAGCAGAGAAAATTATCGGCTGTGAGGTGTTGTGGGAAGTGGTCGTTCAGTGCATCGTTCTCTGTAACAGTTCAATGTGAGGGAAAAGTCCTCATGATTGTGTGTGTGTGGAAAAGACTGAGAGACAGAAGTGTGTGTGTGTGTGTTTGTGTGTGTGTGTGTGTGTGTGTGTGTGTGTAACGTGTTTGTACTGTGGAGACACATAATCCCACAACATTTTCTCATGTGTTTATGGGATGTTACATACAGTGCCCTCTCTTTAAGCCATGTGGTAAAGTAGTTGGTTTGTTGGGACTCGGCAGGCACCGAACCTGGCACTGGGATGGGGTGGGTGGGGTAGCTTGGTGGGGTTGGCGGTGGGAGAGGGTAATTTGCTGCCAACAATTTGTTTGTGTTCATGACTGCGGTTAGCACTGCTCCATTTGAAGAGCCTGGTATTATGAGGACGCCTGCTTCCCACAACATGTGCCCTCTTCTCTAAAAGGCAGGAGAGCTAATCATTTACCAACCGCTGCATTCATCAGAATGACTTAAATCCCTGTTGCCACTTATGAAAAAAACAGACATATCCACAAAGAGATTAGCTCGGACGACCTGGCTCAATGCCGTTTCTCAATTGTTAAAATACTAATGATTAATTAAATGGTGTTACTCTTTTGGATCTTAAAGCGATTCTGGAGAACCCATGTTGTCAAAATCACTTTTTGTCAAAAACAAGTAGCATATCGTCACAATCCGCCACCTTACTTACTGTGTTTGGGCTGCAAGAAAAAAATCTGGTGTAAATACAAAGCCTAGGGTCTGTAAAAACAGGTATGTAAACAAAGGGGGCCCACTGTAGTTAGCAACATGCCCATTTACAGAGCCTAGGCTGTGTTTTAATGTTTTAACACTGTTTATTTTTTCCAGCGCACACACAAGTAGCTGATAGCGAGGAGATATTCACTGATATTGAAAAAAAGATTGATGATTTTGACAACAAGCTTTATCAAGAATGACTGACTACACCTTCTAAGTAAGATATTTTTGCCCAGAAATACTGGAGGCATGAATATCCCCCTTCTTCTTACCTCTTGTGTTTGTGTTTCTAACGGCTAATCTGAGATTATCGTGTGACCAAGATGACCATGAGAAAACAGGGAGGAACTAAGATACCTGGTGGAGAGCAGCTCAAATCATCCAGAACAAATTGATTTTATTCCCATGAAAGTTCTCATGTCTGCTGGTACTGGTAATCCTGCTTGGAAAACCCTCCCATTTCTGTACTCTCAACAGTAATTTAATAGAGTTTTTCTTCTTAGCCTTGCTCCGCACCTGCTATAAGAGGACCTTTCCCCCCGTAGACAATGTTATTTTTCATTTACTCATGCCCCCAGGTTTTTCAATCATACATCCATTACTAAGCAAACAAATAAGTTCCGGGACTATGCCGCAGACACAAATATAGACATGAGTTATGAGATTCGGAGAAGCCGGGAAAGGCTTTGGACCCTAATGCACAACATCTGCACCGGACAAGACTCGCAACCAGAGCATCCCATTCCTTCTACAAAGTCCTGCAGCCTGCTGTCGCACACTTGTATGTGTTGGACTGTCTTGTGTTGAAAGAGAGGAAGGAGGGGGGGGGGGGGGGGACGATGGCAGGAGGGAGTGTTGGGGGCAGACAGGGATAAAACGTTCATTATTAACTGTTTAAGTGCTGAATGTTATGATTTATGGAGCCAAAGTGGGGCCAGTTGAGGTGTCACGTCGGATTTCCAGGGGCATCCGTCTTGCGGTTTTGGCAGCTTGTTGTACCTTGGGTTCAGATGTTTGCATCGCTCTCTCTTGACAACTCGTTACAGCCTCCTCCCCACTCTTAGTACAGTACACCTCAGATCGCTCCCCTTTCCCCTCCTTAAAACCATCTATACGTCTGCACATCTGCTTTTCATTGAGGCCTGCATGTCTCCGAAGACTTGAACACATTAAACGCTGGCACAAGCACAGTCTCGCTCTGGCACTTAACACAACGCTTAGGTGACTTAAAAGGGAGAGGCGAGAATTATAGAAAATGAAGTGTCACCGAAATAAAAAATCACCCCAGATTACCACCAATTACACTTAATAATGCTGTCCAGAGCATCTGCTGATCAGATGGAGGAGCATGATTGTCTGTGGAGAATATAATGATGACCAGAGCAGTCCGAGAAGGAGAGCCATTCATTGAGGGAGACGGCAACATAGAATTTCAACCGTGTGATGATGTGGTTTGATCTTTTCAATACTGTATATATATAAGATGGAATGCTTTGTACTGTATGGTAATGCAGTCATAACTGCTTATGTTGGGATAATAGCCTGTGTTGTCTCAGAGGGGTTAAGTTGTGCGAGATTGGAGACATGTGTCTGCTCCACTTTATTAGTCATTTATTAGTCACTGAGGTCAGGGGAGAGTTTTTAGCCAAGGCACAACACCGCTGAACTTGAACATGACTCCGATCATCAGCCCCTGAGGCAGCCCGAATAGGTGTACAATTACAGCGCACCCTAACTGGCCACGATCCCTAATGTGCAATTCATCCAGTATGTGAAGTGTGTTCAACAATCAATGTAATCACCGTCACAGTGACCGCAAGCCTCCACTAAAGAGCGAGTCGTGCCCTAATTATCCAGAATTATCGAGTCTGCATTCATTCATTGTTCCTGTCTATTGTCTTATTTTTCATGCCTCCATGTTCACAGTGGCTGCATTAATCAGCAGTCAGAAGGATTAGTCTGCACTTTCCACTTACGATCGTGTCTGAGTTTTTTACGGCTTTGTGCGCCGGGTTCCCATAGGATTTTTGACAACAAGGAAGCGTGACAAATGGATGACATCAGAGCAGGCGTATTGCGGGGTGATTGGAACCTTGTTTTCCCTCCGCAACCGCAGCCAAGAAATCGCACGTCTCAAAACATGTTCTCGGATAACCACATTTATCCCTTTCATAATTGCACTCTTGTATGAAGCGTTCATTGTTGTACTTGTGTGCGTTGGGAGCATACAAACTGATGCACTGCTCCTTTTAAATTGACTTCTCCTCTTATATGTCTCAGCGCGCTCCTCAGTTTACCGTCATCCCGCTGTGATGCTCACTGAAAGGAACGTGCTACTTTAATTTAAGATGAGAGGAGGCAGAGCGAGTGAATAGATACCATGTGATGACATTTATGGAACGGAAGATACCACTTTAGATGTAACAGAGTAACCGTGCTATCAACAGGAACTTTTTCTCGCCCATAGTCCTTGTTCTGTAGTGATTTTTTTTTTCTTTAAGGTTGGCGTTTTAAGAGGATAACAATAGAGTCCTTATTTGTGCCTGCGTCTTTAGTTGGCAATACTCACATCAGTGGCTCTTTGTGAGGGAGAGCCAGCACATCTGTACATGGTCTCTGTACTGAACACAACACTTGCCCCTGGTGCTTCTGGCACCGCACTGCCTCTTTCTTTCTCCGTCTTCCCTTCTGCCCCTGCGTCCCCTGAATCTCACGCCCTTACAGCGTCACTCCTAATTGGTCCTGAATGCTTACAACTGTGTATGTCGTAGCAGCATCCCACCCTGCTTGTTCTAAGGTGCTCACGAGAATTGGACACGATACTGGATTCCATTCTCAATGAAAATAATTTGAAGGGATTAACTGTAAATACAGGGATTGTTTAAGTGCCCTGTGGAGTTTTCTTGTGAGTAGACCAAAGTTATATTTTCATTCAGTGTTTCTTACCAGTGGGCTAACAAACATGATGAATGCATTTTCTTTCTCATAAAACATTTGCAAATGGGATTTTTTGGGAAATATGTCGTCTCTATCCACGATTACTTGAATAGTATTCTTCTTCCCTGCCTTTGTGGGTGCATTGTTATGCTTCTCTGCGTGTTGTTGCCACCAACTGTTGATGGAATAGTGTGGAACTGGTGGTATGAATCTAGTAGTCCGTGAACACGTAGGTGTACATTACACAAAATAATGAGGACCCACTCCTGATAACATTGCTCCATATAACATTACGTATAGCTCAAAGCCATTAATTTTGTTTAATTATATCAGTGGATTACACAGATTTTTCCCCCGGAACAAAACATTGAAAAAATTTAAATCTAGAGCCAAAGGAATGTTAAGTATGATGAACACCCAGCTGCCTTGCTTAGCAGACCACCCATAAACTCTGCACATTTAAAAGAAGAATAGTCATCTCTCTATCTTTCGCTCTCTTACACACACACACACACACACACACACACACACACACACACACAATCTCTCTCCCTCCGTCCCTCTTTCTCTCTCTCTCTCGCTCTCTCTCTCTTCTGCTGTCACTGCTGCAGAATGTTTTACATTTCCCCTCAGTCTCCAATGCACTCTCTGGTTTCCACGTGATCAAACCAGCCTCTAACACACAATGAAATGTTCAACGCTGAATTACCATGGCATATTCAATATAAACTAAATTTATTGTTGGGTCCCATCCAAGCCGCCATATGTTGAGGAGCCAGTTTCCCCAAACAGTGCATGACTGATTCTGTAAATGTAGCAAAGCTCTAAATCACCAGAGCGCAAACTTTCTGCAGCAGAGGGATCAAGACCTTTAGCACTCATTTAACACTCTGACTTTAATGTCCTGAAGACACGCAGAAGGTGTCTCTACGATTGAGTCACTTAAGTACACTTGAGCTTTCGCAACACGATGCAACACTTATCACATGTGTTGGACACACCAGCGCAAGCACTTGGGTCTTTTTTTAAAGCCCTTTTTGGAAGTTCTCCTACCTGTTTGTTTTTGACATGTAAATTAAAGCGATCATGCAAGAATGGTTATGTGATGCTCACATAAACTCCTAATTAAACACATGTGAAAGTCAGGTCCATACAGGAGGTAAAGGAATCCAGCTGTATTTGTAACTTTCCCCTGAACAAAAAAAACATAAAAAAATGCATGCAAACGAATGGGACTTTAAAGTTACAAGTGACAGCAAGAGCTATTCTGAAAATTCAGAAATGTGTCAAAAGTAACATCTTAAAAAGTGAAAGTATGTCAATGATGTGGCTTGTTTCTGCTGCCCCCAAGTAGCCAAAAAATCAGTCATTGACAGTTTTAGTCAAATCAAAAGTACCCAGGCAAAAGCCCTACAAACTGTATCTAAAACTGACATAATTTCCCTATTATAAACTTGAACTATTTTATTATTGAATAAGTAATAAGTAAACAACGTTATCATGCATTTTTTTATATTGGTTCTACGGATACATTTTGGACATTGTTACCAAAGTAACATTTATGTTCAATAGCCAGCTATAATACCGGGTGTAGTTTTTTTTTGCAAAAGACATGCAAACAAGGTCAGCGCAACTTCTATTCAATGATGTGTGGCAGTGAAAACAACCATTCTGTACTGTTGAACAGAGTATTTTAGCGTTTAATGAGCATTGTCTCATAATTTGAGTAAAATTTACCATGCTGCCTAGTGTGGTTCTGCATTTTATACGACTGGTGACTATGATACGTGTGACAGAGAGAGCATATGCATTCAGTCAAGGCCTCATTGACAGTCCTTTGCCAGTGCTTTATGATGACAATGTTTTTATTTGGTTGTTTATGTGCATGCATGCGTATAGTATAGTCGAAGCCTAATTGAAAGATCTATTATGATGTTAGTCATCTCCATCATGAGTCAAGTCACTTCTGGCCATCCTGATTAGATTACTCCTGACCTGAGGCAGGGAAACACTTGGCTTCACATCAGCGGGCCTTGAAACTTTCATACAGAAACCCAGTTGTAGACTCTGAGCCAAAAAAAAAGAAAGTAAAACAAAAAAGACTGAACAATCCAGAATTTGGTAAACAAAACGATTTGTATTGCTTGAAAACAGACCAGAGCTGAAAGACATCTTGCCTTCTGTTAACGGCCTTGAGTGAAACCAGCGTTGTTCCTAAGCTCCCCTGGCAATACTGGACTGTTTGCGTTGCTCTCTTTGCCTTTTCTCTCCTCCTTTGTGTTTCCGCTGTGACCCGTGACAAGACAAATGCAGAGGGGACTAACGATACATCAGCTGTAGGAGTAAAGATGTTCTTTTAACTGAAGATAACATGGCTCATGAAGTTCCCCTTGTTTTCTCTTGTCTTTTGTCCACCCTTGTAACATTTTTCCCATATTCCAAAAGTCTCTTCTACTGTTTATTCCCCGTCTCTATCTGTTATTCATGATGTCATATATATCTTCTTTTTTTGTCGTATTTTTCCTTTTTCATCTGTACCCTTTATTCTTATATATATATTTTTTCTTTATTAAGATCTTTTTTGCGGGCTTTTTCACCTCTTATTGGATAGAACAGCTGAGAGGCTGACAGGAAATGTGGGGAGAGAAAGAGGCAGGAAAGACCTGTTACAAAGGTCACCAGCGGGAATTGAACCAGCGACATTGGCATGGCATGTGCCGTGGTAACCACTCGGCTACCAAGTCTCTCCCTAAATCCTTAGTTTTAATGAATATTTCCCTCACTCTTTTTGCCACAGTCTCTTTTCACCATGTTTGCCACTTACTGTATATCCTCTTCATTCATTTCCAGTACTTTTTTTTCTAATGTTTTTTTCTCAATTCAGGTTGTTTGGGTGACTTTATTTATCATAGCTCATGGTGTGTGATAACATTGTCTATAACATTATTAAGAGAAAATTTTAATTTGAGAAATTTAGTTAGGACAGTTGGAACAGGGGACACGTGGCCGCCTACACATGAGTGTGTGGGAGTATCGGCTTACCTTTCACAAATATTTCCTCATACACCAAGGTCCTCCCTTTGCGCTTTCTTTTCTATTTTTATTTTGTTTTTGGTTACATAATCCTTTATTTCTGAATCAAAAATTCATGTTGCAATGTTAAAAATAAAAATCTTAAAAATATGATTAGATTTATTGGGCTGGCCCTTCAATAATAAAACACCATGTTGCTGATTTAAAAAAAGACAGCTAAATACTGATAAGGAAAAAGCAGATTTTAATTTAATAATCCATTTAATCCCCACATGCAATGCCCTCACCAAACAGGTAATTTGCGGATATGAGCATTGATTTGTTAGAAATTATTTCCCCCACGACAGTTACTTTTGGTTATATAATTTGAGTTCACTATTGGACATACAGTACAACCTTAAATCATCTTTGAAACATCTTCAAAATTTAAATTGCCCTCGACTCAGCATCTTTAGAATAAACCACTTAAGTATTTACACCCCACCTAATTTATAATTGGCAAATAATATAAATATTATTAGAAAATAATTAAATCAATTATTGAGGTCACCATTTCCCAAATGCATTAATTGCATAGAATTTAGAGCAACAGATGATACATTTAAAGTAACAGTATTTAATTTAAATTCTGGATTGATGTCTCTGTTACACTTTTACTGGCTGAATCTTCCGGACACATTCATTTGAGTGAGTTTATTTTTCCAAAATGGTCACTTTGCCATTTGGATGACAATGTCTCAATTACTCCAGCAATAATATTTGGCAGTAAATCTCTCTGGCGTTATTCTTTCTGTCACTAGTTTGACTTTGCCAAAGAGCTCTCCTCATATCATTAGATACTACAGTTGTTGCAGCCAGCAATGACTCCCCAAGAGAATACTTATAATCTAATAGGATTTCAACATGTCACTGATGGCATGGACTCCACTATAAACTGATTATTCTTCCAGGGCAGGGAGTAGATCACTCGGCCCATTATGCTCGGCCAGTTTTGAATTTGAGAGGGGCATTGGATCACCATTCTGTTAGCTAACAACACTGTAATATATTTACATGTCAAGGATTAAACCACTAAAGTGAATTTTTCCTCTTCTTTTAGTGAATGTTACCTACAGCTCAGAGAAAGAAGTAGACGTTGAGCTAGGTCACGCTGAGGGCGCCCTGATGCGATGTGGGCAGAGCCTGCCACTGCTGGTGGGGGGTCATTTAGGGGGGCTGTATACCCAGAGCCTCCACTGCGACAGACCTACACCCGACCTCCTCCTGCAGGACGGCCCGCACCAAGACACCAGGTAAACTGTCACTACCATTGCCTGTTTAGAAAATGTTTGTTCCTGGTCCAGTTTTGAATGTTCTATGTTGGGTATAGTGTTACTAATAATATGCAGGTACAATGTGTTTTTCATTATCTTTGCTCTTGTGAAGCGGATGCACACTCATGTAGCTGGAAAGCTTTACGAAGGCTCATAAAACACACCAAAGAGGTCTAAAGTATAACATTTATGTTACACTAATGTGATTCGTCTGTTGTGCAATCTTTGACTACTGTTGGTCAAGTCAGAACAGAGTTCCAGTGAAGTTCTCTGTTGCAGGTTTTTAGATAGTTTTATACCCCTACTTTGTTCATTCCCTCTATCCTCAGCCATCTGACCAAAAGTGCGTCTGGATGAACATTCTCTCATATTGTCTCTCAATTTCTTCCTCTTCAGCCAAACAGGAAATGGCACTCCTGAATAGAAAGAGATATAGATTGGGGGGGTTCAAGTCTTTATTAACAACAATGATGACAAGTCCGCCCATGGCTCTCCCTTCGATCCTGGCTAGCGTTAGCTCTTGTTTTTCCCCCAGTGTGCTCAGGGCAAGGGACAAAGACGATTCCTTCATGAGACAGCCCAGAGAAAAGAGAGCTCTTCTCACATCACTCGGGGGCTTTGGACAAAATCCATAATGAGCCAACTGACAGGAATGATTATGTAGGAGATCATAGCAACGCATGGAGAAATCTGACCTGGGTTCCCCATTCAGCAGGGCAAAGATTCCCACCATAATACACAGTATTGTAAACGGTGACCCTTCATAGGCTGCAATTATGCCACCAAAACAGGTGACTCTATTTATCCACTATGTTGGGGTTGGGTTTAACCCCTTTGTGTCATCAAAGCCTGTCAGATGGACACACTAGCCAGTGGCCTCTCGGTCTCAGTAGCCATCCATCGCTTCCCCCTGTCTCTATTCTTAGTCATAAATGCCCATTCATATACTCTCACTACCAGAAGATCACGTTTCATTTATTCATAAAAACACTTTGGATCAACAGCAGTGGATACTACCTAGTTTCTGACAGACGTATGACACGGCATTCTTATTTTGGCCTACACAATGTTTGGCCCATAATGTTCTTTACAATGAAAAAGACTTGGTTAAAATATTTTAGGTCATTGGGACACATGATTTTTATGTTAACTGAGCAAATGAATGATTTGAGGGGGAGGGGTAAGTAGGGGGCTAAACTCTGTCAGTGCTGCTAGTGGGAATAATCAACCAGCCAGTATCTGTCATCAGCCTGTGAGCTAATAGCGCTCATATTCCTCTCTGTTTTTTTTCTTCTTTGCAGATCATCCTCTGCCTTCCAAAGGACCCTGCCGGGGGCCTCACCCGGTCTGGGCTGCGGCAGTGCCAACAGGGCTCACTCCTCTGTTCCCTACCCAATCAAACAAGAGAACTCAATGGGCTACAAGGTCTCCAATACGGGCTCCAGGCTCCATAGTACGTCTCAGGCCGGGTTTCAGAACTGTAGGGTGGGCCATGTTTTGGGGGTGACAAGGGACGAGATAGTCGGAGGGCCGCACGTTAGCAACAACGGTAGCGGCGTATGCACAGCGAGCGGTGTCTGCAATGCTGTGTCAGGGGACGCAGTGCAACCGTTTAATAATGAAGATGGCTCCTCCCCGCTGGCTTTGTCCCCAACCGGTTCCCGTCATTCAGCACGGCTGCTCAGTGCTAGCGGTCTGAGGAGACGCTGCCTGTCCCTGGCCTCGCAGTCCACCGTTGCGTCCGGCGGCGTTGCTGTCACAGGCTCCCCGTCAGCTACTGGTGCCACTTCCGAGGAGATCAATATCACCGCCATCATCTGCTCCTCCTCCCAGATGTCAATGGTCGCCTGCGTCAACGGCTTCAGAACTAACCTCTCGCCCAGCCACGCCAGCAGTGCCGGCTTCTCCTCCTCCTCTTCCCCCTCTTCGACATCCCCACCCTCTAACTCTTACTGCTCACGGGAAGCCCACCACCAAAGGCCCCCACCTCACGGAAGCCCCAGACAGGCAACACTTCAGGAGAGCTGTCAGCTATCCTCACCTGCCACCTGCCTGCTGTCCCTCTCCTCCTCCTCCTCGTCCTCTTCGGTGTCATCGGTGGAGCCGGAGCAGGGCCAGGGGCAGAGCCGGGGGCATTGTGAGGAGCAGGGCTCCATGCTGCAGGGGCGTGGGGCTGGAGGAGCAGCTGGGGGAGGAGGAGGAGGAGGCTCAGACGCTTTGGGGCTATTGATGAGTGGGGCCATGATGTCTGGGATAATGCATTCTGGGCCTGAAGGTGGGGGTCTCCTTGACGGGGGCCAAAGATCAGGGGCTACCCTCAAGCAGGAGCCCCTGGATGATTTTTCTCCCAGTGAAGATGAACTCTTTCAGCACCACTACCGTCATCATCATCAGCACTTAAGCGGTCGTAGCGGGCATCTCCGTCACCCTCACCACCCTTCTCGCCCCTCTATGCCTCCTCCCTACCACTTGCACCAATACGCAGGGCCCAGTCCCGGGGGCCTGTTGCCCCACCAGAGTCAGCAAACTGCACCAACCTCTTCCCTGGGACTCAAACCAACGTCGGGAGGCCCTCACATAGCCCCAGAGCAGGAAGAAGTCGGAGGAGGAGCACTGGCTGATAAGCAGGTGTGTCGCTGGATTGACTGCAGTGCTTCCTACGAGCAGCAGGAGGAGCTGGTGAGGCACATTGAGAAGGTCCACATTGACCAGCGCAAAGGTGAGGACTTCACCTGTTTCTGGGCTGGCTGCATTCGCCGCTACAAGCCCTTCAACGCGCGCTACAAGCTGCTTATTCACATGAGAGTCCACTCCGGAGAGAAGCCTAACAAGTGCATGGTGAGTCATCATAATCCTGTAAGATTATCCACCCAACACTGGCGAGACTCCCCAACCCCCTCCCAAAAAACTAGTGGTCAGTTCTAAACACAATACATACATTCAATATTGTTCCCTTCATAGTCAGCTGACTAACTTTGACTAATTCATGCTTCTTTTTGAAAGTATTAAGTTGTTTTTATTGTTAAAGGTGAGTCTAGTTTGTTTCTGAATTGCTACCATCTGTAAGATTTTTTTATTTCCTTTAAACGCAAGTACATATTTCTCAAAGTAATAATACAGTCCCTCAAGATGATTTCTCCTCAACAAGATACACGTCCATTGTGTCCAAAACCTAGACTGGACTTGCTTCACTGCTGATTACTTACAGAAACTCTTATTTTGTTTTGGTTGAGAAACAGTTATGATTGTAATTTCTGTATCTGAAGTTTTTCTTCCACTGAAGATGTGATCTGCTGTAAGAGCAGCACTACTTTGTCAGTATAAATAGATCTGTGGCTGTATTCTTTGCAGGTAAGGTTTGTATTCCAAAAGCCAACACACTAATCAATGTCAACCTGTCACTCCCCTGCGTCCCTTAGCAAATGGAAAAAGCCCTCCAACCTTAAGAATGATTTAGTTCAAATACGCAATTAGTCCACAATTTGTGTAGGGCGAAGCCATGTTTATTTTCACGAGCACTCTGTTTTCTGAGAAGGGATTCAGATCATGAAAAGCCAACACATATGGTTAACATAACCAAACAATGCCATGATCCTTTTAAATAGGAGCTTTTAATATTGAGCTGTCCCACAAGTATTAAGTGAACGGACTTTGTATCCAAGCCTAAAATACGGAGAAATGGAGTAGTCTGGAGAAGGGAGCCACAGAAGGATGGTCGGTAACTTTTTGCTAGCCTTGCTCAATTCATGGCTTCACCCAAAATCCCCTGTCAGAGTTGGTCCTCGTCAAGTTTAGGAACCCATCCAAATCCTAATTATTGAAAAACTGAGTCTGCAATATTGCTTCAGCACCTGTTGAATCTCAAGGCCGAATTTTTCAAATTTTTCAAAATCCAGGTCTCGTTTATTTTGTTATAGACAGTGGCTTGTAAAATTAACTGAAGTGAAGGTTTGTTGATAGAAAGCTTTTTATTATGGCAGTTTTCTGTGCAGTTGGGAGAGAAATTCATGTTGATTCTGACCGATTCTGATACTTGTTGGTGCACTTGAGCCGAATGCTGATTTAAGGCAAAAAGACACCAACTGAACTGCTGCTGCTGCTGTTCTCCCTGCTTCACTTCACTCCAGTGTATGAGTGTTTCTGCTTCCTTGGTTCAGCGGGAAATTAAAATTCCCAACTGTTGATTCTGCTTTAGGAGTGTTTTGTAGTTAATATTCGTTTTTTGTTAAAAACATTATTTTTTTCTGTTGTCATGGTTGCTCTTTGGGGAGCTGTGCAGGTTTGTCACATTTGGGTGACACACAGCAAGTTGTGTGTGTGTGTGTGTGTGTGTGTGTGTGCGTGCGCGTGTGCGCGCGCGCGTGTGTTTGTGCCTGTGATCGCACATGCTTGTGTGTGTGTGTGTGTTGAGATGTTTTCCATATGCGAGCCCTGGAACAATTCAGCTCAGTGTGGACAAGCCACTGGACTCTGTCTACGGACATGAGGCACTGTGCTAAACACCCTTACCTTCTAAACACCCTTTTTTCAATCACACACAACCCACGCGTAATCACAGCCGTGCAGCAATGTGAAAATGGGAATATTGTTTCAATTGACTCTCACAATAGGAAGTATTGATTCCGTGTACAGTACGTTGGGTTGTAACACTCTTGCTTTTCCGACAGAACATAAACAGAAATGTGAAATGTTTGTGAAATGTCAACACATCTAATCAGCAGGGATTGAATTTATGTTGATCTGGGACTTCAGCAGATAAACTTGGAGGGCCAGAGAAAATAAACACGCTCTGTATGTGCATTTGTAACTGTGTTTCTATATAGTTTAGGGAAGTACATGTGCAATCATAGAAAACCTGGTGTCTTTGTGCATTTGAAAGAGCGCACATGTAATTTAGTTGTTTCCATCCCAAATTTTTTTCTTCTTTTTTGTCTGAGGTTTTGTGCTTTTTGGCCACTAGCAGTGATGCCTCTTGTGTTTGTTGTTCTCGTGCAATAGACAAAGGCATTCAAGAATTCCAGCAATTCGTATAAAGGAAGCAGATGAGACCTTCTGTTGTAGGACCAAATTCTCTAGAAAAAGCATAGCTAATCCCTTTATTATCTTTCCAGTGGCAGACTCCTGTAGGCGCTTATGAAATGGGGATCTCCTCACATCCAAACATGACACATCTCTCTTCCCTATCTCGCTCTCTTCCCTCTTTCTCTCTCTACAGTAGGAGTATGTATATATATATATATATATATATATATATATATATATATATATATATATATATATATATATATATATATACACACACACACACACACACACACACACACACACACACTTTTACTGTATTTCTGTTGCTTCATAAAGCTGTATAACATTTGCTTCATGCTGCTTCTTGGCAGGAAAAAGTCATTATCACAGCACACAAGTCTTACCCTGACCCCTGGCTTGGGCCTGTCACATTCTGTACCTGGCTAATATTTTAAGAAATTCTCAGTAAAGTTCCTTCCATATGTAAATGGTGGAGTTCTTGGATCTTCAAAAGTTCTGCTGCCCTTTAGGAAATATGTTTGGTTCCCTCTCCCAGCCAATTAAAGGGAGCCCTGGGCTGTTGTGTAGCACTGAATGACGAACGGGCAAAGAAGGAAACAACATAATCTCTCTGCAATATCCTGTTGTGTTTCATGCTTAATTCACTTGTTGTTTTAGTTTATTACATTTTTTTTCCTGCGTCTGCATAAATATTAAAAATATATCCAGCAGGGGTAGCCCTGACATGGTCCCAGACTTGGATATTGTTGTGCTTTGGCAGAGGCCCGCTTAGCGGATTTTAAGTGTCTGAATGTGGAAAGGACTGAGTGTGTACAGTAGTACAGTGTGCAGTAGTACAGCCCTGTGAACTTTATTTGGTTTATTTGGTGTAGCTTTTTTCCCCTTATTTTTTGGTAAGTACAGTTAAAAACAAAAGTATGCTTTTAATGCTTTTAGAGGTTAAGTTGTTGACGGATAAAGGATTCAGTCTGTGGTTTGAGGCATGAGACCTGAGCCAGTGGATTTGTTATGCTACTGTCTTTAGACGCAGGATTCCAATATCAAGATCTTTTGGAAAGATATTTTAAGGATTTCTAACAAAAAGTGATATTATTAAAACGTACCTGTGATTTGGCTTGGATGCAATATTAAAATCTTCATTTGAAAATTGTATTTTTGCACCTGACCAAAAAGACACATTTATTAAGGTGCGCTTATTTAATTACGATTAATTGATCTTAATGGTGATTACTTTCTTTGTGATGCAATTAAAGTAAAGAAAATTCCCCCAGCAATTAACGGGTTGTAATTGACATATACAAACAAAAGAACATTCCTACATAAAAGGGTAAATTCAAACAGTACTTTAGTGTTGCTCATATGTTGCAGCCAAAGGCCAGACATAGGGAAACCTACCCATTTCACAATGATAAAACACAGCCAGCATTAGCTGCTTAATGGGACCCTATCCAAACACATGCACATGTACACACACAAACACCAAAACACACACACACTGGCCTACTCTGTCAAACCACATGATGAAGGAAAGTTGGATGTCGAGGCTCGCTGGAAAAAAGTGTAGATCAGGGAATTTCCTCTTTTTTTCACTGGTGTGAAACCAGCAAACATATATATTTAGATTTACTAGACAGATTTTTTGGAGGAGAGGGGCAAAATCTCTCTGCTGCAGATGTTGATAAGATGTAGTGCACGGGCTGATGCCAAGATGGCGTGTGTTTTCACGGCTAAATGGAGTCTTTTGTGAGTAATCAGCTCAGACGCAGTAGATGAAACCGAGTGCCATTAGCTAATTAAAAGTGAGGTTCAGCACATGACCCGACTTTTCCTCTGAATGCTACCTGAAACTGGAGCTGTCTGGACACTCGGTGCGGGCAGCGAGTGAAGTTGATATTAATGGTGTTGTATCCGTATGAGCCTCTGACACTCTGACACACAGTCTGTCTACACTATGTACAGGCAACAATCTCAGAGTCCAGCTTCTGAACCAGTGTGGCCCAAAGCTACTAAAGGAGCTCATTCCTCGCTTGATAAATAATAATTTATTTTATCTGCCGAATTCCAACTACAATGTTTTGCACCGAACAGCTACAACATCCAGACATTCAAAGTGACCTGAAGAAACGCAGGCACGCATGAACCAAATTACCAACACAAAATATTGTGGATCTGTAAGGCTGCAAGGCAAGCAACTGATTCCTCAGGCTGTACACACACACACACACACACACACACACACACACACACACACACACACACACACACACACACACACTCCAGTGCACTGGAAGGGGAGAGGTCTGTATATGGCTCATTTAAAGTAATCGGGGGTCAATAGGCGAGAAAGGGCATTGATTCAGCATGTCAGGGATAACTGCCTGCTTAGGGAAAACAGAGCTCCTTAAGTCTGCTAAAATGGCACAAATGCAATGGTCTAATGTGACCCAAATAAAGATCAATTTATAGAACTTTATCTGAAGGTCCTGTCCTTCTGCAACCCATTAAATCATTTTCAGAAAGGACTTTGTCAGTCATTCCCCAGGTAAATTTCTTCATCAGTTGGCTAAATAGTCTATTTTCTTCCCACAAAACCCATAATCCCGTCCAGTGGTTCAGTGGTCCTCCTGTCAAGTCTACTGAGCCGGTCGTCATGCTAATAGTAACACAACACCGCTCACATGTGATATTGGTATGATGAAACTTCTGGCGGAGAGGCTCTGAGACTGATGTTTTGGCATACGAATGAAAGCCCCGGATAGATAAACCTCGCTTGTTTGAATGGGCCAGGCCAACTTCTTGTCGAGAGCCGTAAAAGTTTTCCAGTCAATCTTTTTCAGTAATGTGGTCCAGGACTCTCCAACACCACCATCATTTCCCTTTCACATTCTATCTATTCTTTAAAACAGAGTTTGGAACAGCTTTTAAACCCTCAACACCTTCTGAACACATACTGAACGCTACCACAACACATCCTCCACTCATTTTCCCCTCCGAATCTTTTTGTTTAGATGGAAAAGACATGTCTATAAAGAGTCACATTATTAACTAGGAAAGATAAAATAATATATGCAAAAAGCCTTAAGGCTAAGTGGCGCTTGTGGTGTGGTTGTTAGAGGCTCAGTCCTCGTCGCAGCATACCCGGGTTTGACTCCGACCTGGGGCGTTCTCTGCATGTCGTCCCCCTCTCTATTTCATCTCTGTGTCTTCATACTGTCAATAAAACTTGTAAAATGTTTCTCTGTACCATTGTGTAACCGAGGGAGGCTTCTCCTGAATCCACTGGAACAGAATACATCGTCTTGCTAAAAGCAGAAGTTTATACAATAAAATCAACTGTCCAGTGGGTAGAGGGAGCTGTGCCGTAGTTATACTCAGAAGGAACAAAACTGGGTCCAACTTAATTTTTTTGTGAAAAATTGAACTAAGCTCCTTAGCAACGTTTTTCCAATATCTGGACATTGCCAAATACAGTGGTAGTAGGTTCCTATTTCTTTATTACACTTAAGACAGAGGGGGGAGATCTCAGGATTAATTTTGTGTAGAAATTGAGGAGTACGTTGCATTCTGTGTAAATACTCTATATTGACTCTCCCTGAGTCTGTTGCATGTATATATTTTCTTAGCAGACATAAAAGCATTGGACCAGGCCTCTGTGCCAAGTTCAACCTCCAAGTCCTTTTCCCATAGATCCCTCGCTCTGTCAGAATTAGCAGAGTTAAAAGGCATTAATTTTTCATAAAAGAGAGAAATACATTTCTTGTCATTGAAGTTATTCAAATTAAAATGAAGAAGGAAGCTTTCAATAGGACTCAACATTGGTTGATCATTCGGTAATTTAAGATTAGATTTTACAAAATGCCTCACTTGGAGAAAACCAAAGAAGTGGTTACGTGATACATGGTACCTATTCTGAATTTGATTGAATGACATGAAATTACCGTTTTCAAATAAATCAGAAACAAATCTTAGGTCCTTTGAGAACCAATCATCGAAAATTGTCTATCAGAGGCCTTGTTGTTAACTACAACAAGGCCTCTGACTTGTTGAAGTTAACTTTATACCCTGATATCTGGCCAAATTGATTAATGATTGATATTAAGGTAGGGATGGAGTTCTCAGGGTTTGTAATAAACAATAATATATTGTCAGCATAGAGTGATATCCTGTATTCAATGTCTCCTAACTTGACACCAGAAAGCCCCTGGTGGGTCCTTATAACTTCTGCAAGAGGCTCGAGGGTAAGTGCAAATAATAAAGGCGAAAGGGGGCAGCCCTGACGCGTACCCCTCCTAGCCAGAAGCTTGGATAAAATTTTACAGTCAACCCCGAGCAAGCTTATTGGTCTATAAGATGCACAAAGATAAGGGGGTTTATCATTCTTTAAAATGAGAGATATATGGGCTAGATTTAAAGTTGGTGGAAGTGAGCCCCCGTCAAATGACTCCATAAACATGTTAGTTAAAGCGGCAACGAGTAACATTTAAATATCTTTTAAACAGCCTCCTGTTTCCTCTGATAATCATAAATTACCTTTAACAGCAAACTAGACCATCAGTGCAAAGAAAGGCGTTTTTAAATAGTTTTTATTACTGCTTTCGGTCTGGTTGCACACCCAGTCCGATTTTCGGTTCGCTCGTGCAGGCTCTATGGTCACATATCCGTATTGGTCGCAGATTTCAGTGTGGCGCAGCAACGTGAATTGAGAAGCCTATCCCTCCAGGTGAGGGAAGGGGAGCGGGAGCCTTGTTTGAGACAGTTATTTGTCGTCATAATGACTGATAACGGGGCTGGACCATCAAAGAAAAAATGCAATGAAGAAAAGCTAAAAGGGAGAGTGATATAGGCTACGGGCGGGACCAGGGCGTTGCCAAGCAACGTGTATACAATTTCACAAGAGCGAAACTAGACTGCAGTGTTTACTCCTAAATGAATGAGCGGTTGGTACTAACACAAAGTTTGCTTTGCTTCACCATCATCAGATAACCATTATCTGAAATAGTCATTATTTACAACAACATAAACACATTACCTCATCGTGATCCATACTAACTGCCGTCTCTCGTTCATTCGCTTTCTGTGAGGAGTCGGACACGTAATCTTTCAGCTCTGTGAGAGAGAGTAGTTAGGTGACACTGCTGCATCAACTCATTGCAATCAGGTGTGTGTGGCAGTGACTGGCATTAGTTGATGCAGTGTCAAAACCACTCTCACGGAGCCGAAAAGAGTCCTCACACTTTCAACACACGGACATGCACTATATTGCTCCCTTCTCGGTTCACACTCGCGCGCCTGGCACGAGCTAGAAAACAGCTTTGCGACAGCGGGCGTCGTAAAAATACTACCGCTTTTGTCCAGAGGGGACGCCAACGTGCCATGTTACTCGTAGTGGCTTTAAAGGACCCACCACTAATTTTGACATCTTTTTATAAAACTCGGGACCAAAACCGTCAGGGCCTGGAGCCTTCTCACTTTGTAAGGATTTAATTGTATCCAGGACCTCTTGGGCCGTTATCGGCCTACACATATCTGTTCTGCTTTTCTCAGATAATGAAGGGAGTTTAATATTATCAAAAAAACTTTTCCTTGGAACTGACGTATTTTGACACTGAGTATACATTTTGGTAGAACTCTTTCATTATTTTACTGATAATTTTGGTTTCAAAGTGTTGTTCACCCCTTCTGTCTCTGAGCGAGGGTATTGCATAGAACCCTTCTTTGCCCTGGGCTAGTCTAGCAAGTAGCCGGCCAGGTTTGTTCCCGGATTCAAACAGTCTATGTCTGGCATAAAATATTGCTGATTCTGCTTTTTGAGTTAGAAGTTGATCTAAAGCAGATCTGGCTGCTTCTAAATACTTTAACACAGATGTGGAGGAAGAAGCTTTAAATTCTCTGTCCAAGCTAACAATATCTCGCTCAAGCTCTAGCTGTTTCACTAATGTAGTCTTCCTTTTTGCGGCTGTGTAAGAAATGATGGACCCTCTAAGACAGTGCTTCTGTCTTAGATGCTTCTCAAATGCTTCTCGTGAGTTGTCAGGGGGTCGCGGGCTGCCTTGATTTCCAACTGACCAAATAAAAAATATTTTTTTTTTAATTTTTATTTTAAGTACTAGCAAGCATGATGTGTGCTTGTGTATGGTCATATCCGCACGAAAGGCCGCAATTTGCAGTAAATAAATGTCCACGTGTCTCCAAGTGTCTTTGTAGGCTATTTAAAAAGAAATCAAGCAAGTAAACTAATAATAACATTAATGAATTATTGGTCGCATCACAGAAGGCCTATTGGCCTATAATAATAAAAAAACACCACCTTAACTATGTTTACAGTTTAAAAATGTTTTGAATGAAATGCAAACCTCAGTTAATCATTTGCTCTTGTTTCTCTGTCCTGAGATTCACACAGACTGAGCAGTCTTGTTTAAATGTTACAAATTGAGCTAATAAACTAAACTTTGAATTTTTTTGCTGCAGAAGTTATCTCAGCTAATTTTTGTTATCTAATTTGATAATAAGGTGATTGTATGCAGAATGCTCGTGCCAGAAACTCATACAGTGGTTTTGTACAGATAAATAAATACATATTAGCAGGTTCTCAATAGTATTTAAATTTAGGGGGGGGGCGCGAAACAATTTCTGTCCCCTAGGGGGGGCATGACAGAAAATAATTGAGAACCACTGCTCTAAGAAATGCCTTGCCTGTTTCCCATAGAGTAGACGCAGAAACCTCAGGTGAGTCATTTGTGGAAATAAACAGTTCCCATTGATTTTCTAAATAAGTCACAAATGCAGGGTTGCTAAGAAGAGACGGATACAGACGTCAGTGTCTAGAAAAAGGGTCATGGTAAGGTGGCATTACTTCAATAGAGACTGATGAGTGGTCCGAGAGAACACATGTGTTAATGGAGCAAGCTCCGGTTCTATCTAGTAGTGGTCTAGAAACAAAGATATAATCAATTCTAGAAAAAGACGAGAAAAAAATGTGAAATCTTTTCCTCGTGGATTAGTGATTCTCCATGGGTCAAAAAGGCCAATATCAGCAGAGCTCTATCGTAGCTCTTGCCATTTTAGATGGAGGTCCGATTTTAGGTGGGCCATAATCCATCTCAGGCACCAGACCAAAGTTAAAATCACCTCCAAGTATTACATAAGGTGGGGATATGGAAGAAATATCAGCCAGTAACTTTGAATGAAATGAGCTATCAAAAGTATTTGGTGCATAGACACTTCCTATGAGAACCCGTTCACCATATAGAAACCCAGTGATTATAACAAACCTTCCTTCTGTATCTCGAACAACTTTATCTAGTGTAAATGGAAGACGTTTGTGGATAAGTATTGCTGCCCCTCTGCTTCTTGAATTGAAAGAAGAGTAATAAATTTGACTCACCCAGTCCCTATTTAATTTTAAATGTTCGATATCTGTAAGATGCGTCTCTTGTAATAATGCCACCTGTACCCTGTCTTTCTTAAGCATGGAAAGCAATTTGCGTCTCTTAACAACATGGTTGATTCCTTTGACATTTAACGTTATGATTTTCGTGCTACTCATTAACTATATGATTGAACATAAAACAAATAAAAGTGATCCATATCTAACTGAAAATGACCCCTTACCATGAGCATAGCACAATACAGAGTTATATGGCGCATGAAATGAGTGATCTGTGCTGGTATGAACACAAACAACAAGAACCTTGTTCATACTCAGAGAATAATGTAAACATAAAGAAGATACCAGAGTATGAGAAATGTTAACACACAAAACAAAACAAAAACAAAAACAAAAAGCTACCCACTGGGTAGTGCTATAGGAGCACATGCTGCCAAAATCAGTTTACACTTCTGGAGCAAGATAAAAAAATTAAAAAAGCTCCATATCCCACCCCGCCCCCACAACAAAAAGTTTGTTACCTGCCTATTGTTATTCCGGCCACATATCAATATAAGGTATCAAATTATGCTAATAATGAACAGAGAGAGCCCCTCCTTAAATGTTAACATAATTAGATCACTTAATAATAACCACGCAAACCTTGTAAAACCTAGTAAAGCCATGTCACCATTTGTGCCTTTAAAGTAGTATGTGGAAGTGTCCTCTCAAAATACAATAGCTGCTGTTATAATAATAATAAAAACTAAAACAAAACTAAACTTACGTAGACCTTAATGATATGTGTTCATGTAGTCTCCCAGATCAAGCATGAAAAAAGTCATACTTCAGGCGTCTCCTGTCCGGCTTTACTCCAGCGTGTTGAGAAAGTTTTCTGCATCTCTTCGTGATTCAAACTTGTGTTCTTTGCCGTTGTGGTTCACAGCCAGTGTAGCCGGGAAGCGCATGTTAAAGCGGATGCCTCTCTCGATCAGAGCCTGGCACACACCGTTGAAGGCTCGTCTTCTCTCCCGAACCGCAGACGATAAATCCTGATGAATGAAGATCCGCTGCCCGTCATGTTCCAGATTAGGCGTCGCTCTCAGTGCGGCCATTATCCTCGGTTTATCCCTGGATTTGTGCAGTTTAATAATCACCGGGCAGGGACGCACACCCCGCGGCCCCAAGCTCCGGTGCGCCCAGTCAATTTTGATGCGGCTTTTAACGCCGGGAGTCGCTTCCAAGCCAAGCACGGTAGGCAGCCAATCTTCAAAGAAGTGAATGGGTTTTTTTCCCTCGGTGCTTTCTTTCAGATTGAGAACACGAATGTTATCCCGTCTACTGCGGTTCTCCATATCATCCATGCCATCGGCCATGAGCTTAATTTTCTTCTCTGCTTCAGCGAGCATCCCCTGTAGACCAGTCACTGTATCCTCCACATCCGACACTCTCTGCTCGGCCTCGGTGATGCGTTTTTTCCAAAGTCTCCGTGAATTTGGAAAGTTTTTCTTCCATCATGTCGCCAAAGTTTTGAGTTACCTCGCGAATCAGAGCTTCAGTGTTCACCGTCGGGGAGGGTTCCTCTTCACCTGCTCCTCCGAAGCGGAAAAGTAATGGCGAATCCGTTTTTTGGCTAGTAGTTGCAGCAGTAGCCATTGGTCGTGTGTTGATTTGTCTGTTTCGACATCATTTGTTGTCAAAATTGTACTTTTTCTGCTTGCCACTAGTTCTTACACTACTGAGTCAATGTGATCAGCCGAAATGGGAGCGATAACTTGAAATAAAATATATTTTAAGACAAGTGGGAGCGGGAGCTCAGTGGAAACACGTCTTCTAGCCAGACATCGTCACGTGACCCCCCTCTTGTTCTGTTTTTAAGTCAGTGTTTCATTGTCTCTCTATTTCTTAATCTGTACTATGCAATTCAGCCTGTCAACAGGTGTGTCTTAATTGCACAGTATTTTATTTTATTTTAACAAAACTGCTTAAGAAAAGCCAACTTGCCTTGAGGTTCTGCAACTTGATTACATTCATAAATCACAGCTAGCTACAACAAAAATGTTAGCACGTGTAGCTTAATAAACTTTACTTGGATCAAGCCACCAAATAAAAAACTGTGCCAGGCAAAGCTAAACCAAGACTGCACATGCAGAATCTTTTTTTTTTTTCGGTATATGCTCAGGGACCAGTTCTTATTGAAATGACCGGGCTGTGATGATTATATTCACCATCCATGAATTTAGATATGTATTGCTGGAATGAGTACATGTCAATGTGAATCATGGCATATTGAACTGCTGCATCTTTTTTTCTTTGTATGTTGCTGAAAGAAATACAGAAAACTATTGAAATTGGCCCAACATGCACATCAAAAACAGCAGAGCATTTCTCGCAAACATTGTAAATGGCAACAATGAACTCAAAGTAGAAAAGGTCAAACAACTACAGCTACCTTGCTTTCAACTTCATCCTCAGGTATCAAAGCATACAGGATTAACTACATGTGATACACTCTAATTGCATTTGTCTGGAATGCAATATTATGAGTTTTCCCATTTCCTCAACGTTTTATCACGCTCTGGTATCGGAAACCTGAAGACCCAGGGCTGCGGCTGGTTATGCATTGCACAGAGATTGTGTCATAATTGTGTCCCATCCAAAGTCTTAATCAGTTTAACCTTTCTACTGAGCCAGATCAGTTTACTAATACATCGTATGGATGAAGTGTGTGTGTGTGTGTGTGTGTGTGTGTGTGTGTGTGTGTGTGTGTGTGTGTGTGTGTGTGTGTGTGTGTGTGTGTGTGTGTGTGTGTGTGTGTGTGTGTGTGTGTGTGTGTGTGTGTGTGTGTGTGTGTGTGTGTGTGTGTGTTAAGGGGTGTCTGTCATGTTCTGGCTGTTGCAGTGATGCTAAACTGGTTTATGATGGATGGATGGAGAAGAGCTGTGGAATCTGCTTCTTAGATCACAGGCCTATTTAGACCTTTTCTAAATACCTAAAATTTCCCATGGTTTGTAGCTGTTTTTTTTGTTGCTTTATATTGTCATGTATCATGTCCATTGTAGAGTTTCTTTGCTAAACAGATAATTATAGCCAAAGTTTATTTGTGGTATTTTAGGGGGCAAAGGCATAACAGGTCCTTTCTCCTCTTGAGTCTACCATCCTCTCCCACTCCTTGTATTCACACACTGGCCTCGTTTTGTGCCCGCACACAATTTGTGCCACAAGCCGCCACTCCACAAACATATCCACCAAACTGGTCGGTTGGTAGTGTGTGTGTTGAACAGAGCTAAATCTCTTTGAGCATCCAGATTGTTTGTTTTTGTTTTTTTGCTGACTTTCAATGTGGCAGACGGCATCACACACCAAACAAGCAAACAAAAATATATGTGTTGTTTATACACACGGGCGGTACCACTTCTGCCTCAAGGCCACGCCACAAGCCCAGGACCAAAGTAGCCCTCTACCAAGCTAGACCCCACACCGCACCACTGCAGGCAAGGCTAGACCTGCAGCTAATATATATATGAGAAACTGAGTTACTGCTACTGTGCAAAATAAACACTACGAGAAGTATGGATAAATGATGTAGCGAAAGACGTGTTTACGTTAAGGGTGTCAAGTATAAATTATGCACCGCGGTGTTCTGTGGTTAGTGTGCCGGGTTTAATTTGAACGTCGGAGAATAGAAATGAAGGCTTGAAGAAACTGAGCCAGAGAAGCAATTCAGCTACACTGATGTCATCCTTCCCCTAAAAAAACACTACATTTTTGCCCAGAATTCATCACAAGGCATTATGCATGACAAGTGATTTGGTATGTGCTGAATGTGGACTTGTTGAGAGCATTTTTGAAGCATGAGCGGAGCCATTTTGCAAACACACACAGCTCAAGTGTTTGTTACAAGTCAACTTTCTAAGCTGAGACTTGTGTGTGTTTACACTATCAAGACCTTCAGTGTGTTTTCAAATGGCCACCAGAGAGCGAGAGAGCGAGGAGAGATCGAAATGGAAAGATCCAAGAATCGAGTCATGGATTGTAGCATTAAACTGCAAATATATCAAAACAGTGAGCTATTACCAAAACCACATCTACGACAATGATTGATAATGAGTGAGAGAGGGGAGAAATTGAGAGAGAGAGGGAGAGAGAGAGAGACAGGACCAGAACTCCTTTGCAGTGGGACACATCAGGACACAATTCACAGAATGATGCAATTTGTTATTGCCCTATGTCGTGATTGTGTGACCCAGCAGAACAGGCACTACAGAGACTGATATTTAAGCTTGGATTTACCTCTCCCCCTTAGAGTTTTACACCCCAGTGATCTCTAACTGTCTCCAGAAAGAAGCCCTCTCTCGCTTTCTGTTCCCTTCTCAAAACATCTGTTTCATATTCAGTCTGTTCAGCTATGGAATTAGTTTAACATCGATGTAAAAAGGTTTATGCAGGGTTTAGAACCAGATTGGTTTAGTTATTCGGGCAGAATTACAGTAGAAGCAAGAAGCCTTTAAATCACAGCATATCCTTTTGTTTTTCCTCCCAGCTTTCTCATAACGGTGTTCTGTCATACTGTGTCATGTAGAAGCCGTCATTTAGATCGCACTGTATCCTTCTCAGAGGGCAAAAGAAACGCAACATCAGTATAACCACCATATATGCCAGTTTCCTTTTCAAAGGCACAAAGCCAAGACATTTAAATAAGGTCATGCATGATTTAAAGTAAAGCCAGGAAATACATATTATACATGGGGAAAATGGTGTATTGTAATGCGCCTGCACTCTTTACTGGCAAATTGTGCGAGGCCAGCGAGGAACATGCTAGGACTTATGTTACAGCTAGCATAAACATGTCTGATGAGAAATTTGAAGGAAATATTCCATAAATATGAAAACGTTTACCAAGAAAAAGCAGTGAATAGTGAAACCATAGGATTTTTTGGCAGGTTGCTTGAGTTTGTCATAATTGCCGAGGAATGGGGAGTGGTGTTCTTCTCAAATCAATGTGTTTTCTTATTGGACAGCACACACATCTTATTGTGGACTGAATTATTGAATATGAATGAAGAACTAGACAGAAATGTGTTGATTGATTTATTGAAACGTGAATGAATGTCGATTTGCTGAAAACGCCTATAGACTGTGTGTATATATAGAGAACGCTGGAGCCATGATTTGACTTGACACTCCAAACGTCTATAGCGCAGTCTGATATATTACAACCAGCCGTAGCCACATGACTGGAAACTGGACCCTTTAAACCCACAGAGAGCAAAAAAGAACACAACCTTGGCATGCTGAGGAGTGAACAAATCTAGGGGCACCGTGGCATCTCAGTTGCACCACATGTCTTGGGCAGCTATTTCTTTTTTTTTTAAACCCAGAAGGCTTTGTGGTCTGGTGCCCCTCCAGAGGATTGCATAAATGCACTCTCTTCCCCTACACCCTGCTCGAGTCCTTGGGTTGGTGTTGATCATAATGCCATGTTGACCTATTGTTTAATTTTGCTGGCATGTTTACTGTCTGAATTCTGTAGTGAATCTGGCATCAAGGTATTTCACTTGGCAACTGGCTGGGCTTCTGCAGTGTTTATTTGTTGTCACGTCAGAGTTATAGAGTCGCCTAGTGTATGCTATAGTAGACTTGAGCTTTTAGACAGCTGTGTCAACTCTTGCCTTGTGTGGACAATGAACGGTTTGCCAAGAAGGGAGACAGGCTTTCATTGCTTTACCTAACAAGTCTCTGTGATACAGAAACATTGTAACTTCAACTGTGGTATTTATTTCATCAGGTTGTGTCATACAGTGACAGTGTGAGCGCAACGGAGAAGAGTGGTCCAGTTTGCATTTGTTTGAAAATACAATTGTGGTGTTGGGTATGTAGGGCCCTATGAAATCCGTTTTATTATTTTCCAAATTCCGTTTTTATTTTTTCACAAATTCCGTTTTTTCCGTTTTTTATCTCATGACTTCCGTTTTTTGACAATTAACACATTTAATTTTTCGAAACGAGTGTCTAATTAATGTGTCTAGAGTGAATACAGGCTTTATAGGTCCATGGCTTTTACATGTGGGACAGCGCTTCACCCAACAGCGGGCTGCAACACCAACCTACAGTCTGTTGTGTGATGGAGAGCTAGTTAACATTAGCATCAGCGTTAGCCGACATCACGGCAACAGCTGAATAATGTAACACATAAACACAAGTTACACTACATGAAAACAACGGGCTGTAGACACTAGAGTTATAATTGCGTGTAGGGAAACATTGTTGAGACTGGAATTTCGTACCGCAGCGTCCGTTCCATAATACAACAACACTCCCTTTAGCAATGGCTGAATATAAGACTTCCCTGTGCTGTGTATCTGCGGGAGCGAGTGGCATTAATAACTTCAAAACAGTAAACGTTTAACATGATTACGTGCTTTTAGATGCTTTAAGCATATGCCGAATGTATAAACAGACCGTATTATTAACAACCAATGAAGTTATGTACATGCCAGAGTTATGTTTATGGATGAATTAGCAAGTAAACATTGAATAGACAGATTTGTTAAAGGGGTTTGGCGCCGTGTGTTACTGCAGCCAGGCTCTACTTTTCAAGGCAGTATTTTGGTCTTTAGATGTCGACAAACCAACATTTCTCCCTAGCTCTGCTTTAATTTCAACCGAGTTGTATCCCTTTGCCTTGGAAACTAAATTTCACCAAAATAATGGTGAATTCCGTGACATTCCGAGTTAATGTGAATCCGTCCGCGTTTTCGTTATCGTGGAAATCATAGGACCCTAGGTATGTTTGTTTGTTTGTTTGTTTGTTTGTTTATTTATTTATTCATTATTCTTTCGGACAATTCTACACAATACACAATTTTCTCTTTCACATATTCATACATCTTACTTTGTGTTGTCCGAAGGGTGACGGAAGAAGCCAAAGGCTTATCAGGTCCCGCCCCCATTTTCATCAGATTCGGATTCAGATACAGACACAGATACATAGTTACTGTTACAGAAAAAAATAATAATAAAACAAACAAAAAACACAATTTTGTTGATGTTTTTTTGTTTTTGTTTTGACACGTGGTCAATGGCATTTAGAGACCAACTTAGCAGTTCCATGATCAATCTGCTTACTTCAGCTTTTAAGATCAGTTCTGCTCAGTTCAGTTTTTCTGTGACAATGCAAAGTGTGATGTGGCCTTGATATGTAGATTAGCATTCAAATATTCTCAGGAATCTGTACTTGCACGTTGAAAACACAACAGCTGCTTGCAATGTACTTTACATCTCTGAATTGTGCTTTCTTTTTTCAAGCATGAATGGTTAATTTCAGGAGTTGTTGTCGGGGCGTACGGCATCGTTCCAGACTTGTGGCAATGTCCAAAGATGCCAATTTCTCCATTAACAGCAGCCTCAATGGACCAAAAGGAAATGCAATCACTAGGCATGTTGCATTTTGAGCCAGTGATGCAAAACATTTTCTTGGCCAATTTGAAACTAGGGAAAATATTAGGGAAAATGCATTAGAATTAGACGATGTAGGAGAAAGGAGAATCAGACAAAGAGTTGACAGCATGTCATTGCTAGACAGACAGAGGGGTGAAGACAGAGGAAGATGGAATTGATGGATAGTAATGGTGAACCAGTACAATTGTACGCATTGTACAGTATTTGTCTAAAAGTCTCACAAAAGGGCAATGAAGTGGATCAATTACATAACGCTATTGTCATTATTGGCTGTTGTGTGCCTGTCATCCCCCGATATGAAATGGAGGCACGGAGCACGTTGAGGTATATAGCATCACATTGAACTGGAGCAAAAGGAGCTTATTGGCAGAAGGGGGTAAAAGACAGAAGAGAGAGGGTGAGAATGGAGGCAGGTGTGAGTGAAAGGTGCTGGACAGATTGACGCCCTGGTGTCAAAGGACGCCGAAGCTCATGGGCCCGTCAAACAGGATCCTGCATTGACTGCCAGTAACATCAGTCCAGGCGCCGGCTCGGAACACAGATCATGTTTAGGATTTTCATTGCGTAACCCCCAGTCTGTCTATTTCATGGCGGGGTTCGGATTTCGTGAATAGGTTTATAATTAATGCCTTGACGGTTACTAATGGCTGTGGCACTGGAAGCTTTGTATTGCAATCTAATTAGCCATTATGAATGGTTGGGATTGGTGGTGAGAATATAAACACACTGTCACGAGACAAAGTGGGAATGCTTTTTCAGAAGCCTTTTCACTGAATGAGAGCACACAGGATCATGTATCTCCTCACTAAAGTGAACACCCAAAATCCCTCTCGTTTCCAATGTTTATTCAGCCAATATTCAACCCTCGGGCACAATAAATCTTTCTTATCTTTCAATCTTATTTGTAAAAGTACCTCAAGTACTTGCTTTCTTTTTGCAACATAAAAAGCTCCATTCAAATAAGACTTCCAACAGGACTCTAGTCTGAATATCCTAACATTCACGAAACGGATGATGACAGCATAAGTCAAAATGAAGAGAAAGATGGTAAGTGTGTGTGTTGTTTTGCCCTCTTAATAATCTTACTTTTAATTTAATAATATTCCTATGCTCAAGGGAATTAAATAGTGATGTTGACAACAAGCCAATTGTATGTTTGGAGAATTCAATCATGGGAAATGAGTAATAAGTTGTGTGTGTGTGTGTGTGTGTGTGTGCGTACACGTACTAGCAGTCATAACCTTACTTGGTTCTTGCTTGCTATAGGACAGCATAAGCTAGGCATCAAGATGTTATGTCATACCTAATAAATGATTGAATTGATACATGTGTACGTATATTCCGGGGGATCTTAGGGCAGCTATTGAAAAAAAAAAAAAAAAACTTTGCACTCCTGCAAAACCAGAGGCCACATATTCTGCAAACACAATAGTTCTCCCCTTGACTTCTGTCCTGTCATATTTGATAGAGCCATTTTAGAATATTGATTTAAGAAGACCTGCAGTATTTTCAAATGCCAAAAAACTCTCCCTTTAACAGACATATGAATCCAGCAATGTGACAGATTCCATGTTTAAATATTGTGCAATCTGCTGTTGTATCTCCGGTTTGTTACCTCCTCGGGTTCTCTGTGAAGCGTTGATATGGTTCGGATCAGAAATGTGATCTGGTGTTATTTAGAACTGAAGTAAAGTCTTTTTAAGGGGAGCGGTACAGCTGACCATTGTTATACAGTTGAGTAAATGTATGTCAGTGTGAAATGTGTTTCTTGACACCCTAAGCCTTTGCCCAGAAGCAAAAATGTAATATGTTGGGGCAACAGAGGAATTTAAGCTGGAAATTGGTTTGGTTCTTTATCCAATGCTGCATGATAACACACACACAGAAGACATATACACATATCCTTTTCCCTGTTATCTGTTTGAGAACGTGACCCTGTTTTCCTTTTACCCTCAACCTGGTGAACTAGTAAACTCCAGGCCGCCCGGTTTAAGAGGAAATCACATCTTAGCTCTCTAATCTGATGCAGGGCTGCAGAGCTGCTAGACCTTTGAATGAAGGCCTCTGAATCACAGCAGGTTAAGTGCTTCCATGAAGGCAGCCTCACTGTGTTTTCGTGCAGCCGGGGCTCTCACACACACTGTGCCAGGCCTCCACCACCACAGTAACAGGGGCTTCAGATCCATCACTACACTTCCTCCTCAATCTCCCAGCTAACAAGTCTGTGAGAGGAACAAAAAAAAAAAAGTTGGGCCAGCTCATTATGTGAGCGTGGCCTCATTTAGTCATCATAGGAACGCTTCCTGTCTTGCCATCCACAAGAGTTTTTAATCTGGCCCCCAAACTATTCAGGCATGGGTGCAAAATGGCTGTTAAGAACAATTTCGTTAGTCATTTACATGACCATTTCCTCCCACCAATTTATCAGTTGTGCCTGCTTGTTCATTCGCATCTGGACAACACTCCCTCGCTTTAAGTAATTTGTCGTGTGCACTGATATCTCACCACTTATAAATCACAACTTCCCAAAAAATTACAAAAGTCGCTTCAATGAAAAGTCGCTTCAATGAAAAGGAAAGCAAGTGTATGTGATAATTCATTAACTTCCAGAAAGAGAGAAGAAAAGAAGTCCTCCGCTATCTTTGATTCTAATTAAAGCCCTATTCGCAAAAAAGGGGGTAGCTGCTAAAGAGGTCCCGCTTTGCAGTGGAAATGATATATGTAAACTATGTAATGCGAATGTTTTAGGCAAGCTGTGTTTAATTTTGTTCCCTGACGAAGTGCATGAGAAACCTGCCTCTCCTTAGCTGTCTCGTTGAATCATATGGATATAATTTCATCCATTTACGTTTTTCTGCTCTTTGCTGTGGTTGCCACAGGGCATTTGGAAGCCGGCAGATTAAATGCACATGTTCCTCCCATCCGCAGCCGGGCCACTCTGCTCCACAGCCTCCCCTCTGAAACAGATCCTGAAGTGTTGGTGGTTTTCCTCGTTGGTCAGGGGCAGAGAAAGACACCTTGTGATAAACCAACTCAGTCGCTCAAACCGCTTCTTTCATACTTATAAAGTTAAACAGGCTGCTTTTTGAGCATTGGCACTTTCTAACATGTTTTATTTGGCAGTATTTTTCTAAGCCAACAAAGCTTGTTGCCCTTCATCATGTCTGTCAGGCTTGGCTGTGAAGGAGCCTGCATGTATTAGGGTAAAACTAATCACAGTGGAGAACCGGTGGAGTCTGTCAGTGCTCTGAGTGCCCTTTGCTTTTATGGGGGGGCCCTCTGAACATGAGTAATAGTGAATTTCATGCTAGTGAGCAGCCCATCCGTTGAACGCCATCTCCCCATCGTTAGTCAGTGGCCTGATCAACAATTACTGCTTGGGGCCAGAGAGATTTATTAGTGCGAAGGTGATTCCCTCATGTCTGTAGCAACCCCAGCAAAGCTTAGAGCCCCTGTAAACCCAACTCTACAAAATCCCTCTAACTATGTAATTTGGAGAGTTAGTTGCATGACAGTGAGCATCTGAAAAGAGTTAGGCATATTTATCAATCCAAATTAAAGATATTGTCATTTAAGTTTCATAAACTTTACATAAATTCGGTTTAGATGAGGCGGGCGATGCTGGAGCCTCTGGTTTCTTAAGGCACAATAAATATTTTGAAGCAATCATGGCAGTTCTCTGGCTGAACGTTCTATAAAAACAATGACTGTTGCAATGGATGCCGTTTGATATGACTGAGCCCACACAGTCCAGTCAATTGTTTTTTTTAGTTTTATAATATTTATGAACATTTATTTCAGATTTTTGTAAAATCCTATTAAGACACTCAACTTTAATATCATAAATTGATTTTTATTATTTTAGACCAGTTTTCCTGGGAGTTTAACCTTTGTGTGAGAAAAGAACCTGAAGCTTATTCTTGCGGCAATAAAAATACCTAAAAAAAATAAAGGTGACGACCTTGGCTGTGTGGACCATAGTCAGATGTTTTCCAAAGAGAAGAACATCTTCCTTACCGCTGCATTTCTGTTCTTTTGCCATTTTTTAAAAGCTTTTAATTGTATTTCTGTCCGACATTGCAGCAGCCATATATCCTCCCAATACCACTCCATAACAGCTGGTTTGTTTCCATCATACGGCGGCTACTGCAGGTTGCTAATGAGCCAGCGCATGTGAGGAGGGCCCGGACACTGCCGCCTTTTAGCCCTCCGACACTGTTTTGCCTTCTCCCTGCCAGTCAGGAGTCATTTCCCATGAAGGCCTCAGGCTCGCCGCAACCTCCACTGGCCTGCATGCTGGGCCCATAATCTGTCTGTTGTGATCAGCTGCCCGTCCACCCTTTCAACCTGCTCTCGCCCCGTTCAGCCATGTCAAGACCCCGCTGTCATACCGAATGTTTACTGAGCTACTAACCCCCCTGCCCCACATACACACACTTAAGAGTGAGATGGTGTCAAAGGGGCTCAAATCTATCCACGCTGCCAGTGCCGCTACCCTTGTGCGGTGATCTGCTGGTTTACTTTAGACGGAGGAAAACTAAACATGTTTAAAGCAATTAATGTGATTAGTGCTGTCTAAACTGTTTTCATAGATAATATCAAAAGTTAAATCAATCGTGTGTCTGATGCCTCAGCCACCACAACGTTCTGTTTACACCACTTTAAGCTGTGTGTTCATTACTTTCGAAACTGTCTCTATTTCAGGCAACTCATCATAAACGATATGGAGAACCTTCTGACATGTATGCTTTTTTAACATGCACATGTGTTTGATTTTGGTAAATCTAGTGGGATCAATCCCGTAACCTGGGATGTATTTATAATTGCCATTTTCCACTTTTGTTGTACAAAAATAAGACTGCCCCTATCAATATTGTTAAAGCCTCTGGAAACCTTCAAAAATTGTAAAAAATCTATTTATGATATCAAAAGTGGGTGTCTCAATAAGCACTACAACGATCTGATCGAACATGAATGTTCATAAATATTAGAAACTTAGTTTAAATTTATTTTTATTTTTTACTGGCAAGACCGATCAACAAGACTGTGTCGCCTCTGCTTGGTCTTATTGAGCTCTTGGTCTCCATGGCAACACTTATTGTTTTGATAGAATGTTTCGGGTAGATAACTTGTGTGATTGGTTCAAAATACTGTGTCATAAGAACCAGATGATAGCCTGCCTCATCTAATCCGAATTCCTTTAAAGTTTATCCACTTGAACAAAATTATCTTTAATATGGATTACTAAACATGCCTAACTCTTTTCAGACGCTTACTATCATGCAACTTACTCCCCAAATTACATAGTGAAAAGGAATTTGTGGATATGGGTTTACAGGGGCTTTAAAACTCTTCCACGTCCTACCTAGAGTATCAGGAGTGCTGGATTGTACTGGCTTATTCACCGCAGGCCCCAAATATACAAACCTAAGTAGGTTTTTTGTTACAATCCATGAACTCACTAAAAGAACTAATTTTAACCAGCAGATTGGCCACATGAGAACGTCTTACTGTAGCATAAAATTGTCCATGCAGAGTTCTGGGTAATGTTCATGCCTTGAGGTGGCAAAGCTATTGGTTTCCCAGCAGGCAGGAAAACCTCATTCTCAGCCGTCTCCCAGCAAGTCCAGGTTCCATAGTAATAATACGCTCTCCTACTCGATTAACACGGTTCCCTCCACAGACCCCTGACTATAATTTAGCCTCAAATTTGTATTTCGTAAAAGAAAGCAATGAAAGAGTGATTATTCCCTTATACATAAATACACACATTTGGCACGTCAATAATAGCCGTGTTTGTTTTCCAAACTCAAATGCTCGGCGCCGTATTTCAGCAGTCAGCATGGACCGTGTCTTTCACGACTGGTACGGCAGAGTGGATGTTCCTCTGCACCGAGATTTTTATTAAACTTTCCCACCCTCGCCGCGTCTCTCGTTTCCATCCGAAACATTTGATTGGCATGACTTGAGAATAATATGTTTCCGCTGCACAACACTCGATGTGAACTCTTTAAAGCGTTTTCCATGGTTGTACAATATACGCTGAAGCCTGGACAGAAAGAGTGTGTGTGTGATAACCCAGGGTTTTTTATTCATCCTACATTCCTGGCCTCTGCCTCATTGGGATTTTGTCTTGCTGTCATGCTGTAATGCATTTATCCTGATTATGTCTCAGCTTTAGCCATATCCTAATGGTTAAATAGTGATGTTTTTACTGATTCTGATGCTTTTGGGTTGTTTGCCACACAGGTGCATACACCCACAGATCAGCCAGGTCACCCAACACGGCTCTACCATGACTGGCTTAGGTTTCCCCTATATTAAATGGAGCCTCTGTGAATAAAAGGCCCTGCCTGTGCTGTGTGAGTGAATGAAGGAGACCAGGGATGAGTATTGCAAGCAGTAAGCCCATTAGAGGAATGGTGTCACTCTCTCCTTAACGGTTACCCGACCTGTTGTCAGTAGGCTTCACTAAAGGTCAGGGTACAATGGACAGTAGAGACCGTTTGTTAATGATGTTGTAATTGCACTGAGGTCAGCTTATCCCTTTGCAAGAAACCGTTTTTTTATGTAAGATTTAAGAGTGAAGACGTGGTCTGGCAATTAAATTCAACATTTAGAGTGACATTCTGGTTTCAAACCTCATATTAAGGTTTGAAACATTCAGTAGTGCTTAGTCTTTTCCTCCTCAGCATGTCGCCTTACCATTCATTCATCACGTCACAGTAAATTTACCGAGCAACAAAATGTATGTGTACAGTATATGTTGTTTGTGAAAGTTAGTTCGAAAGTTGTAGTTTTTTTCATCCAGTCATACAAGCATTGGACTTGCTTACAGGGTGAAGAGCAGGAAGAAGGAAGCCTACATTAGCTCTTCACCTGTTCCTATTGTACCCTTTGACAGCTAAGTCTGAGCATATCGATGACAAGATGCTGCTGAATACCTAAACGAGATTGACCATGGATATAAGTAACACTGGGCGATGCTTCCCATACTCCTTACTGTACACACATACACTATATGACTCTTTACACTGCAGCCCTTATGGGGGGTCTCATCAACCCATCAGCCCTGTTTTCTGCTCAAGAGCAGGAGTGGACATGCGAGAAGCCTCATGAATCATTCACATGTTAACAAATCTGTGGTGTTCATTGGCTGAGTGGTTTGGATCAAATGGGCCAGGCTGGGTCCTATATGAGCTTGCGTACAGTCACTGTCACTTGTCAGTCCAATACACTTTACACCACACACACACACTTATCTCGTGCTATGCATTACAGCCCATTAACCGCCGCTACACGGCACACTCCAGTTTCCCCTGCAAATTAGACCGCAGCGGCAAACATTGGTGCAGGTGTACCGTCACGCATGCCGCTGTCTTTCAGGTTGATGTAGTTTTTCAACAAAGGTCCTTGGAATGGCCATTCAAGATCCGTGGAAAGCATGGTCACAATTATACCATCCGTGTTCTTAAGTGTCTCTCACTTTTCCATAGCCGTTGAATCCGTGGTGTATAGGGAACTGCTCCAGCTGTGTGAGTGATTAAGGGACAGAGGGAAAGAGTGGGACAGCTTCTAACTGAGTCACACACGCACACGTATAGAGCATAGCCCACATTGTACCATAATTTTGTCTGATTTACACTGATTGATTTATTTATTTTTTTGTCTGTGTGGATGTGTTTTCCTCCATGTATATTATGTATGTGTGTGCATGCATGGTGGGTGTTTGTTTGTGCCCGTCTGTGGTTGTCTTTGTGCCTGTTTTTGTGTGTGTATGCAATTCCATGTCATTCATGTTTGTGTGTGTGTGTGTGTGTGTGTGTGTGCTGTCTTCCCCTTCCCGCAGTTCGAGAGCTGCAACAAAGCGTTTTCGCGTCTGGAGAACCTGAAGATCCACCTGAGGAGCCACACAGGAGAGAAGCCTTACCTGTGCCAGCACCCCGGCTGCCAGAAAGCTTTCAGCAACTCCAGCGACCGCGCCAAGCATCAGCGCACTCACCTGGACACGGTCAGAAAACCAAGTCTCTGCTCCGTCTCACCTCCCAATGTTTCCCCAGAGAAGATTAATGTTTAACCTGTCTCTGGCCAACAGTTGAAATAGCCTGGGTGGTCCCCCTGTGTTGCAGAAAGGTTGGCTCCATAACCTTGTCGACTACAAATGCCTGCACAAGTCAGATACAAATTGCGTTAGATAATGTGCAAAATTAAAATATTAGCTGTCAAATAATTAGCAATGAATGTCACTCAGTATATGTGTTGGTGTGTGCTCATAATGTGTGCCTCTTTAACTTTTACACCAACATTAAAAAAGTGCACTGCCATCCAAGTCTCAATGCCTATTACTGTAGTATTTCCACATCTTGACAGTGTTTAGATTTTAATAAGTGATGTCAGTCAGTGAGCAGTGCGGCATTCTCACGTTCTCCACACTGGCAGTGACACGCCACAGATCATTAAATGATCAGTTCCATTAGGGCCGAGTCGCAGCTCAGGTCGTAGCAGACTTGGATTGGAGCTGCGAGTTCAGACAGAGCTTTGCCTGTTTCTGGGACCTGTGCAAAGGGAAGGAAAGGTTGAGTCAGCCATCGCTGCCACTCGTCATGTCTCAGTAAGCCTACCAATACCTCACTTTATCACCATCCGCACGCCAACACAGCAAGGGAGTAAACAGTTGATTTTCTAAAACTAAGTCCTTATTGGACAGTTTAGGTGTTCATTTTTACACGTAAGGGAACTTTTTTTCTTACTCACCAACTATTCAAATTGAAACACATCTTGTCAATATATTTTATATTTTTCATGGTTACTTGATAGTGTAAGATAATTTATACATGAAAAGTATGCGCTTACCAGCTTTAAGCAAACTAGCCAAAAAAAAAGCAATAATAGAAATCTTTTTTTCTTATCATTGTTTTTCAAAAATGCTGTATACATTTTCTGGAATTGATCAGTTATTGAAGCCTTTTTTTATATAAGTTCAAAAGTAGGTTGATGTAAAATAGTGTGCTTTTATGGAGCCAAGTCAATTCACTTTTATGAACCCAAAAAAGACAAATTCATTTTGGAGTTCTTTACAATCTTTACAACTCTTAAACTCAATTAATATTATTTGCAAAAATGATTAACGGTATGGAACTAAATTTGTTCTTTAGAAACAATTCTAAAATCTTGAATTTCTCAACCGGTTACACTCAAGTTGTATGTCAGCAGTCTGTTTGTTACAAAGGGTGTCTGTTTACCTTTCACATGGCGGAAAAAACTATTTTCCTTCACTACCTACCTCAGGCCAGAGAAGTGGATTCAAGCTTTATGAACAGGTACTGAAAAAGCTAAAGAGAACAAAATATCAGTGATAAAGAGCAGGTAGAAATATAGCTGCAGTGGCACAGGGTCAGAACAGTTCTGAATCAGTAAAGGTTCAAATTCACCACTTTCGGCAAACTTGTAATTGAAAGAGATTTGTTTTAACAGTACTTTTATAATATTTATATTTCCAGAACATTTTTCCCTTGCATTACTGTATTGGCCAACCTCCAACGCTTTTTGGTACACGTAATAGTAAATCATTCAAAACTTTTACCGAAGTAGAGTTCTGAACGCAGACTGTTTTTCTATCAGCTAAGGATTTTCCTCCACCGCACACTCTTTCCACAGTAGGACAAATGATACAGCTAATCTGGGACCCTGATGCTTATGGCTTCACATTAACACCCCACTAAGGCATTCAGCCTTTGCCTGCCCTGCCAGATACACTTTAGGGGAATATCATTTTTAAGCTTTAATGATATTTATTCTACACAGAAATGGTGCTGTTTTTTTTTGTTTTTTTTACTCATGGTTCTGCACTGTATTGGGTATGTTGCTTGGCAAAACAAACATGGCGGAGATGAGTGGCACTATAAGCGCCTTGCAATAACAATGGCTTACTTACAGAAAAGTTTGAGGTATGGAGGCAGAGCTAATAAAGACGCGTATCCCCTTACACTTTAATGGCCAACTTATATTCCTGAGGATGAAAGAAAAATTGCCGTGGGGGGAAAAATCCCTCAATCAGCTAGCTACATGCTATATTTGCTTGGTTAATGAGGAGAACGTGAAATGACGAGGAAACTCCATGAAAGTGTAGTCGTTTTACAGATGTCATGTCTGGTAGTCTAATCTGCCTACATCTCCCTCTTCACACACTGACATACTGAATGATGATATACAGAACTACTAGACAGCTTAAATTATGTATTACTTTTTATTGATACACTTGATTTAATGTAGAAAATGTCCCATTACAGCCCTATTTTCATAACTTAACATGTTATGTATTTCCTAACTATTAACTGTTCATATTAATCTTGTGTGTGTGTGTGTATATACAGTGTATATATATAAACACACACACGCACACATATCCTCTGTTTGCATATAATTTTTCATAGTTTTATTGTAATATTTTCGATTGTTTCTTGACTTTGCTGTACTTGCTTTTACTTTCTTATTTTCAGCATGTTTTTTGATATGCACTTCTAAATCAGGATTCTGATATTAACCATGAAGTATTGATGTTGGCAGTACCAAGGGAGGAGGAAAACAAAGCCAGACATGCGAGCAGCGGCATGTAAAACAAAACACAGACCAGCTCTTTAAGTCCTGAATAAAATAAAAAAACTCAATAGGGAAATTCATTGGTATTGAACTATTTTATAATGGATCTTTTCTTTTTTCTTTTTCATGCCTTCTTCTTCCCTCTTCTTCTTACCTCAAATTCTGTCACTCTCAGCTGAAAGGTAGGACTTTAACTTTGCTTTTACTTCAGCAGATTTCAAACTAATTTCTTGTGTCTCTGTCCTAACAACAAAGTGAATTTAAATGTTTTTCACGTTTTAAAGCCGGTTGTTTTCTCTCTGCTCGTAGAAACCGTACGCGTGTCAGATCCCCGGATGTACCAAGCGCTACACAGATCCCAGCTCCCTACGCAAACATGTCAAGATCCACTCGGCCAAAGAGCAACAGGTGCGTAGAAAGGTAAGACACCTTCTACAGGAGATGATGGAACGCATATATCAAGAGATTTAAGCAGAAACGGAAAGCTAAAAAGTGGGCCCCTGTGGTCTGATGTCAGGTACTTCATTCTGAAGTATGTCAGAATTTTTTTGATTTTAAGACTTCTGTCACTTGAAGTTTTTTTTTAAAACATTTTTTATTTACATAAAGCAAAAGATACATTGTTACTCTAACTTGGAATTGACAAAGAACATTATTATATATGCTATGAAAACTAAAAGAGGAAGAGACATATTGCGTCTTATTTTGGATAGTGGGAGTACATAGATGTGGGCAGTTTTTCTGTGTATCACATAGTAGACTACGCTGCTATTCAAGATTCAACAGCTACTGTGCACCAATTTCTTGGACAGCTTCTAGTATGACTTCATTCAAGTCAATACAGTAGGGTTACAGGTTTTCCAAACAGACCACTTTATGTAATCTCTCCTCCTCATATGATGTGCATTATCCCCAGATCCATTTAGTTGACTTAATTGAGGGGTAGGGTAGGGGAGAGGGGTGTCTTTGAGAATCGTTTCTCCAACAATAGATCAGGTTAGACCACATTTCATCATGTTCATGGTCAAAAGCCCATTCTTTTCCCTTACTGGAAGCTGGTAAATAATGGAGAATGGCCTCATTGTTGTGGAAGGGGCTGGATAGTGGCAGGCTTGATGATGTGTTCCTTTGCTTTGCATTGTAAAGGGAAACACATGTGTGCTTGTAGCATTGTTAATAAGCTGTGCTGCCGAATCCCCCAGTGGCCAGATGTTATGGACAAATGTCAAACAAACGCTCTTGCTCCACTTTTGGAGTGGCCCCGAGAAAGAAAGAAAAACTGTTAGGAGTGTCGCTGTGGGGAAAACAGAGCCCCAATTACGTGTGATGAATGTTCTGGGAGGAACTCATAAGGACATGCACATGCACATTCACTGACAAAAAGTATTTAAGTGTTAAAATCGCAACATGGGCAATGCCAGCTGGAAAACTGTGGAGCACAATAACGCTGTAAAGTTCAATCATCTGTGATTTCAGTAGCCAGACATGGAGGAGAAGGTCCTAAAAATATTGAAGTCAGTACAGATAAGGGCCGCGTTTCCCAGATTCGATCGTTCTTTGGGACCAAAGAAGGGTCGAAAGAAGGGTTCGCCTAAGAAGGAGCGCTAAGATACGGGTGTTTCCCAGATGGCTTCTTAAGTGCCATCTCTGGAGAAGCCGTAAGATGAAGCGAAAGAAGCTCTTTAGTGGGAGCTGTCCACCGCGGTGGTGCTGAAACTGAATAAATCGATGCCAGGCGAATCAATCGCCCACCTCTTTATCAGCGCATAAGTCACACACAGCGCCCCGTAGTCTCCCCCACACTGGTGGAATTAGGCTCTGATTAGGCTACGCATGTGTGTGTGTGTGGGGGAGGGGGGTGTGGGTGCGGGTGTGTGTGTGGCAACAAGTGTATCCAAGTAGTAATCAAGCCCATTAGCGCATATATACCCCGTGGATATAGGCCCACACATGTGAGAATGGAAGGAAGCGGCAGCAAAAGAAACAAGCGGGCACTGTCGTTTACCGCGGAGGAGATGGGCGTCTTAGTGGACGAGGTCTGGCAGCCCCGGGGAGTTTTATTCGGGGGAACAAGGGGCAAAAAGAACATCACGGTGAGAACCGTGTTAGGCAGGCCATAGCCGAAAATATGTCCCCCTCCAGCCCATGTGGCCTGCGTGACTGGCGTGCTGTGAGGAAGAAGTGGCAGGAGTTCCAGAACCAAACATAAAGGAAGAGTGTGAAGGTTTCACTAATCAATCTCCCTTTGTTGCAGGTGATGCAGACGCCCAGTAAATACAGCGCGGAGTAACCCCTCCCCCATATGGTTTCAATAAACTACTTTGGTTTCCTTTTCAACCATGTATTGTGTGGATAATTTTCCATTGAAATGAGGGTGTCAACCCTAGCAACTAAAAGTCCCAGGCAATTTGTAATTTATCTAAGCGTAGGTTAATGACGTATGTGTATTGTGCGCCCTTTCAACACAGCATGTTTTGCCGCTAATTTGCTACTTGTTACATGGTCAGCTCAGAAACGTGGACACTATACTCCCACATACTGTATGCAACAATACTTCCTTAACATTCCAGTGCCAGACTTTCAGTTAAAGCACCCGGACACTGCAGCAATAATCATAGTGTGCAGGACGTTACGTAGCCTACTGCTGGTTCTGTTTATTTATTTCAGCCTTCAGGCCTGACAGTTGATATGGGTGGTGTGGTGGTTGTCGGTTTATGGTTTAGTGCTTGGTGACTGGTGGTGAAGAGGTAGGGGCTGGGGTTGTTGGACCTCAGAAGAGGTTGGTATGTTCCTAAAAACGCAGCGCAGCCAGGGGCTGCATCTCCGGGCTGAAGGCAAAATTGCAGCGGGTTGCTCTGGATGTGTGGAGAGTGGAGACACCAGAGTGATCAGCCGTTGGATCTCCGCACGGGGCAGCCGGTACTTTGCCTGGACGGCCCGGTCTGATAGCACGTCCAGTGGGGAGAAGTGCCGACGCACGTATGCATTCATGTAAACCGTCTGGCTTCGCGCACGGTGAGGCTGTTGGTTCGCAGCGAGAATGTGTTGTATTACAGCCATGGTTTCTCACGCGTGCGGACTTTGGCAACGCCTTTATAGCAGGTGGAGCCGCTCTGGATGAGGTTCAGCTGAGTTCAATTAAATCTGTTTCCTTGATATCTGTGAAATTTCACAGGGTTATTGATGTTTGTTTATGTGTAGTACTATAAACTCTTGTGTGTGGAAAACGTAAACGTGTAATTCATTAAAACATTTTTTTCTCTACTATTAGTCTATGTTTCTTGCGCCAGTGGTCCGCATTGAGCATTGTTTTATTATTTCGAAAAGTGGAGGAAATAAATTTCCCTGACGCGGCATGATCACTGACGATTTGGTCGCTAAGAAGGTTGTTAGAGTGGGTCAGCTCCATCTTACAGTTCCGTCTTAGTGAAAGAACTACTTTCGCTAAGAACGAATCTGGGAAACGCATTCTTCTTTCACAGCGTTCTTAAGAGCGCTCCAAAGAAGTACTTAGCCCAAAGAGGCTCTTAACGAATCTGGGAAACGCGGCCAAGGTTGTTCAATTGGTTCATCGCTGCGGATGAATAGTGGGAATAATCAGAGTAGCCTGGACTTTTGTGATAACGCTGAACAATGTTTCCAGCCACAATCCAACCACAAAATCACTGGAATAAAAAAAGTTTGGATTTATGGATGGATGGATGGATGGATGGACGGACAGAAGATGGGCAGATTGATAGGGTTGGAACAAGGATGGAGCAAAAACCTTGGTGAACAATATCGACCTTGTCATCTGTAACTGGAGCACTTTTAAAGATACACTTGACTTTTACTGGTCCAAATGAGTCACCACAACACTGCTGGGTTTTTCAGGCCTCTTGGCATCATAAAGTTATCATTGCTATTATACACTTCGCTGAGAAATGTGTAATTTTCTAGATAGTTAATATCCCAGCATGATGGAACGAAAATATACAAACTTGGCTTTTGCATTGGTCTACTACACGTTGATTTCCCGATGAACTGAGGCCACATGTATTGGATTCAAATTATTCAGAGCGAGTTGCACCAGCTGTTCCTAAGTTCAAACTCAGCCAAGTGTTTAGTAAGTGGAGATTTGTACATCACTGAATTAAACGGAAGGATGTTGTAGAGGAAAGCAGAGAAAAAAGAGTTTTGGGACGGTTTATGGAAAAGAAGCAGTTCGGTTTTGTAGCTGCAGAGGGAAGTCAGGTGGCTGCATTTAATCATTTGACAAAAAAAAACAGAAACCAACTATTTCATCCTAGTGATGGTCCTTTTACAGATAGAGTTTGGGAAGCAGCATCTGACTTATCAGTGTACGTGCTCATCCGCTGTGGAAGGGACAATGTTTATTTTCAGTTCTACCCATCAATGATCAAAGGCCACATGTTGGATTTCAAATTTAAAACAACTTAAAAAGGTTATTCACATATTCGTATGGGAATTTTGAACATTTATACAGCTTGCAGAACATTATTAAAAATTATAACTAAACTTCTAATCCAGTTAAGATTTAAAAAAAGTATATAATAACCGCCTGTTTGCTGATTTTGGATGCAAGGCTGTGTGTTGAAATCACAACAAGAAGTACCGAACAGCAGGATGTAACTTTGAAAGACTGAAACAGGTAACGTTAGCTTGCTAACATATAACAGTTGAAACCTTTACATTGAAGAATAAAAAATATATGATTGATTTATACTGTATGTTAAACGTGATCAATGTTTGAATGTTCAATTATGTACAGTGGGTGGATTTAATGATGTAAACTGGGTGGATTTTAAATTGCAGTGTTTAGAGTAATTCAATATTCGTAACATCATACTTAAGAAACATGTCATCCAGTGCAAACACATCAACAAGCCATTGAAGTGTTTTATTAGTTTGTGGACAACAATGGAGGCCTGTGGCACAGAACAAAACACTAAACTGGCTTTTATAAATAAATAGTAAATCTACTGGAGCAAATCATGTCCACTGCTATTGTTTGTCCAAAGCAGAGATGCCATTGAGACCTTTGGTTTATTCCCTTTTCTCCAAACAGTGATTCTTGATCTTGGCACAAAATGTAATTTTTCTAATCACTTATTGTCCTGTCCCAGTCCCTGTGTTGAGATCACAGATTATTTGAAGGTAAGTCTCCTGGGCGAAGGAAAGTCTGTATCTCTGCAACTGTAAGGTTTTATTACAGAGAACTCCACTGATGTATAAAACAGAGGTCAGCTGTTCCACTGATCCATAAGGCAGATGTCCCACTCTACGACCGACACAAGTTTACTGAAGTTTAGGTTTTGTGGCGTGTGATGGACTCTCCAGTTGCCCCCATTACCGTTGGCAGGGACTGAAACAGAAGCAATCTCGCGTTGGCTCTGAGTTGGTGCAGTGATCACTTACCCGGAATGTCCAAGGCCAACGCACGACTCAACAAAGAGTGTATGATCTTCTCTCGGGTTCCCCCTGACTGAGAATGTATTCGCGTCCGCAGAGTTACTGTTTCAAATTAACATTACAATCACATTATTGCGAAAACAGAAAACAAAGCAAAACGCACGCCTCACATAGGGTCCAACCTTTAAAAAAAAGAACAAAACTGTATTTGTGCTTTGTTCTTCGGTTGTGTAATCTTGGAAACTAGCTAGAGTTCTCTTTAAATGACTCAATATCATGACTCATAAAATATATGTTTTTGTTTTTTTGTGATATTTTTGATCAACAGCTTCGGCCCTGTCCTCACCTGGAGCAGGACATCTTGAGTGACTGTCTGTCCATGCAGCATCTCCAGAGCTCCGCGTCCTCGCAGCACCTCTACAACGGCAAAGACGTTCGTTCTCCTGGAATTGGCCAAGACATCTTCACAGGTGCGCATTGAAAGCCGCTCTATCATCTAACGCTCTGATAATGTAGCCTCTTCTCCTTATGAGGTCATTATAGGTCATTTTATACTTCTGTCGGCAACAGCTGCTTTCTGTGTACCTTTCATTGTTGTATCTATTACATTACTGTAAAGCATTCTTCAGAGAAATTACACAGATGAAGGACAATGCAACTCCCGAGCTACCCGTTATAATACATTTATATCTTTCTGTATCTTAAATCACAAATCTATATTCTATTATTCATTCCATATTGATTCTTATTTTTTTGTGACTATGGGCCGAATCCACAAAACATTGCGCCGCTTTTGTGTTTGCTAAACCTGTGCAAATCAGAGAAAAATGCTACATGTCATTAGATACCGATGGTAGCACCATCCTCTCTCAGTTGTGCAATTCAAAATGTGAGTGCAAGAGACTGGCAAAGTCTCAAAATATCAATGGCCAAGGGAGTATTTGTTCCAAAACAGAAGAACAGGCCAGCAAGTGAGGTCTGACCGCAAGGAATCCCAACACCTGGCAAAGCAATCACCGAGTCATGGTGGTAATCAGCAGCCATGTCAACATTCCTGCAGATGTATTATGGTAATTTTGTGCTTTCAGGCAGTAAAAAGCATACTTATGGCGCCTTTGGTCAAACATAAATAAATTACACCACTATAATTTATCTTAAATTGCTTATACAGATTTTATATCAACAACTTAGCTGTTGGACTGTATTGGTTTTTTAAAGTTAAAAAGGAAGTAATACAACCTTGTGCTTTTGTTTGTTTGGTTTGTATTTCACAACCGTGCCATGTTAACCTGTCATCTTGTCAGGCCAAGGCTGCAAATACCATTACCATTAGAATGAGCTACAACCTTTTGATTCATCACATGTGGCCTTTAAACTTCCATTCTTCTTCTAATTGATGAATTTGACCGTCAACAAACGTCAACACTACTTTGGAGTTAGAACAAGGGAGAGCTAAATAGATTATCTCAATCTTCAAGACGAGAGAGATGCCCCGCAGCTTCCTCAGTTTATGGACACATGTGTCCTTGTTTTCTGCCTGTAACCCATCCAGGGCTCCCCGTCGCTCGCTGTTATTGTTGCTGGAACTCCAGTGCACCGTTGAAGACTGTGAACGCTCAACTTGTCTTTGAATGTTGAAGCAGGCCTCTGAGTCTTGGCTTATTCCCCTCGGTCTCCCTTTGCCTCTTGAGTTGAGGTTTCTTGCTCTCTTGTTTTAAATGTTTCAGAGCCCAGGGGAGCTTGCTTTTTTCGTGAGCCAATGCCAAAGTGATCAGAGATGTGGTGTTGCAATGGTGGCTGGTATTCCATCTACAGTGCCCAACATCTTTACTATTGTGTCCTTGAGCAAGGCCCTTAACCCCAAACTGCTCCAGGGGCGCTGCACTGTTGCTGACCACTTAACTTAACTTCCCGGAGGCCAAGATGTTGAATCCCACATTTACACTACTTTCACTTGGTTTCAGGTTCAGTGGGATGCGTGGAAGAGGTGGGGCAGGGTGGGCAGCCATCCCATCATTAACACTTATGGTGCAGAAATTGAGTCATGCTTCCAGTCAGAGCTAAGCTTGTTTTACTGTTGGCCAGCTATAAATCTGCTCTCATTTACATGGCTGCAGCGGGACTTGCGAGAAGAACCCCTCTAGGTTGTATAGAGCCTAATTGGGACTCATCCTAGTGTCAATGCAGAGGTTTACCTGCTCCTGCTGAGAGGCTGATATACAGTATACCTCTCTGTTTCCCTCTCACACACAGCTTTCTTCCTGAACTGTGACTAGGACCCTTTCAGAGTCAATTCACAACATCTTCAGAACATAATCCGCTCTCTCCCTCCACTAAGGAACTAGCGATGAAATTGAGACAATCACGGCCATTATTTGCCGACTGTTTTTGCCGGTCTGGTAGCAGATGTTGGGGCTAAAGGGGAAAACATTTAAGGTCTGTGATTGATGATTTGGGGGTAATGAATCAAGCTTGTAGCCATTTCAGAGTGCTGTCAGATCAGGGCCTCGGCATGCTTCCACTTGAGAACAGCTGGGCCCTGGAAACAGCAAAAACCAGGAGCACCGATCTTTTCTCTTCCTTTCATCTCCTGCTGTCTTCTCCTCTCGTCGCTGGTTAACTGGGCCAGACAGTCAGCGCGATGCTTTCCTCGCGGATGCTGGGAAAGAAATCAGCCGATAAATGGACAGAGGATGGAAAGAGTACATTTATTGTGTTGGTGAAACCAGTGGAGATGAAGTCTAACCCTCTATAATCAAGACATGGGTGTCTACAATGTCTATTTTATGACTGGACATTTAGGGCCGGTTTCGCAGACATGGATTAAGCCTAGTTCTGGAATAAATTGTACTTTCTGTGGACAATCTCCATTCAAAATTCCATTTAGCCCTGGGCTAGGCTTAATCCATGTCTGTGAAACTGGCCCTTAGATTAATATATTTTCACACAAATCTTCGGATTAATCCAGTGGAAACTTGTCAAAAGAACCGATGGAAAGGTCTTTTCTATTACAGTCCACTGGTATGTGCCAAAAAAACAAAAACTGGAAATTGCACTCGAGCAAATATGTCTGAACTCTTGCTAGATCCAGCTTATTAAACAATTAAAAAAAAATTACTTCCCATCGACTGCTAAATGAATACTTTTGCATTTAAGGCAGAAATAATATTAGGCCCTGAGAACTTGTGATGGGCATGTTTATTAAAAATTAATAAATAACATTATAATAAAAACTCTCAGTTGAAGTCCTAGTTTGCAGTGCATTCTAAATCTGTGTTTAACTGCTGTCCACAGATGCATCTGGCTTCAGTAGAAAATAACCTCCCCCCCTACAGACCACTGTGTCAACAAAATGTTAATCAAATATGATTTAGAAATGCTCAATGATTGAATAGTGGAAGACATATTGGACATTTTGGAACGGAGTCAAGAACTGTTATTTTCTCTTTTTTTCTGCACATTTCCAGTTGTGTGTGAGAAGTTTAAAGAAAACGACACAGTCCAATGTGCATGGTGACGTGCACATGCAGAAATACGTACATAACTTAACCGCGTGATCACAAAGTCATAACCGTGAGCGTTGGCATGCAACACACACAGCAGAGGCTATCCAGTAACCTTACTTCCCCCTTTTAAATTCCGCCTACTGTTTAAAGTTACTGTTCAAACACATGTAACATTTTAGTTCATTATTGTGTATTAAGAACAAACAGCTGCAAGGACAAACAAGGCCAATCCCCGTGGCAGCAGAAACAATGTACCCTAAATTACAAACAGCGCAAACACAGAACATTTCATTTTTACAAAGCTCTCTGATTGGATGAGGGGTTGTCAAAACAAATTCCCGTTGCCATGAAATAGCTTATAATTTGCTTGAAGGAAATGTGGAGCACACAGGGCCCTGGAGTTTATTTAGCACGTTTACTGGATTAGCTTTGTTTGTCTTTCAGGCCTGTACACTGGCTCCAGCACCCCCCATCACAGCGCCACAGTGGAGCTCCTCTCTCCTACCCCTAACCCCACCTCTGCCTCCACTGTCGACCTGCCCTCTCGGCAACACCGACTGGAACGGGACCTCGGCAGCCCTCACCACCTGTCCCCAATGGCTGCCATGGACGGCACCAGAGACGGGTGAGTCCTCCATGGATGTGTTCAGCTGTTGAGACGTGTCATACAGGCAACTATAAATGTGTCAGAAGGGCGGGAAATAGAAACATTTAAACAATAGATAAATGAGTGGAACATTCTACCAACGGTAATGTAAGGCTTTGTCACAGCACTGTCACAGTATAACGTTCTTCTGATCTGGCATCTGCAGTTAACTCAAATATGTGAGGTAAATTCATGTGACAACACAGTCTGATAAGGTCAACTGTTTCTAACTGAAGTCAGCAAAAAATACTCTCATTGGATAAAGATGAAGAACAACAACATCTTCGCTTGGAAAAAGGCCCGAATGACAAAACATTTACCATTTTCAACCTTTTCATGACATTTGAGTATCCAGAGAACTGTACAAACAAACCCGGGTCAGTTGAACTTTCTTCCTCTATTAATCATGCTGCTGATAGTATTATAATCCTCACTTGCCCCACTGTGTTTCCATTGTTATTCACCTATTTATCATCCTGAATCAAGGCCGAGCCACAGGGAGAACCCACTTAGATCATGTTGGGATAAGCCTCTCGGTCCTGCTGATAAACCCATTTGGCGTTTTGCACTGGAAACAAAGTCCATCCTAGACATCCCTCAGGGAAAGAAGGGGTTGTGCCGGTCATCACAGGGTCAACGTGACACATCCTCAGCTCTATATCTGGCACCTGAACCAGTGTTCATAAGGTCCCCTATCTCCACTGGATACGACAGCATCAGCGCGATGACCAAACCGCTTGGCCGGATTCTCGCTCATTAACGAGGGTTAACTGCCACGACAGTGTGATAGGATCATTGTTTGGTGTTTATGTTGTGAGCTGTTTTACAAGGCATCATCTCCTGCCTTAGACACTTGATTTGTTGAGACATGATCATACAACAGATACAAAAAAACTGCATTAGATCATAGATAACTGTGTACACAAGATGAACTGTAGATACTTTTAAAGAGAAAGTAACAAAACTGAGGACAATTAAGCATGATTTAGTGTGCCAGTATTGCTACATCTTTGGCAAAGAAGAAAATTACTAATTTTGGTCCAATTTTCTTGTAAATAATCATGAAGAAATGAATTGAGTGTAGTGACAATATATTAATTTCTGCTTTCAGAAAGCTGTCTTACTTTAGATACCAGAGAGTATGCAAATATGCATGTCAAAACCTGCAGCTGTAATGTTCAAGGACATTTCAGAAGTGGATAACCCTTTCATGTCACTGTGTTGTGTGTGTGTGTGTGTGTGTGTGTGTGTGTGTGTGTGTGTGTGTGTGTGTGTGTGTGTGTGTGTGTGTGTGTGTGTGTGTGTGTGTGTGGTGCAGCATGTTTCCTATTAGTGTCGATGATTTCCCCAGAGAGCCGGCAGAGGAGAGTTACAGAGCCTGAGTGTCGTCAGGAGGCACAGTGTGTACTGTATTAAACAATGTGCCGAAAACGAGGGAGGTAGAAAAAGGAAAACAGCCTTTTACAGTTTAATAACATTGAGAAAGAGTGGATGGAATCAGGCGTCATAAACCCAGTGTTACAACAGTGATTGTGTTACGTAAACATGCTTTCTTTTAACCCTGTGGTCTGCTCTTTGGGTGTGTGTGTGTATATGCACATTTATGGGAGTATATACAGCATAGGCGTATGACAGAATGAGGTTTGATGGCTTTCTTACTCTTAAGAGCTGATCATGCATCTGTACCCATGTATGTCTCTGTGTGCGGGAGTATGTGTGAGTGAGAGGAGTTTACATATAGTAATCCAGGAAGCACACATGATTGCGTGTGATTGGGGTGTGAGGCACAGCAGACTTCCAGCACAAACAGTGCAGCGGGCCCGGCACGGTGAAACCGCCTGGATGTAAATGTCCGAGCCGTTCTCACAGACGTTGGCTCGGCCTGGAAGCATCTGGAAGGTGATGTGTTGTTTCAAGCCGTGAAAGCGAGAGGAGAAAGCTGTCAAGATGACCTTGCGGTTTCAGTGCCTCTTTCTCAGCGGCATGCACAATTACCAGCACGAGGAGAGGAATGGAAAGTGAAAGGGACCTGAGTAGGGGATGCTGTAACAGCGGTTACACAGGCAGGGTGACATATTGGATGTGAGACCTCGGTTTGTTCCTTTGGCTGCTTGATGAGGGACATCTGAACAGTGTGTGTGTGTGTGTGTGTGTGTGTGTGTGTGTGTGTGTGTGTGTGTGTGTGTGTGTGTGTGTGTGTGTGACTGTGAGTGGTTCGAGGGGGAGAATACCCTTTTCCCTTACATATGTAACTTAAGTGCCTATCATGCAATAAAAGTAATCTCTTGAGTTCATGTTGCCTCCCAAACTTAAGCTCCTACAGACTTTTGACGTGATGACAATGCTGCCTTAAAATTGCAGCAATTTCCAAATTTACAGATTTAATCAAATCAAGATGTTTGACCTAAAAGCAGTTATAAATACACACACACACACACACACACACACACACACACACACCTATATTCACACAAACACTGTAGTGCCCTATCACACGGTATGGACACAGGGTGGGGTGGAGGAGTCAAATAGGTGGGTTGTGGCAGGGACCTACGGTGCAGCTAACCGGGCATGAAACGTCTACTCACATTTGCCTGAAGATGGAGCATTTGATTTACATGTTTAAAGCCTTGAGTATGTAGGCTGCTGCCAAAGTCAATATCAGCGCCGCACTTGTTTTTCCCAAACGGTTTAGCAGGACATTAAACATTTTGACAAAATTATCAAACCAACCTGCCTCTAGTGTGGCAGCCTCTGACCTCATAGCTAAATGTGTGTTTATTCTGGCCCAAATGGGCCATTTAGACTCATTTTACTTTGTAAATACTAGTGTCATTTTTCTGAAGCTAATATTAAAATATGCCAGTTAAAATACATTTGGTGATCGGCGTGGCACGAGTATGTGAGTGAGTGAGTGTGTGTGTGTGTGTGTGTGTGTGTGTGTGTGTGTGTGTGTGTGTGTGTGTGTGTAGGGCCTCTCATAGAGATGGCTGTTCCACCATGGCGGCCTGTGCTCACAGAGAGATGGGTGGTAAATGTTGTCATTCACTGCTTCAGCCATATGTGGTTATATAATTGCGGAGGGGAGAATCCACTGCCTTTACCTGCGCATATTGATATTAGAGCCCCTCTGCAAATATTAGTGTGAGGTGGTTTGATACCTCAGCAGTGATTGACGCACGCTAATTGAATTAGAGTGGCGGCAGAGACGGCACAGAGCTGCATTAAGAGTTCCTGCTCTGAAGGGGGATGTTCATGGCTCGTAACTCCACACCTTCCGTCTTCCAGCCATTATCATTCTACAACGATCCAGAAAATGAGTATCCATCTCGCAGCCCAAACAAAAACATATTTTGAGATTTCTTGCTCATGGCAGCATGTGGCCAGTCACTAATTTTTTTGTGCTTTTCTTAATGTGTAGTCTTCAATCAACCTGTCTACACGAACGGTTAACTCCCTGAAAAAGATTCAGATGAATTACTGTAAATATTCCTCAAAGAATGATGGTGATTAAGGAAGGATCCATTTGTGATTAGGACATTCATCTCTCCGGGACTGACAGAGTTTTCAGGGGGGGGCCCAAAAATACCCGAGCCCTGGCTGTGCTCTTCACACTGGGGCCTGCGGGGCTGGCTTAGCTTTAGCTTAGCTTTTAGTCAGGATTCTATAGTCTGTCTCTGAAGCACAGCTTTAGCTTGCTAACCAGAACCAGAAGCGTTCCCACCAGTCTGTGCCAAAGAAGCCACCCCTCATCCATCAGAGGGGCTTAATGTTGGGCTACAAAGGGCGGAGATGAGAGGGGGAGGCCGAGTGTTTGTGGAGAATGCAGGGCCTGTGAAGGACAGGGTCTGATCCCCACTCCCTAGTGGGACAGTTAGCCGCAGGAGATAGCAAGACGAACGAGGAGTAGAGCAGGACCGCTCATGAATCTTCAGGTTTCTTTCCACCTCATCACGCCTCAGTAAGAAGAGCCAGAACTACTTCCCTTTAACGCAACAAGAGTGCCTCAACTTAGTGTAATATTTGTGCACAACATATTTTGATTTTTAAGATCTGAGTTTTTTCGCTGGACCCCATGTAACTCCCAGAATGACACACAAACTTCACTGTGACTTTACTGAGCTACTCAGGTTGACATGAGCAATGCTATTTGAGAAAAGAGTGGGAAAGGGTATCCGCAGGGCCTTTAAAGCGTTAAAAAAGCATCACATTTAATATTCTCTAAATGAAGCTTTAAAAGTATTGAATTTCACCGACAAAGTATTGAACTTCCCTTTCAAAGGTCTGAAACTACCTCAAAATGCGTCAACATTTCCATTATATTCTTCTTACTTTTGTAAGGATCGCTTTGGCGTTAAATTAAATTGTAAGTGGCATTAAAAAGGTATTAGGTCTTAAATTTAACTTGGATATCCTTGGTGGGGTCTCCTACACCATCTAGTTTATATATTTGCAAAAGGTTTGTATTGACATCTTCCCCCAACACTATCCTTCCTCACGCAGTGGTCATATTACATCTGCTGCTATAGATTGCACATAAGGGTATTTTACATAGCTGTCCACGCTCTCCTTAACCTTTCCACCTTCAAAAGTATTTATTAAACTGAAGTCCATCAATCTTATAGCCTCACCTGCACAATCCTCTCCAACTCTGCCTTCAGGTATCAGCAGGTCAATGGTCAAAACACTCCCTCATTGCAGTGGGACAGGCTGACAGTGGCTGACTGGAAAAAGTGCAGGAGTGAGTAGTAGTGCAGGATGGTCAGCGAAGATGAATATCTGGCCAGAGATTAATGTGGCATATGAAAGATTCTCCTCATACCTTGAGCCTGGGCAGCTAGCATGATAGAGACTGGCGAGAGCAGGGCAGCTGGCAATGATTAACTTATGATTCACATTAGCTGCACATAGAGGCAGCTTGTAAAAATATGAACAGTATAACTGTTTCCTGAGTTTGTGCTGACAGCAGCTCTTAGGGGAATGCTGCTCTCTGTAGGAACACATGGCCATGCAACTGGGCCCGTGCCAACCTGTGGATTAGCCACGCTCGCAAACAACTAGCCCCATCCAGAGCTGGATTTACGCGAGGTGCCACACACGCTTCCTCAATTTTGTCGAGGTAGACACGGAGGTCAAGTGCAGGCCCATATATGGTCAAGCACTTAAATTTGATACCCAGATGAACATGTTGATGAGTAGAAAGCCCTCCAATGTGGAACAATTCTCCTGCCAGCTGTTAGTCCCCAAGGCATCAGTCCTGATACTTAAAAATGTCAAGTTGTATTAATCTGTTAATCCTTCCTTCCAAAATCCCTCCCTTTTCTGTGTTTAAAGAATTGGCAGTGGTGTAGGGAATGTTTAGATCTCCTTGTTATATTACTCAATTTGGTTTCTACTACCAATGTTCTCTCTAAAATGTAGAGGAGTAGAAATATAAAGTTGCGTACAATTGAAGTACCAAAAGTAAAGTCCCTTAAAATGACTGTTGATAAAGGCTTAAACTACAGCAAATCAATGCTAAATCAATTCACCATTGGCAGGAATGTGCCACAGATTCTCGTGCTTTCTTTTTGACATCATTCGCCCTCTGCCAAAATGCCCTGCTCAAAGCCACTGCCAGCTATTGAGTGCTGGGTGGGACGTCCCCCACGCACAGAGCATTGGGTCACATAATATGATCCAGCCAGGCCAGCAGTGAGCAGTCATCTGAGGGCTCCAACAACACTCTGTCGTCACATTCATATAGCGCTTAGTGCAAACCATATGCTTCCAAGGCATAGTGGCACACAGTAACACAGCAGCAGTTTATGTGATGGCATTCCTGATATGCAGTCATGAGAGAGCACTAAGTAGCTGCGGAATATTTTTTGTTTAGTTATTGGCCGGCTCTGTCTTTTAAAGGCAGGCCTGTTGGCTATCAGTCTGCATTTGGACCAGATTGTTGTTCCATTAAGTTAATATCAAGTGTACAAATATTAAGTTGTTAAAATCGCTGGTCATTTTGAGTTTCTTGTTAACTTTCAGATTTAACATTTAAGGGTCTGAAAAAATACCAGACATGGTTCTTACTGCTTCTGGGTGAATTTATTAAAGTGATCTTATGAAGGTGCGGAACAAGACACACATTAAATAAATCCCTTTTAACATAAAGATTGGTATGGTTTAGATGGCTCTAACAAAAACCCACCTACCAGTATCTCTTTATCTGTACAGGTCACTAATTAATATCTTGTTTTAGATATGCACAACCTGTTTGTATGGATGATCAAATCATTTATAAGCATTAGAAGTGCTGGTTGGATGATTATTTTAAACTTTGGAGAGAGCCAGTCTAGCATTTTCCCCTTCTTTTGGACTTTGTGCTAAGCTAAGCTATCTGTCTCCCCCTTTAACAGATCGCACAGACATGGGACTGGAGCGATATCAATTTTCCCATTAAATTCTGAGAAAGACATTAACTAAGAATGATCAAACTAGTCATCTTATGGTATTCAATTCAGGCCTGTGCCGGAAATGTCACTCGGTGCGACCCAGCGAGAACGCTTTGGTGACTTTTATGTACTTTCAAACAGGCTTTGAGCCCCTCAGTCAGGTTTTAAATTTCTGCTAATGTTTGTACAACTTTAATTTTCAGTTGGAATTCCCCACTAAAATGCATGATGTGACTCTCCAAATATTTAGAAATTCTTTGATGTGAACAAAAGTGAAAGACAAATAACCGTCATGATAACAGAGTTATTTTCAAGTTAGATGATATGATGTTGTAATAGAACTTTTTTTCAGAATGTTTTTGAGGTTGAACTAATTCAACCGTGACACCAAATAGTGGAATTACTAAGCTGTTATGATCGTAACGTTTCACCATTTTATTTTAAACCAAATTGTGGTTTTCCCAGCGCACAGTGTAAAAATAAGACGCTAAGACTGAAGCAAACCCTGCAGTACAGTCCATTTTAAAAGTATTTGGGGATTAGGTTTCTAATTGGTGTGAATGCTGAAAGCATTCACAGCATTGATATTCTGCGTATTTATTCCGTATTATTATTCCGCCATATTCACGCCGGGCCATATCTTCAACATGCTTCATTCCACAAACTTGGTTCAAACATCTCCATATTCAGCCCATTTTCCACATGCTTGCTTTCATTCAAAATTTTCAAAAAAATTCATAACTTTATAATTAATAAACAATTTAACCAAAATTATGAAATGTTTAAAATCGCATCTCCTCACTGAAAATTCATCCGACAAACTTGATTCAAGTATCTAAATGTTCAGCATAGTTCAGACAACAATTAGTTAGTGAACAGTTTTTTCATAATATTCATAACTTCAAAGAAAATTAACCATTTATGAAATTAATGTTTCATACAAAATTATGATTCCTCCTACTCGTTCATACTTCAACGTAGAAACTCCATTCAAAGTTTTTCATGTTCGTCTTGCACAGGAGCACATTTCCATAATTCACTATTTTTTCATAAAATGCATAACTTCAGAGATAATTACAGGTTTATTACACCAAAAATCTGCATGGGGAATGAATGAGGAAATCGGCGAAACGCAAAGCTGGAGCTAAAAAATATTAGAATGTAGGTAAACTTTGCACACATGTCAATCATGACTCAAAGATGACCTCATATGATTGTAGAGAACCAAAGATTGGCGGTTCAAATCCCGCTTAACGCAAAATTTTAGACTTACACAGATTTTCTTCTAACTTTGCTCAGATGTTGATTATGACTCAATTATGACCTCAGATGAGTTTAGAAAGAAAAATAATTCATTCATAATTTCAGCTAGAAAGTCCATTCAAACTTCCAAATATTCCACATTTTTCATACATTGTATTATTCAACCATTCTGTTCATTCAGATATATTCATCCTTCGTTCTTCATCAACATTCAGCAGTGAAGCTTATTCAACATCAGCTTCAGCTCAGCAGCGCAGCATTCACACCGCAATTTCTTCAGGAATTGCATTTCTAGTTGGGATTTGAGATTGCTCTATCAAATGACAAACGCATCCAATAGCATGGACAAACAAATGATCGATATCCACAAATATAGGCCAGCGTGGAAATCTCAGTTGCTCTCCAGGATGTTGGAAGTCCACCGAGTCACAAACATGTCAACCTAATTTTCTCTTCAGAAAAGTCATGAATGTAAACAGTATTGTGCTTTCTTCTCTCTGGGCCACAACGCTCGGGGTTACTGCAATAGTGGGCAGTGTGTGTGTGTGTGTGTGTGTGTGTGTGTGTGTGTGTGTGTGTGTGTGTGTGTGTGTGTGTGTGTGTGTGTGTGTGTGTGGGTGGGTTGGTTTCACTTGAATGCACACTCTGCTGTTTGTTGACTTAAGATCATAATATGTGGTAGGAGGACGATTACGTGTGGCGAGCCCGAGTTTCCACACGCCTGGAATGTTTCTTCTTCTGTGTGTTTAGGATCGCTAACTGCTCCGCGGAGTTTGTCGGATCATGTGGTTAGCGGGGTCAGCATGGAGCTCCGGCTTTGATCAGGATGTCACAATGCATGAAGCGCTTTTCTGTTTTTGCTTTTTATTGAAAAATTATTAACACTGTATATATAAAAAAAGGATGAATAATAGATGGAGAGGTTAACATGTATATACACTATATATATATATATATATTCACCCATGCTTTCTGTGTCTCCTCCAGGGTGTCTGGCCCCCTCCTGTCTCCGGGGATGAAGGGGACAGGGACTCCACCTCCTCCTCTGGAGAAGCAGCATGTCCACCCTCACCACAAGCCCTACTCTCACTATCACCACCATCAGTCTGCCAACGACGGTAAGGCCGGCCCAGAGACATCTGGCTGAATGAAACGTCACTTGTTTCAGGAAATCTGTTTTTGACTTGAATTTGAAAATGTACATTGGCGTTTCAATTTAATATCATGACATTTCTTCATGTCACAGGTGGTCCACATGTAGCCCAAGAGTGTTACTCTTGAAACGCTTCCTATGAGAGAATTTACAAGTTCAGGTCACTTGAATATACATAAGAACCGCTCTCTGTACCAGCAAACCCACATGAAAGGCCTCAAAGAGAGGAAGTTGTCTCTCAGAGCAGCGATACTGCCCCGTGGCTCTGTCAAAGCGTTTTTAGGACGGAGCGAGATTAGAGTAGTAGAGACGGAGTGGGGAAAACCACATGCCGGAAGCCTTTTCCCTGCGCTGAATTAGCCAACAAAATGCTGGCTCATGTATTCAGCTGTCTTTCAGCGCCCTAACATGGCAGGCCGAGCTGTCACTCCAGAGCCTTTTTCCTAATGCCTTAAACACTGTTTTCCCTGTAAAGATCTACACATGGTCGTCTCTCTAACCGCGCTGTGGTCAGGGAGTTGCGTAAAAGCGCTCCAGGAAAAGGCTGCTATCCCATTATCGTGACTCCTGCGGTCGAACAAACTGAGACGACAGGGACAAACGTTACACTATGGGACTGGCACCGTTAGCTTGAGCACAAATATAGCATTGTCATAATTTGAGATCCGTATCGAATTTCGTCTGGATAAAGCAGACGTTTACTGACCTTCGAAACAATAGACACTGGTGGTGTCTGTGCTATTTTTCTCATCTCTCTCTCCATTTCCTCTCATATCCTCCCTCATTTCCTAGAATACCAAGGCAGCTTTCAGAGCTGCTTCCATTTTGGAGACTCGTACAGGATGGAGCAGGCGGTCGGTGGCGTCCACATCCCAGGAGATTCTCACGCCTACACTTCCCACCAGCCTAATGGCTTCCACATGTCAACTAGCAACAATGGCACTACAGGTGAGGACATTTTAACCAGGAGTCTTTATGACAGTATGGTGAAAGAACCTCTAAATGACTGAATGGAGTTTAATGTTGGTCCTTCTCTTGTGCTCCAGGCTTCAGCTTGAGCCAGGAGCTGCAAGGTGGCGCAGGGTGCCAGTTCTCCTCCAGCCCAGAGGAGAGCATCTTCTTCCAGGTTGGCAGCTTCGACCGCAGCCTGAGCCACATGTCCTCCGTCTACACAGAGACATAGAGCAGCACTGTGGCGGGGAACACTTCACCACACCTACAGTACGTCACCAGTCTGCAGTCCAACTCCTACCGCAGCCATCTTATCGCATTTGGATCATCTCTTCTTCACTTGCATACAAGATATGGGTCACACAGCAAATCAGAATAATTTATAGCTCATTTTGACCTAGAATAGCTGCCAGATGGAGAGGATATCAACTACATGAAACAGGCATAACAATGTCTGTTTAACATACTGCAATGGGATGAACTCCTTACCTGAAACTATCTGAATGGTCAAGAAGCAAATTAAACTTGTCTAATAGTACATGTGGGTAAGAATAGTGGTTCCCAACCTTTTGGGTTGCACATTTGTTCAAATTGTGACCTGTTTCACCTAAAAAAAAGGGATTTATTTTTGTTGTCTTATTTGAATGAGTTTTCACAGGAAATACACACTGTTCAGTAATTCATGAGAAGGAGAAATAAAAATATGTGAGTTATTTCTATTTAAATGTTATAAAAGCCGATTCGACAAATGTTCAGTTCAATTGCTGTGAGGAGTATTTCTCAGCCTGTCCTCTGTGGAAGTGAAAGGAGCTTTCTAAAGTTTGATGAATGACCCCAGTGATTTCACAGTGGTGTCATCAGGGTAAGCTCAAATTTGTCTGGAGACTTTAAACCTGAAAGCCTGTGGAGTTTCTGAAATGTAGGCATTTACCAGGCAGGGAGGGTCTGATAGAAGACATGCAGTTGCATTATGGGGAATGTAGGATGACCCACACTAGAAACTAAACATCACGATGTCTCAACCTCTACTTAATCGATTTTGATCATTCTGTTTTTGCATCTGGCTTATGCAAGTCCTCCAAGGCCCCTTTAATTGTCTTGTGAGTTGCGACCCCTTCTCATTTGCCTACTGATTTTGTTTGCTCCCCCCCACCCGAACCCACAGGTTGGGGACCACTGGGTTAGAATTCATATACATACTTAAGAGGAAGGATTTACAAAACACCAATAATTTCAAATAAATATAAATAATAAAGTAATAAATAAATGTGAAGTGAAAGCTGATTAATTGAAAACACGCCCTTCAGTCATTCATAGATCAACACTTTATTTTCTTAAGTTGTGAATTGAAATAAAAAGCCTACTCCTTCCTCTTCATGTTTTTTCTCTCTCTAATCTACTACTTTCAGTCTATTTAAGACTATGGTGTAGATAAGAATATATCATTTTGTCGTGTGTGGAAAAAAACGTGTTTGCTTTTCCATATTTTGGTAAGTGTTTTGGTTTTTTGCTTTTTGGTTTTATCTCCGGAGGAGGGTTTTAACTCATTCATTCTGCAATAATGAGGAGAAACCAACCTACTTTATTATTATGTGTATAAAATGTACAGTTTGTTTACAACAATCGTTTTAATGGTTTGTCATTTCTCAATTTAAAAAATAAATAATTCAATGATAACACATTGTCTGGTGTATTTGACACTTTATATAAAATAAAAATAAAAAAATTACAGAAAGTTCACATAAGTTTGGCTTGAGACCTCAACTGGCCACTGAGCGAAAAGACTCCAGTGTGGGTGTGTTGTTTCCTCTAGTGGCCACAGGAGAGTACTGCAAACACAACTTAGGCTCCTGTCCTAAAGCCTCATTTCTGCTTCTTCTTGTTGAGGTAGCTCTGATAATAGAAGTTGCTGAAGAGCACAATGAGGGTGACGCAGTAGCCAAACACCACCACGTTCATGGAGTCGGGGAAGTCGCACTCTGTGAACAGGTTGTAGCCCGTGTGTACGAGGAACAGCAGGAACTGCAGCTGTGAGATTTGCAGGAAGGGTAAAATTCAGACCAGCATGCTTCAAAAACACATTTGAACGGACAACAACGACAATTCTTTTCTACAGAGATCAGGAAAGCTGCTCACCAGCTGCAAAGATGTGAGATATCGCTTCCACCACAGGTACTTCTGCATGTGTGGGCCGATGGCAGCCAGGCCGTAGTACGAATACATCACGATATGGACAAAGGTGTTTGCCAGGCCAATGAAGAATGCTGCGAGATGTGGCACAAACAACGGAATCATTCATTCATACATTCAGAGGAGCAGTAAGAAACAGGCTTTTGGATTTTTTGAAGAGAAAACTTTTTTTTTCTCCAAAAAGGTAAGGACAATTGTTATTAGTGTTTAAGACCACATAACAACATATCACTATAATGATGGCGAACTGAGAATGAGCAATACAAAGGACTTTTTTTCTTGGAATGAAAGCTTATGTTCATTTGTAGAGTCAGTTGGACATTGTTTCCACTTGTACATACATACATAAACATACCATTACATCCATCTCTGACTGATGTTTCTAAAAAGGTCATGGTCTGAAGATCTGGGGGGCAAAATTCAACGCCTAATATGTTTGGAGTGATAATGCGAAAAGTAATTAATATACCAGCAAAAATGTATTCAGGAATATTTTTTTCCTTTTAGTTATCAAACTCATGTTTAGTGTCTTGCTGAATGGGCTTTTTTCTGGGAGTGAAAAAAAATGTCTATGACCGTGAATGTTGGATTATTCAATATCAGTAACCTTACCCATTTAGGAACACGTCACCAAGAGGAAAAGCCTTACTGATTTATGTGTGTTTAATAGTTTTTGGTTTTGGTATACAGCCCTATCTGTATCATTGTAACGCCTTCAGTAAATCACTATAAAAGCTGACTTACACTGTCCACCGGCCACGTACTTGACTCCCGCCCACCAGTTGAAGATCATGGTGGCGTGATGGTAAACATGAAGGAAGGTCACCTGACTGTCCTTCTTCCTCAGGATGAAGAAGAGCTGCTCGTGGAAGGGGAAGACACAGTATCAGCTCTCTGCATTCCAACATCTCAACTGATGCTTCATATGAACAAATACAGTAGGTACCGTGTCACTGAGCTCTATGACTTTGGAGAAGAAAAACCACCAGCAGACTCGGGCCATCTGGAGATGTAAACGATGAAGAATATATATATTTTTTTACATATTATCATTCTAATAACTGTATTTTAACTTTTAGAGTGCACTGCCAGCTGTCTGGTGGCATGGTGGGATATTTTTAGTGTAAATCATGTTGCCATGTTTTTGCACTGGTACATCAAGTTGTCTTAATGTATGAAATCAGAACACTTGCTTACCCTCAGTGCCAGCGGGCTGGTGCTGTAATCTACAGGCTGACAGAGGTAGCTGTAGTTTGAGAGCCAGGATGTGACCAGGAACTGATGGGTATTCATACAGATAATTATTAATACGACACACCACCAAAAAACACAGAAAAAATACAGAACTTCTCTATGAAGAAGCAACAACTATAGGTAAATAGAGAGAACGTTTGCTGTGCTCAAGACTGATTTGGTTTTCAATTAAAAGCAGCGCATACAAACCTCATGGAACATGTAGGCTGACAGGCCGACCATGGCAAAGTTGTAAACAATGAGAAAGACTTTGAGGTCAACGGGCTGTCTGTGTTTCATCAGACGAGGGCCAGCCCAGACCACACACAGGTAAAGCAGGAAGATGATGGACACCGGGACGGGGGAGTAGACCAGCAGCCACGGGTCAGTCCTCTTGTCTGAAACATAACACAACTCTGTGTCTGGGACTTCAAGGCATCATTAAGTTAACACAATGATATATATTATACATTGAGAAATCCCAGACAAGAGTAGAGTTAAAGCACAGTTTTGATTGTAGTCTGCACAGGAAACACCATGTTACAGTTTCTCTCTATATGTGTGCAGCTTTGTGAATGTAAATTGTATTGTAGCGAATTTTATAAAATATTTTACTATACATTTGCACTTGAACTGTTTTTTTGTCCAGTAATGAAAAAGGGACCTCCCTGGTCCACCACTGGTAACAACATAATACAAATCAGAAAATCATGTGACAAGCAACAAAAGCAGTCATTGTGAAGCTGTAAGGGAGCACATCTGCAGCTCCCAACTCCCACACACTGAACACACACACACACACACTGAAAACACACACACACACACACACACACACACACACACACACACACATTATAGGCGTGTGATTTTCGACTGGGAATCTACTACTGCAAGAACAGATATTTATTTATTTTTTTCAAAGTAGTTTGCTGGAAGATTAAAGCAAAACTAAATGTAAGAAGGCCCTATATGGGGTTGGGGGTGGTCGATCATACCTCCGTTGTCCACTATCCTCTGGTGCACAGATAGGACGCTTTGCCACAAAGAAGTCATCTGCAAAAATAAAGAAAGTGAATGATCCAAAGTAGAAAAACACTGCAATCGACAACGTCTAAATACAAAACTCTACTCACGGCTGCACACTTTGTGACACACGGCGCAAACTTCAGCGACCTCTGAAGAACCTTTGGACTCTGCCTATCTGTCAAATAAGTGTTAGGAAAGTTCAACGTATAGCAGGCGACCAGCCACACCACAAATAGTTACTATCGCGAGCTCAGTGCGTCTTTCATCGGAGCAGGTTTGAATGATGGGCAAAAGAGATGGCTCGTTTCCTGTTTTTCCGCTATGGGGCCCGTCTGGGGACATTTTTGGAAAAATAAAAAAACATTGCGTGTCCACGAGAAAATTATTGTTCGTCATCTCCATCAACCGCTGTTTATTGCTGCCGCTTATCGAATTAATTTCGTTCAACATTAACCTCGGTGCAGGAGCCATAATATTAATAACCACATCAAGTGTAGCATATGTTACAGCGCGTCAAAGTTTAGCCGATGGCTCCACCTTGTGGACGCACCCTCAAAGCATGTTTTTGGTTTGACACTTCTCCTGCAGGTTATTGTATAGCCATATAGACGGTTCATACACCTTCCTGAAATAGTCTGACATACATGTGCGTGTAGCCTATATATTGGGCCTAGTTTACTTTCTCTATAGGCTATGTATTAGTAGGCCTAATATTAATGTTATCTGTATTCTAATGTTTCTATTCACATTGATGTTGTTCTCAAATGAAGGACGGGTGGTTAAAGCCTACTGGACTTTTTTATTAGGCCTGTGATGTCTACTGTTTAATAATTTGACCTCTCGTTGAGTTCTGTAAACAAGTTTGTTGCAATAAAGAAAAAATAAAATAAATAGGCCTACAGTCAAGACAAGCATCTTTATTAGAAAACGTTGTGATCTCTGAACAAGTATTATGACTCTTACGACCAGTCAGAATACTTTTAAAAAAATGTTATAGCCTACGTCTTTTCTAGAAGTTGTACAGACGTCTTTTCTGGACGGTTATATATACGTATTTTATACAAATACATTTTCTGGAACGTTTACAGACATAATAAATGTGCATTGTGCAACGTAGAATAACAATATGAAACAAAAGTATATTTTATTCATAATAAAAACAACTGCAGATTCTTTATGTTCACTTTCTTCATGATAAAAATATAGATAATAAATGAACAGTAGTTCACACGGGTAAATAACCTGGTTTTTGTCTTTATTATATGAAAGTTGACAAGTATCTTTCATACTTCTTGTAAAACATGCATTATATACATTAATTATTATAATGATACATTTACTTCATAGCATCCACAGTTACATATAGTGATAAAAACATGGTGTACAATGAGATAATCACTAATCAAGCCACATGGCATTTTCACAATAAAGAATATCGAGAAAATACGAGAAATAAATGGACTGTTTGTATTATACTATTTCCTAACGTTGAAAATGATCTTGTTAAAATAACTTGATGTCATTTTGTATTTTATTCTAAGCGAGTGGACAATGGTAACACAGTAACACCTTCATAGGCAGCATAGGCTTCAACAATAAGGCACATAAGCAGGAAAAGGGCACCATGTAGCACTCTCTCCACACATATCAAGATTCCTGTTTAACCGTGTTGAAGAAGGAGCTGAGGGAGAGTTGTTTGCCGCCGCTGCTGGCTGCACTCAGTTTGGTTTTCTTTGCGGTCTGTGGTCTCTTGTCATTCTTTATGCCGGCACGCTTTTGCCCTTTCCCCTCCTAAGACACAAACGATAAAAGGTGAAATCTGTTGGTATGCTTTACATTTATGTAGAGAGGGCTATATAATATATAATAATACAGAAGTCCTTACCTTAGAGGCTTGTTCTTTTTGACCGTGCACAGCATCGTAAAGCTTCAAAATCTGCAAGAGGGTTAACGTAATGTGGATTGTTCAGAGGCTACACATGAACAGACGCGGACACTCACTCACTCACTCACTCCTGCAGTCCCATCTTATCAAATAAACACAAAAATAAAATACAACTGCCCCTCTTGTTCTCTGAAACTGTATTTAATAATCTCGTTAATATGTGTTTTTTATTCATGGGTTTATAAACTAAAAATACACTTTTGTGGTAGCAGTTTTTGAAAACTACAGCTTCAGCTTGACATTGGGGGGAACTACAGCGAGTGTCTCTGTACACTAGACTGTTGTTGCATAAGCCCACTTCCTGTGAGCGATAATCAAGCCGCCTCCTGCCGCTGCTACAGGCACTGCTAACTTCAGTCACACAGCAAGGCCTCACACTTACACGCGCACACACGCACACACACACACACACACACACACACACACACACACACACACACACACACACCACACACACACACACACACAGAGTAAACTAAATAAAAACCTTTTTCACTCCCGTGGACACAGCAGCTTCCTGCAGAGCACATCCGGTGAGCCACTGTGCGTTTTCAGTCTGTGTGTGCGCGCCGCCCCCCTTCAGACATACACTGTGAACCACGTAGGTCTGGTGGATGTGGGAGAAGATGTGAACCACCTGCAAACAGCCAATGGGTGAGCCATCAGAAGGGGCTCACAACAAGCTATGCATATAAGAAAAGTGTGTATGATAGGTGGTGGTGAACGTTGAGCTTACTTCTCCCACATACTGGAAAAGACTGTCAGTCAGATTGGTTCCCAGTATCCTGCTGACCTCGGCACACAGAGCCCTCTTCTGTTTCATCTCGGGGCTCTTCTCCTCCAGCAGGAGACTCGGAAACTCCCACAAGCCGGCAAGCAAACCTTTCCATATATACACATGAAATCTAATCTCAACAGATGTTATTAAAGCTTAATTTGATTGTATTAACTTTCACCTGTTTTTTTGTTGTTGTCTCCAACTAACTTTAAAGGTGGAGTTGGCAATTTTGGTGAATGCTTGATGTGGAAATAACTTTTTGTCAAAAATCAGTGAATATCTCCTCACTATCCACTACCTGTAGTATGCATACTGTGTGTGTGCTGAAATACATCCAGTACACACACAGTACGGACAGGTAGTGGATCGTGAGGAGATATTCACTGATGTGTTCTCCAGAATAGCTGACTCCACCTTTAAAGATTTTAAAGTGATTAAAAAGCCCACAAGAATAAAAGCCTGCTTCTATACTTATGAATTCCTGCCCACATCCACAGTAACTCCCCTCTCCCCACCCCCCTCCACACACACACCTTTGTTTGGCCTCTGTGTGAGCAGGAACTCAGCCTTTCCCTCCTCTCCGGGTCGCATCACCACGCAGGTCAGAGTTCGCTCCGTTCGAGGCGGCTTCTTGGCCGGCTTTCTGGGGAAGTTCTGAACACCCAGCTCATGGTCCCAGGGCTCGGAGGGACACAGCAGACATGCCCCGCTGTGCGCTGAGGGAGAGGAGGAAGCACTTTAGTTCAGATATCACGACAACGCAAAGTTCTGAAGGGGGAGAGGACGACTCACAAGACCTACTGCAGTCTTCTATATCAGGCAGGGCTGACGTCTTCCTGTCCAGTTTCCCCAGCAGCTTCTTGGAGTTTTTCTCTTGTTTGACCTGAACCTGCACATTCACACAAAATATCCCAACCTTTTCACTATGATCCAAGGCATTCATAATCAGTATTGATCGATATTAGCACGTACTTCCTCTGCGTGAACAATATAAATAAAAGCACTTCTCTGTTGCACCTACATGCACTGGTTCATCACTAAGGATTGCTTTTTACCTTGCAGTAAGAGTGGCAGTGAGACCGTACGGGACACTGGCTACACAGTGGTGCTTTAGGGGTGCAGACTCGTGCTCCCAGCTCCATCATGGCTTGGTTGAAGTCCCCGGGTCTCTCAGGGGCCACCAGTGTATTAGCTAGACTCCTGAAAAAAAGAAAATGAATGTATCTACACTTTATTTGGAGTAGACTGAGTTGAAACTTCCAAACTACCAAAAAGACCATTCCCTAAGACTGACTGAAGCTTGAATAAGTGAGAGCCGACTGCAGCACTCTAGTATGCAAGCTGATCCACAACAAAGGATTCATCCCAAATCCAGGTTTCTGTTTGATATTGAATGGTATATTAATTTAAGAAAACTAAAAAAACTAATGAAAATCTTACCTTCAAAATTATTACAGGGTTTCTGCAGGTTTCAAGTAAATGATAAGACATTTAAATGTATTCACATTCAACATTAATTCTACGGTTCTAACTTCTATGTTGGTTTTGTTATTTTGCTACAGCAGGATGATCAATATAACTAGTTCCCCAAAACGCAGTTAAAAGCAAGAAAAAATGTAAAGCAACGTTGTTCAAGTTACAGTAATTTGTTAATCCAAACAATTCGTAAGACCTGTCAAAATCATATGCAAGACATTTTAAGAAGGCCTACAAATTCAGATTATTATATTTTAGACACAATGTTTCAAGGACCTGCTGAAAGCTTTTATTAATCAACAATTGTTGCTTGGACTCATCTGAGACAATGTAGACACAAACAAACCATTCTGTTTATACCAGAACCAAGCTGCACCACAGGTAATAATAGTCCAGTATTTGAAGTATAACCTCACCAAAGTGCCTCTATTACTGCAGGACTTGTGCTGTCCGCTCCGATGGCCCGGAGGCGACACAGCACACGAATCACGTTGCCATCCACTGCTCCAGTAACCTAGGCAACAGAGATCTTAGGTCATGTATCCTAGAGACACACAGACAGCTCTAGTGCAGATGTGTGTGTCTGTAGGTGCGTCTGTGTGTGTCTGATGACAAACCTGGCCCAGTGCAATAGAGCCTATGGCTGCAGCAGTGTAACGTCCCACTCCAGGTAGCTGTTTCAGCAGGCTGTCAACTGTGCAAGGCATCTGTCCCTTTAGCTCTGACACCACCTCAAACAGACCGAGAGAACAATTAATACAAGATTTCACCTTCTGATGTCCAGCGGATCACATATTTGGTGCTAACATAGAACCATCATACTAACTAATTATTACGTGTTATTTTAAGATGCACCCAGACCTTTTGTGCTCCTTCGTGCAGCCTTCTTCCTCTGGAGTAGTAGCCAAGGCCCGCCCACATCTGGTTTACTTCCTACACAAAGAAATTGAATCAATACATTTTATTTGAAAACAATACTATCTCAATATCACCCTGATCTTTTTTTAGTAATCACCTCGAGTGTAGCGGTCGCAAGATCCTGGACGGTGGGCCACCTCTGGAACACGGCAAAGAAAGAGTTTCAGTTAAACACAAAGCACGCACATACAACGCACCATAAGGATGCCGGTATAAACCAACGCCTCAAAGACAACTACCTTCATCCATCTGTTGTAGTAGTCTATGACTGTGGCCACTTGGGTCTGTTGCAGCATGATTTCTGAAACCCACACTACAAAAAAAGGAAAAGAGGGAGAATGGTCTCGTAAAAAGGGTCAGCAGCAGTTGAAGATGTGTGTAACATTTGACAGTTAAACATTTTCTCACCTGCATATGTCCTGATGTTGAGGTCGGACTCTGTCAGAGCCTGGAGCGGAAGAACACGGAGACGGTCAGTTACATAAGTCAGTGGTTATGGTCAGCATTGTTTTTTATAATCCTAAATGTGTTATTGATCAAAGGTTGGGAAAAATAACTTGATAGGAGGAATGCCTGCAATAGTAGGGCATTTCAGAATGCAGTTTTTAGCAATGCAGATGGATTTTATTGTTCATCAATTATAATATCATACGCTGAAATAATTTGTAGTGATAGCTAGATCAAGACATAGTTTGAAAAAAAGGCTACAGTGTGAAAGGAATGATTTTAATAAAACCTTTTCAACTGTGCAATTTCAACTAAAATAGTCAAACAATGTCAGATATCATATCATAAATAAGAAATTTGAGTGACAATTTGTCATTATTGCACAGCCCTACTATAAATTACTTTGACGATGCAATCCTTATTTATTAGTGTTTTTACTTGGAGATTTGTTTTGTCTATTATACAGGAATACCAAGGCTGTTTATTGAAGCTCTGTCGAAGTGAACAGGACAGCACAGATGTTATGACACTTATGACATGTGGATTAGGGCATCTCCAGATAAAGGTTTTTATAATGTATCAACATTCTAACGGATACTAAATCACAATTAAGTAACTACTATGGTAACCTTAATATTGTTCTCTGCCCTCAGCACTCACTGTCTGCGATCTTAAAGGCGCGCCGAGTCAATCAATTGTTTGTGTCTGAGCTAAACTCAATAAACACTGCAACCTCTGTTTTTAGAAGAACAAGACTTTATCTTTACAGTTGACCATCACAGCGTCCTCCAACAAAACAGGAGACAAAACTTAACTATTGTCTTTTGTCTGTGGAATATGACAGAGATCTTGCTGATAAAAGCATCCTTGTGAAAATAAATAATATAGGCTGCAGTAACCACATCTCTCTGTATCAGACTTACAGCACCTCAAAGTAGTCTACTTTAACAGTGACATCATTTTTCAAAAAAAGAGTAAAAAAGAAATGTGTCTCTTTACCAGAGTCCTCCATGGCAGCTCCCTCTGGTCCTTGTCATACCAGTTGAGGAGCTGAGAGCGCAGCAGCAGCACATCAGCTGGATCATGGAAAGAGTGGTATGTGGACGATGGGGAAGCGTTTGTCTCCTCTGGATGACCAAAAGACAACATTGTCATTCAAACTAAAACTAAAAATGTTCACAAAGGCAAACTAGGCTACATGATGACCAAGCCATAACACAATAATCAAGTGCCCTAGGATGGATCAGTTGATATGAGGTGTGTGTGGGGGGGTTGGGGGGTGAACAGAATAGGTGATCACATTGAGGTAAAAAGATAAAGAGGGGTACCCTATTCCTTCTTCTTAGCTGCTTAATAAGGAGAAACTCCATTTGAAATAAGTTTGAACAGCATTTCAGAATGTATTTCTTGTAACAAGAGCACACAGGATAGAGTTGGTCTTGAGATCAACCTTAATTTAAGAGGCTTGAAAAAAACAGTTTAGTTGAACAAAGACATGTCTGGCATAGTTTCAACAAAATGCATAAATGTAGGCTACACATTGCAAAGGTAGTAGCCTATTTATTGGGGGGCTGTTGTAATGGATTAGGCTACATTACAGCGTGGAATTGCTTTTATTGTGTCTTTCATGTAGGCCTATTTAATGTGGACGACAGGGCATTTGCAACAGTAACTTATACAAAGTGTCTGTCCCACAATAACACGTTAAGTAACATCATTATGACAGCTTGATACCTTCTTTCACAGCTGTCTTTGACTTCTTCCGCTTTGGTTTCACTGTTTCTACAATCTGCAGTCCGACTCTCTTGCCTTTATCCATCGCTGAACGTAACCTGCTCATAGTTTGATGAACTTTTCACTTCTCTGCGCAAAGCATGTGTAGGCTAGTCTTGTTTACCTCACGGTTACATTCAGGATCCCGCCACGTTCAGGACGGAAAGCGGCTGCTCGTCCAATCCTCTGCAAGGGAATAGGGGACGTAATTTCCGGTGGGAGGGTCGAAATCCAAATCTGGGTTGTGCAAGTAGGCTAGTAGTATTCTGATCATGCTAGTGTCGTGTGTGCGGTGGAGCAATTCAGCTGCATTGGCTCTCAGACAGTTCGTCCTTAACCCGTGTCAGTCACACCGTAGGCCTATTAGTCTTTTGCGCAGAAACGTCCCGTTCAGACGTGTTCTAAAGTCATCTACTGCACCAGGAACAGGACCCGGAATCACTTCAAGTCTCTCTTCCGGTTTTGACGTTCAGGTGTCCAGAACGATCAGCATGTCGTCCACCGCCATGTCCCAGAGAATGGTTTGGGTTGACTTGGAGATGACAGGTCTGGACATTGAAAAGGACCAGATCATTGAAATGGCATGCATTATCACAGACTCTGACCTGAACGTTTTGGCCGAGGGGCCCCACCTGATACTGAATCAGCCAGACGAGCTGCTGGACGGGATGTCAGAGTGGTGCAGAGAGCATCATGGAGAGTCAGGACTGACCAAGTCTGTACGGGACAGTAAGATCACCCTGGAACAAGCAGAGAACGAGTTCCTTTCCTTTGTCAGACAACACACCCCAGCTGGTCAGTGTCCCCTTGCTGGTAACTCTGTGCATGCGGACAAGAGGTTCCTAGACAAGTACATGCCCCAGTTTATGTGCCACCTTCACTACAGAATCATCGATGTCAGCACCATCAAGGAGCTAAGCAGACGGTGGTTTCCAGAGGAATACAAGATGGTGCCAAACAAAAAAGCAACCCACAGAGCCTTGGACGACATCCGGGAAAGCATTGAAGAGCTGCAGTTCTACAGAGCCAATGTCTTCAAAACCTCAGCGGAGGAGAATAAGTGCAAGATTATAGAAAACGGAGGCAGCAACAATAGTTAAAAAAAACACCAGTGGATCCTTCAGTGTTTCCACATTTCATGCAGAAAACAAAATCATTTAATGTGATTGTGTTCATATTTAGGTGCCAAAGGATCTGTTATTTTAGTTTTATTCAAAAGTAAAACTAGAGATTTCATCAAAGGCATAGTTGCAGTTTGTTCAAATTTAAAAGAGGAACATTTAAATATGACTTTTGGTAGTTTGCAGTTCGTATTTAGACATTTTTAGTCTGGATGTGACTCCAAATTTCCCTTGTTTTTATTAAACCAATAAAACTGGTGTCCCTAAAGGAAAAAAAAAGTAGTATTCTGATCATTCTTGACTATTAGTATCATTCTTAAATATTAGTTTTATTACTGTGAATTATAGATGCATTTATTTCATTGGTTCATATACAAAACGCTCTGAGAAATGTTGTAAAATGCTGAAATCCAAGGAAAAACAAACAGGAAACTAGGTCAATAACACAAACATATTCTTTATTTACATGATTTTTTTTCTTCTTGTCAGCCTTCAGTGCTGTCATCATCTAAAACTGGAATGACAAAAATTGAGAAGAAAAAACAACATAAATAAATTACTCACCGTTAGTATAAGCAACTATGGAGAAAAGGACAAACTTTTTATTACAGCCATAAGATAAACTAATAGCAATCATTACCTTCTGTTATGCCAACCTTGTTAGTTAGCAGGATCTCTGCTTGTGTTTCGTCCATATTCATGTGCAAAGCATCAGCCTTGTTCTGTATAAAGGGAGAGATTGAATCTGTTAATGCTGTCTTCCAGCAGCTTCCACAAGGAACCTTAAACTACGAGTATTAACGAGTCATTAAAGCTTACCATAAAGGCTGCAAACAGTGTACTACCAATGGCTCTCTGCACATTCTCCTCAATAACTGGGTATGAGCGGACAAAAAGCTGGGTCAGAGATGAAAGCAGACATTCAGTGTTAGTGTGTGTACATTCATCAGTATGTACAGTATGTTACTGTCTGTAAAATACTGTATGTTAATATGTAGGTATTATATTGAGGAATAGGGACTTGTGAGTTGCTTCTTCGGTCTTTGTGTACGATCGTGTGGTGTGTACTTTCCGGGGTTTATTACGGTTTTATTACGATTTATGACTTTATAGAGAAATATAAACATTTGTGGACTGTATTAAAATGTAAAACAAATCATAACGTTCCGTGATCCATCCTACAAAGTGGGCATTTATCTGAAAGAATGCATGTTTAATTAATCTCACATTAGAGGCCCCTCATTGTTTTTTAAAGTGTGTCCAAAATCCTCTACAGTGGACTGTCTTGTCTTTGTTTGTGGATTTTGCACACGTATATGAAAGCATGTGTGTACCTCTGAGGCCAGGCTGGCTTGTATTTGGGCATCTGTATGTTCTCTGTTGCCCATAGCATACAGAAGATGATGGATCACCCCAAGAGAGAGAAGCTCTCGAGAAACCTCTTCATTGCCCTCAGCCAGCAAGCTTCAAGACATACAACAAGGCGAAAATGTGTCCTTACTGAATTACAAAAGCTTACTCTTTAAAGCAATATACTAGTCATATGCATATATTACAGATCTTTAACATCACTTTATAGAAAGAACACCTTTATTGTGTTATAAAACATTCATTACTATATCTATATAGTAGACTAATATAAGGTCCATACCGAATAGCTTTGGCTGCAGCAGCTTGTTGCACAAATACAGGCAGAGATCCAGTCATCTTGATTATATCAGATTCTGATGAGATTGCATTTATCAGCAAAGTATGTTATGTTATGCTTGGGGGGAAATTACTTTAAAACACTTAAAGAAAACATAACAAACGTATAGACAAATCACCTTTAATATTCTGATCCTGCTCAACTTCTTCCCTAGTAGGCTTCAGCAGAGCCACCAGTCCACTGAGCAGAATTGGCCTCACATCATAACCCTTCAGGTCTAAGATCAGATTAATAGCTGCAGACACAATAAGAGAATGTTATAGACAAGATTCATATTTATTTTTATTTTTTATCCCTCATCAGTCACAGCAAATGTTAACTATGGGGCTATTATTGTAGCTAAACGTTTGCAAATGTGTATTTGTGTATTTGCGATTTGTATTTGCGTTTGCAAATGCGTATTTGTGTATTTGCGATTTGTATTTGCGTTTGCAAATGCGTATTTGTGTATTTGCGATTTGTATTTGCGATTTGTATTTGCGATTTGCAATTTGTATTTGCGATTTGTGTATCTGCAAATGGTTTTGTGCGTGTGGGCACAGATTTGTGTCTGCAATTGGATTTGCGATTTGTATTTGCGATTTGTGTATCTGCAAATGGTTTTGTGCATGCACACAAAGATTTGTGTGTGTGTACACGGTTCTGTGTGTAGACACATCTGTAAATTATATTAATTGTGGTTCTAAAAGCTCAAATAGACTAAGTCTTTTTACAAATCTCTTTTTACAAAGCCATGGAAGAACTGTAGCAAAAGTCACGTGGTGTAGCAAAAGTCACGTGTGAAAAGACAGACACGTTGATTGGTCAATGTGTTACAGTGGCAGGACTCTTATTTTGAAAATCCCTAAATCGGATGTAAACAGAGCTTTGGCTATGAACCAGGGATGGAAATTAACACCCGCCACACGCCAAATGCGGGTAGATTTGCGTGCTGGCGTGTAAATTGTGTCACTTCACCCGCCACTGTGTCGGGTAATACCTTACAGTCAGGTCCGATCGAATTTGCATATTTAATACATACAATGATGCCAGTGTGCTGCACAGTCCCACAGTTTCTTTTTGCCTTTCTAGTCGAACTGAACTACGGTGCGATCCGCTCCGCGAGGAAATACTATCTGCGAGACGTGTGGAGGCATAAGTCGACAAATCAATCGACTTACTTTGCCCCCTTTATTTCTTCCCACAGCAGAGGTTGAGGTGCTGAAAATAAAGTGAAAATTGCGCTTTTCCTTTAAGCAGCAGAGCTGCCGCCGTTATGTTACAGTATTTACATCCAAGCCCTAGTGGTAATACAAATTAGATGCTTTATTTAACGCTGTCCGTGCTTAGGAGGTGATTGTAATTGTGTCGGCTGAAACAGAAACTAACGGAGGGACTCGGCTCACTGTAGGCTACAGTGTATTCAGGCTCGAGACATTCAAACGGATCGCATACAAACAAGGAAGCCTCTCCCATCGATATCGCTAACGGGGAGAATATCCTCGGTTATTATTTGAGCCTCAAACCACAAAGTTCTTCCCCGCGCGGCGGCTCGCTCGCTCACTGGTGAGATCTGATGTTGAAACGCTGCTTTGCTCGGACGAAGGCATCGTGTGTTTCTAGATGATTTAACACCATAGCCTCAGACTAGCGTTTAACATTATGCTGCATCTTTTGCACTGCACTGTTTTTTGTCAACAGTGAAAACATGGTCCCACACCGGACTCTTATGTGTAGCTGATTACTTCATGCACGCACCTTGCAGAAGTGACGCTCCTGCAGCGCGCACACGACCAGACGTGAACTCGCACGGTGACATCTCCCATTAATAAAACGGCATAACAGATTTTCAGATTTCTATTTTTAAATTCGACTTGAGCGCAATTGGAAAACCGGTCATTGGGTCGACACCTTCACATCCCTAATGCATAGAGAAAGTGATAAACACTGCATACCACACCACAAAGACTGATCAGACCTTCATCTCTTATTTTTCCCTATGCTTGACCATGACTTCTGCAGGTGAACTATTCATTAAACTGCCGAAATTCAAGAATAAAATAAATCATTAAAGTACTGCACTTCTGGCCACTCCTTCCACATACTTTCAGTTGTAGGCTTCACATTTATATGTTTGCCTGGTTTTATATTATGTGTATGCACAATATCAACATTTCACATCATTAACTAAAAATAAAAAAATAAATCTGAAGCTAACTTCAATACTGTATTATAATTATTGACTAAATGATGAAAAAAAGGTGTCTGCAGGGCCAGTGAAAATATACAGGGGGACAGTAAAACTCGGATCTATTGGCCAAGCTGGCCAGTTGGGAAAAAAGTTGCATTGAACCCAGAGTATATATGGAGTTCAATTATAAAATGTTTTGAAATAAAGATGACGTGTATTGTGTATCATATTAAGAGTACCATTTGCAACTCAGTTCCTTGGTAGCACCTACTAACAGTAGAAATGACTTCTGATGGAAAACATTTGTATGAAAAACACTTTCATTAGCTAATCTTACTATTGTATATGTTTAACATTAACGCATATATTAAAAACGATATTGCGTGTAAAAAGTGGCTGGTAAAAAAGACGAGTGGCTGGTAGATTTTTAAATCTACCTGCCACAGTGGCTGGTAGGCAAAAAAGTTAATTTCCATCTCTGCTATGAACCCATGTGGGCTATGCATGGAGGTGTCGTGGAGACAGAAGGCGAAGAGTGCTAACGGACACTGCAGTTGACAAAGCACTTCAACTTCAAGTAGTTTAAAAGTAAGTATTGATTAACAATTTTCCTTTTTTTTTCTTTTCAAGAATCATTCGTTCCTATGTAAATCTCAGTGATATCGGATACAGATACAGATAATGTACCTTGGGGCTGCGAATAACAACCTGTCATCTACAAACCTTGCCTTCTTCCAAGAATCTGTGGTTGCGAACAATAAAAGTAATTGTGTGGTGTGTGTGTGTGTGTGTGTGTGTGTGTGTGTGTTGGTGTCGGAGCTCGTTGTGCGGTCTTGTTGTTCACATATTTAAAAGAGAAGCTACCCAAGGCTTACAACTGGATGGACAAAACTGACGAAGATGAAGCGATTGCCGGTGTTGAAACTCTCACTCGCGTATTAAAATAATTACTGTGACGATATGTTTCACATCAAGCTAATATGGTCCTTCCACGGCACGCATTCACAAGGGGATTCCTTTTTGCAAACGTATCCGATATCACTGAGATTTACATAGGAACGAATGATTCTTGAAAAGAAAAAAAAAGGAAAATTGTTAATCAATACTTACTTTTAAACTACTTGAAGTTGAAGTGCTTTGTCAACTGCAGTCTCCGTTAGCACTCTTCGCCTTCTGTCTCTACGACACCTCCATGCATAGCCCACATGGGTTCATAGCCAAAGCTCTGTTTACATCCGGTTTAGGGATTTTCAAAATAAGAGTCCTGCCACTGTAACACATTGACCAATCAACGTGTCTGTCTTTTCACACGTGACTTTTGCTACACCACGTGACTTTTGCTACAGTTCTTCCATGGCTTTGTAAAAAGAGATTTGTAAAAAGACTTAGTCTATTTGAGCTTTTAGAACCACAATTAATATAATTTACAGATGTGTCTACACACAGAACCATGTACACACACAAATATTTGTGTGCATGCACAAAACCATTTGCAGATACACAAATCGCAAATACAAATCGCAAATCGCAAATACAAATCGCAAATACAAATCGCAAATCGCAAATACAAATTGCAAATCGCAAATACAAATCGCAAATACACAAATACGCATTTGCAAATACAAATACAAATCGCAAATACAAATCGCAAATACGCATTTGCAAATACAAATACAAATCGCAAATCGCAAATACAAATCGCAAATACAAATCGCAAATACACAAATACGCATTTGCAAACGTTTTGATACAATAATGCCCCCATAGTTAACTACCATGTTTTTTTTGTTTTTTAAATTTTCACTGCTTACCTTCAGTCTGAACCTCCAGATGCAGGGACCTGAGCATACGGAGCAGAGGTTCTACAATGCTGGGATGAGCTGTTTTTATTCTGGACTGTGAGAGAGAAAGTGAGATTTTTTCTTTACTCTAATATACAGTATATTTCCTCTCATATTTTAAATATAACACATTTTGCAAAGATCCTATATCCTAATCCTTTCAAATACAAATATATGTTCATCAGAACCTTAGTTAAATAAAGATCAGACTAAAAAAATTCTAACTAGATAAAGTCCATTCCGTGAAAGAGGGAGGATGAGGGCACATGCATTCTCTGAGAATATGCTTGCAATGAATATAAGTCCGATTTATGCTTTACCTGCATTTTGCGTAAGGTGTGCAGGAGCAGCTGCTGGGCTTTAGGGGACGTACAAGTCATGAGAGCAACCAGACTCTTGTAGATTTGGTTTTGATATTTGGGGTTTCCATGGGAGAGGGACTCCAGGACGGCCCATGCTGTCTCTTGGGTTTCATCTGTGTTTAACTTAGCCAGGCACTCAGCCATGGCCTTTACACCTGGCAAAATGTTAGAAAAAACCTGATACACAGGAATCGATTTTTTGAAAAGCAGCTCATCTACATGCCTGGTATGGAACAGTGCTAAGTACAGCTAGCATGTAATGCACCATGTACTATGCATGAAGAGGTGTGTGTATTCCAGCAACATCCCTTCTCAAACTTACCATGGCTTTCACAGATGACCTCTTTGTACTTGCGACCAGCATTTGAGGTAGTGAGCAGAAGACGTAGGGCCTCTGCCTTTTCCTCCTCTTTGCTCTCCGAGTGGCTCAAGATGTCCAGGAGAGTGAGAACACCTCCATCCTGTAGGAACTCTGTTAGATACTGATCACTGAGGAATGTAAGTGAGAAAGGCAGGTTACAGAAAAAAACTGCACAATGAAGATAATAGACACAGCAGTTGACAGTAAGATTTCATCTCACTCACTGGCTTGATGCGGACAGGAAAACCCTGATTGCTTTAAGTTGCAATCCCAAGAATGTCCCAAACATGTATCTGAGCATTCAGTGAAGGACTGGGTCTCTTTGGTGATTTACAATAGTCAGTCTAGAACAGGAACAATATGTAGGCTAAGCCTAATCCCTATAGGACTCAACATTTACATTTAGGACATTAATCAATTATGATTTTATTTCAGCCACAATAGTTAAGTGTTGGCGTGTATGCAGTAGCCCCAAATGATATATGGGGACACAACAGGGAGGAAAAAATAAGTTTTTCTGTTATGCAGGCACCAACATGCAACAGGGCCCCCAACAAGTTCATGGTCTTCAAATTAATTCATTATTAGTAGGGGAGAACGGGGTAATCTGAACCACTTTTTACATTTGCTCCAGTCCAAGCGAGCTACAATGATTTATCACTCAAATTTACACATTTCCCATTAATTCAGGATGTTTCCTAGAAATGGGCATTAGCAGATTTTTTTCAAGACAAAGGGCAGTGAAAATATGATTGTTTTAAAAAAAAAGTTGTCATGTGGCTCACTTTACCCCAGCTGTGGGGTAAACTGAGACCGACCAGAAAAATCAAGGGGGTAAAGTGAACCAGCTGGGTGTAAACTGATCCACGTACTTTTTCCACTGTGAAACTATCATAACAACACATATTGTAACAGTTAGAATCCTGAAAGCTAGCCACACATTCCAGAACTAATGTCAGACTAGTAAAATAATGATGGGGTTTGGTCAATTAAGCAAAGCAAATTTTCTAAACACTTGAAAGTAACTCTGAACAAAATCAAATACAACATATTATAATTCAAAAGGTTTTAATAAGATTCAAATGAAAGATAGAACCAGTTAGATTAGAACACAGTCTGGGGGTCAGAACACAGGACCCTTAGAGCCAGCTTGTGTCTGGGGGTCAAAGCATAGGAAAATCAGAACCAGCGAGAACAGCATGGGACTCAGAACACAGGAGAAGACCCAACTGGATTATAACATCAGCGTGTCATACTCTACAACTAGGCCTACTCTACATTCCAGCCCTGAAGGTTACAGGGAAAGATGAGAAGGTGCTCTTTCCGTGTGGTTGCCCGAGGTCGTCTTCCTGGTGTATTTCCTTGGCATGATGGCTTTTCTACAATGTGTATGACATTAAAATAAAACATATGTTATGTAATATTACATTAAAATATGTTTAAGACTACACTTAACTTGTGCCTCATGGTGGGGGAAAGTGAGACAGTGCCTCACTTTCCCCCACAGCATTTGGCTCACTTTCCCCCACTACCACAATTTGAGAAAAAACTACCTCTCTTTCATTTCAGGCTAATCTTTAGCTAATATCATCACATGGTTTTTATATGTTGGTAGTTCATCAACACGTATGATAGAAGTTTTTCTACGTGAATACATTTGCTTTGGCACAACAGTTGATTAAGTTGACAGCAAGAAAATGTACTTTTACATGCAAAATACCTATTTTGGTGAAAAAAACATGCTTACCACAGCACTATGAGGTCCTCTCTTTCAGGGCCATGGGGAAATGAGAGGAGCTTAAAAACATATATCTCACATGACGACAAATGTTTTCCGTTGCCTAGATACAGGGGGTGGCTCACATTACCCGATGCCTCAGATTCCCCCGTTCTCCCCTATATATTATCAATATTATTATTAAGGTCATTTAAAAATGTGTCTAATAGTCTACAACAGTCCAGTAGCCTACTCCTAACTGATCTAGTGACACACGCCATGCACAAAGGATACGTGAGTCGTACCCAGGTGGTGAGTCGAGCCAAGAAGAGGCTGGCAACCTGCTCAAACTCCAGTTCTAGCTCGTAAAAGGTCTTCCCTGTGTTTTGAGTGAGGAAGGTGTTCAACATGCGACCGCGGACGGTCCTGTCTCCACAGTCCCAGTCTCGGAGAATAGTGAGCACTTTGCCGATATTCGCTTGTCCTTCTTGTGTTGACATGATTTCAGTCTTTCTACTTATTAGGCTACACTTGCTTGACTGAAGTAAATGCTAAAGTTGTGTTGCTCAAAGGACAAGAGCCAGACAACGTAGCAACTCTACAACTTGTTTGTTAAAAGTATTAGGCTATAAAATCGAATTATTTCTTCTTCATTTTGGTTATTTTTCCTGGGCTTGCTTCGCTTCTTATCTTGTTCCTCCACTTCGTTTGTGGTAGTAGCTAGTTAACAGTTACTTAGCAACGAAACACAATCTCCTGAAAATATCAGGCTCTGTAGGTGAGTGTGTGTGGGCTGGTAGCCTATTTATTACTCATTTAGTGGGGACATCTTTCTGTTTACACAGTGTTATTGTGGGGACGTAGGCCTACCTTCCTTTTGGGGACAAAATGGAAGTCCCCACAATAGCCTCCATGTTAAGGTGAAGACTTGCCTTAAGGTCTAGGCCTATGTAATGTCCTCGGAAGTGATGAAAAAACCACTGTGTGTGTGTGTGTGTGTGTGTGTGTGTTCTTGTAGACACGCTTTGTTTGGACCAACAAGAGTTTTTATTTTTTAACCTCGTTTTGGGGACAATAACGACAATTAGCCAGGTCCTCATTTTTTCTGCTTGAGGGTTAATATCCTACTTAAGTAGGCTAGAACTATGGTTAGGTTAGCAAGGAATAAATGTAGGCTATTATGGCAATGGGTGGTCCTCAATATAGGTTAGAAGTAAAAGTCCGGTTCCGGGTAAAGTCAGGGTAAATTAACCCTGGCATTTGTTTTTATACAGCTCAAGCTCGCCTAGGTAAATTAAAGGTGCATGTGTAAAAGGGGCTATGTTAGGCCTTCAAAGTGTTGGTCGTCAAATTAATTTTTTTAAACGTTTTCCTAAGCTTATCTTACGGTATTTGTTTTGTTAGGAGAACATAAAAATATATAGAAATAATAAGCCTTTATTTCACATAATGGGCTAACCCATACGGCTATCGGGTCTATTTTCTCTGAATATGTAATATTTTCGGTGAAGAGTTTCTAGCTAAAGAGCTAAAGATAGAACCATGGATAGTTCTATTCTTCCATACTGGTTCAGTTACATATCAGCAACATTACCAGCATAATGGAGCCAGCAATGTAGAAAGAAGGCCTCAAGTTGTCCCTGGTCATTTTTTATCCAAGAGATGGAAGACAAGGTGAGAGGGTGTCAAGTCATAAGAATAAATGTCTTAATGAACGTTGAAAAAATACGAGATTGACGTTTAGATTTAAAGCACTCACAAGAGTCAAAGTCTCTAATATCACCAGGAAGATATTTTTTCCAGAGAAAGGTGAAAAGTAGGCTAATTAGTGACAACTTAAAGTCTGACCAAGTATGAATAGGGAACATAGAAAGGGAGGCTAGATTTGGTATGGTGTAAGTTTAACGCTTAGATATGATGGTAGCTATATTTTTCTGTTAATGGACTACTTTACTGTTTCTCAAATGTGGCATCTGATTTCAACTTTTTCTTTCTATGTGGTCTGATATAAAATGACGTAATATAGGTATATTAATATAAATAACAAAGCATTTAACAACAATATTCAAAATAACATTAGCTAAAGCAATTGCAAGGAAAGTGAAACTTATCAGTAAACGAAACTTAGCAACTGGTCAGAACTGGTCAGAGCATTTGTCATGAATCAATAAAATACCAAAGGCATAAAGTAAGCTGTAAACTAACTTTAAGCTATCAATTTCAATAAAATAAGTCTCTTGGTTTGTAACATCAATTCAACATTTACATTATTTATAGGATGAAGTGTTAGGGATACTTCATTGCGAAACACTTTATTTTTTATTTATTTTTACATTTGACCTTGTCGGACATTTGTTTGGAATCAAATGTTGCATCAGAAACCCCCCCTCAGTGGGTGTGTTGATTCCAGGGAAAAAAAACTGCATACTATGTATAAAATGAGCACAGATTTCTCAAATGTATTCATTCAATTAGATACCGTTCTTCAATTCACTTCATTCTGAGTTCTGGTAAGTCAATTCCTTCATTTCATTTTTAACCACTTAAGAAAGGCACATGCTACTAATAGCTTTGCACATTATTAGAAAAACTTCGCAAGAAATAAAGAACAATTTTTTATCAATGTACATAATATCTGAAAGTAGTGAATAGTCAATATACAAAGGTATTGAAAATTAAATGAGAGAAAGTTTTTGGATACGAAAACTTTGTGCTTTTTTTCATTCTTCTCCCTAGTGCTATCAAAATTATGGAGAGTACTTTCTTACCATTGTGCATTCTCTTCCTGAGTGTCAATTTGTCTTCTGGTGAGTAAACTGTTCTTATCCTCTATGTTGTAATGTCTAAACACAAAAAGGCTTATTTTGCTGCAGAAACTTTCCAGCATTCTTCTCTTCAATGCCTTCCTCCACAATGAAAAACTTATTATAAACTTTTTCTGACATATTCTTGACCGAATAAACAATGTTCTTCATGGTAATGAAGGTAGAAGTAACACACACAAATCAATTCCTAACTGACAAAATGTTAATGTTCAAGAGTATGGGGACTCTTGTATGTTGCTGGTTGAGGCAGCTATGGACTTGACTACGGTAAAATAATCAGGCTCCAGCGAAATATCTTCCAATAAACATATGTATTGTCCATTTGCAGTGACGTGTAGATGATTTACAGACAAATTTTGTATTTAGGTTGTGTATCTGGTCTGAAATAAAAATAAATAATATAGATATTAATACGAACTAGAAAATCCCGCGGAGATTTTGAAAGTACGGGCCGCCCTGCGCAGGCCGCCAATCCCCGCGTCAGCGGCGCCCCGCCCGTTGGCCGGGCCCGAAAGCTTCTACGAACCTCCGGTGTGCGGGGCGTGGCCTCTCAAACTTTCTTCAGTCGGGGCTTAATAACAGCGCCCCCTAGCGGAAATTAAAAAAACTGTCCGAGAGGCTATATTGTAGAGCACCATGAGCTGTACAAGTGTAATCAATTTCAAGGCAATCAGAGTCAGGTGACTTTTGTGGCGCCCCCTATGGGATAATCTCGATAAGCGTCGAGGGACATGCTACCACATGACTTCTGCACATACCCAGCAAGTTTGATGATGATAGGACCTATGGTTAAGGAGTTATGGCCAATTTGTTAATAAGCCCCGCCCCTGCGTAAACGTTTTGGGCAATGGCGGTGAAAAAAATAATCATGGCTGACCTCTATGGTCCGAGAGGCTATATTGTAGAGCACCATGAGCTGTACATGTGTAAGAAATTTCAAGTCAATCAGAGTCAGGGGGCATTTGTGGCGCCCCCTATGGGTTAATCTCGATAAGGTTCAACGGACATGCTACCACATGACTTCTGCACATACCCAGCAAGTTTGATGATGATAGGACCTATGGTTAAGGAGTTATGGCCAATTTGTTGATAGGCCCCGCCCCTTCGTAAAGTTTTAGGTCAATGGCGGCCATGTTTTTCAAGTTGTCCTACTGATCTTTTACGGGTATGTTTATTGTAGTCCCCCGGGGCTTCACGAGAAATTTGGTGTTGATACAGTAAAATTTCAGAAAGTTGTGGATAACACCCTGTTTTTTAGTTTATGCTAATTAGCGGGAAATATTCCCTGGCGGATTTATATGGTCCCCAGAGGCTTTTTTGTAGAGCACCCTAACATACAGCTGTGTGAGAGATTTCAAGTCAATCGGACTTACGGTGTGCGGGGCGTGGCCTCTCAAACTTTCTTCAGTCGGGACTTCATAACAGCGCCCCCTAGCGGAAATTCAAAAACTGTATAATAGCACACCATTCGGGGTAGGGACGGACGTTCTGTGAAATTTTTGCGTTTCTAAGTGACACGGTGTGGGAGGAGTAGCAGCTCAAAAAATGTGGCGGAAGAAATAAGAAGAAGAAGAAGAAGTAAAGCTGGGAACACACCGCACTGGTTTACTGATTACATACAAAGTCAATGTACTAGCGCGTGGCCGCGCGTCCACCCAATAATCGGCGTCCAGCGGCCGGCGGCGGGTGCTTGCGCGGCCGCGCCTCAGGAGAGGCGCGTGGATCGGGAGCGCGGCCATTTGCGGCGTGTAGAAATTGCGCCATCGAAGGAGCGTGAATCGAAGGCTTGTGCGGCGAACACGGCGCCGCAGAAAAAGATGAAAATTTTCATCTTTTTCTGCGGCGCCGCCGGGCACCGCGCCTCCACAGCCAATCAGCGTTGAGATTGCAGACCCGGTGGTCTGCGAGACGAGGTGGGCGTGTGGAGTGAGGACATTGGGCTTCCAATACATTCTGCAAATATGTGTATTTTGCATCTGTTTAGCTGTTGGTTGTACTTTAGCCAAGGTAGTGCCGGTTAGCATAGTGAAACTCACCCAGCTGTGTGCTGTTCCTGAGGATAATATGAACCCAAAGTTGACGGCAGTGGTGTGGAATTCCAATATAGTACAGCGAAGCACCGGTACTGTCCTCCGTCAGCCGGCACACTTTCACTTTCAGGTAGGCTGATGTCTGCCTTTATTTTTGCAGCTGAGCACACACTACTGTTGTTATTGTGTTTAGTATGTTGCTGAATTACTATTAATATGTGTGTATTTTCGATCGGGGTGCGTCTTCATGCTGTTTTGATGATATTTGTGACATGACTGCCGGTGTACACAGTGTACCTACATCTGTATTTTTTGGCACAGCTGGACCATGTTGTTGTTGTTGTTGCACCGTAAGTGTGACGGGTCTGATCTCGGCGTCGGCGTCAGGAATATATGGCCCAATATGATCAAGCGGCGAGCCTCTTGCGGTCACACGGCCAACCGCCGCCTTCGATGTGGCGGCCAGTGGCCGCGGCGGCGGCTGCGGTTAATATTGCCCAATATGACCAAGCGGCGAGCCTCCTGCGTTCACGCGGCCAACCGCCGCAGGCGGCCAATGCGGTGTGTTCCCGGCTTAAGTGTGACGGTCTGATCTCGGCGTCGGCGGCTGCGGTTAATATTGCCCAATATGACCAAGCGGCGAGCCTCCTGCGTTCACGCGGCCAACCGCCGCAGGCGGCCAATGCGGAGGAGGCTCGCCGCTTGGTCATATTGGGCAATATTAAGCTGGGAACACACCGCATTGGCCGCCTGCGGCGGTTGGCCGCGTGAATGCAGGAGGTTCGCCGCTTGGTCATATTGGGCCATGTTCACCGCAGTCGCCGCCGCGGCCAACCGCCGCCTCATCGTAGGCAGCGGTTGGCCGCGTGACAGCAGGAGGCTCGCCGCTTGATCATATTGGGCCATATATTCCTGACGCCGACGCCGAGATCAGACCTGTCACACTTACGGTGCAACAACAACAATAACATGGTCCAGCTGTGCCAAAAAATACGGATGTAGGTTCACTGTGTAACCAGCGGCAGTCTTGTCACAAATATCATTAAAACAGCCTGAACACGCACCCGTTTTTGCTCGCCGCACAAGCCTTCGATTCACGCTCCTTCGATGACACAATTTCTATGCGCCGCTAATGGCCGCGCTCCCGATTCACGCGCCTCTCATGAGGCGCGGCCACGCGCCGCGCAAGCCCCCGCCGCCGGCCGCTGGACGCCGATTATTGGGTGGACGCGCGGCCACGCGCTAGTACATTGACTTTGTATGTAATCTCGCCGCGCGGCCAGTGCGGTGTGTTCCCAGCTTTAACCACAGCCGCCGCCGCGGCCACTGGCCGCCACATCGAAGGCGGCGGTTGGCCGTGTGACCGCAAGAGGCTCGCTGCTTGATCATATTGGGCCATATATTCCTGACGCCGACGCCGAGATCAGACCCGTCACACTTACGGTGCAACCACAACAACAACATGGTCCAGCTGTGCCAAAAAATACAGATGTAGGTAGGCTACACTGTGTACACCGGCAGTCATGTCACAAATATCATCAAAACAGCATGAAGACGCACCCCGATCGAAAATACACACATATTAATAGTAATTCAGCAACATACTAAACACAATAACAACAGTAGTGTGTGCTCAGCTGCAAAAATAAAGGCAGACATCAGCCTACCTGAAAGTGAAAGTGTGCCGGCTGACGGAGGACAGTACCGGTGCTTCGCTGTACTATATTGGAATTCCACACCACTGCCGTCAACTTTGGGTTCATATTATCCTCAGGAACAGCACACAGCTGGGTGAGTTTCACTATGCTAACCGGCACTACCTTGGCTAAAGTACAACCAACAGCTAAACAGATGCAAAATACACATATTTGCAGAATGTATTGGAAGCCCAATGTCCTCACTCCACACGCCCACCTCGTCTTGCAGACCACCGGGTCTGCAATCTCAACGCTGATTGGCTGTGGAGGCGCGGTGCCCGGCGGCGCCGCAGAAAAAGATGAAAATTTTCATCTTTTTCTGCGGCGCCGTGTTCGCCGCACAAGCCTTCGATTCACGCTCTTTCGATGGCGCAATTTCTACACGCCGCAAATGGCCGCGCTCCCGATCCACGCGCCTCTCCTGAGGCGCGGCCGCGCAAGCACCCGCCGCCGGCCGCTGGACGCCGATTATTGGGTGGACGCGCGGCCACGCACTAGTACATTGACTTTGTATGTAATCTCGCCGCGCGGCCAGTGCGGTGTGTTCCCACCCAGCTTTAATATGGTGGAGAGTAATAATTACGGGCCCTCAATACATTGAGGGCCCGTACTTAATAACAAAGCATTTAACAAATATATAAGAACACATAACGTTATCTCAGCTATAAAAGCCTATCAAAATAGCATTAGCTAAAGAAATGGAAAGGGAAGTGAAACTCATCAGAAAACAAAACTTAGCAACTGGTCAGAACTGGTCAGAGCTTGCATCTTTCATTAATCAAATTAAATTTAAAATAGCTTTAGCTGTAGACTAACTTTAGTCTATCAATTTTCAATAAAATAAGTATTTTGATTTGTAACATTAATTAACCAGGCATTAACACTATTTAAAGGATTAACCATACATTGTTTTATGAGAATGGTCAGAATTCTACTTTAAATATAAACGCAAAACCATAGCTCATGGCATGATATAATACTGACTTGTATAAATGCAGTATTATTTTTCTTTTTTGGCAGAAATCGTTAGACAAGGATGTCCTAACCTGGTTATTATGCTACATTTATACGTAGGTCAGAAAGAAGGTCGTATTAGACTGGCTGGTGGTCGACATTCCTCTGAGGGTCGTGTGGAGATCTTCCATGACGGAGCTTGGGGGACTGTTTGCGATGATAGCTGGGGCATAAATCACGCTCATGTAGTGTGTCGCCAGCTCCAGTTTCCTGGTGCAACAGAAGCTCTAGGATCATCTACATTTGGCAACGGTAAAGCTCAATTTGACTGTGACCCTCTGAAACGCAACGCAGTGTGTTTTATTTGAAAACGTATTTGGCTAAATTACATTTAGATTCTGATTCATTACAATCTTTGTTTATCCTGTGATTTATTTTACCTCAGGGGACGGTAACATCTGGATGGATGACGTACACTGTGAAGGGACAGAGATTAACCTGGTCGACTGTAAATTTCCTGGGTGGGGGATCAATAATTGTGGTCACAGTGAAGATGCTGGTGTTAGATGCATAGCCAACGAATATAATTTGAGCCACAACGCAAGTCTCTCTCATCAGCTAGAGCAGCTGTTTTACAGTGGACGTGACTGTGACTTGAACATTTCGGTGGTGGTGGACAACAACGCCACCGAGACAATCTGCGCTCACAGGGTCATCCTTTCTCTCCACCCCAACCTCAAAATGCCCAAGTCAGAATTCAGCAACTTCAGCATTGTTGTCACTGATGACTGCAGGCAACACACCAACAATTTTGTCAGGTAGGAGCAAACTTGTGACTTCAAACTGCCACCCTTGTGTTTTTTAGTCACTTTCTGCCTGATGTATGAACTGAGCTAACTGAACCTTTCTAATGAAAATGTTTCTATTTTAGATACTTCTACACAAGAAAGATTCGTCTGACACACTCCTATGCTGCACATTGCTTTCTCGAGATGGCAACCGACTGGGGTCTGACAGATATTCAGAATGAAACTGCAAATATTTTCAGACATTTTCTTCCAGAGGATCCAACTTTCCTGAGTCAGAACGTTTTCTATGAATATGCACTTTTGGCAGGTGATAAGGCACTACAGGAAGTTTATCTACGCTACCTGGCTTGGAACTGTGAGGCGCTAACCCATTCCCCTGCGTGGACAAATCTTCCTTTTAGTTTGGTCAAAGCTCTTCTGTCTCGCTCAGACCTTGTAGTACATAATGAAACTGTCATCCTGAATGCACTGGAGAGATGGGCAGCAGCCCAAGCTAACACAACTGTTCCTGAGATACTTCTGAAGCTCATCCGTTTCCCAATGATACCAGCTGAGGACTTATACACACTTAATGGCTCACAGTACCTTGCAAGCAAATTACAGGGGTTCCAGTTTAATGCTGTGCCCTTAACGACAATGCTTAATGACTTTACAAAGGAAGACACTGTCTACACATCCAGGATTTACAATGGCAGGCCATGGAGCTTTACCTTTGACCTCCAAACTGTCAAAACTTACACAGATCCCCAGGGCCTTAGTCTGGCATCTGATTTCCAAACCCCTGTTCATAACAGTGCCTATTTTACTCTCAACAACATGCGCTGGAAAACTAGGGTATATGTCAGTTATGAAGATTGCTCAAGTGAAGGATTCATCTGCCCTTCTTTGCCAGCTGTGAGTTTGAAGATTGAGGCAAGGAACAGTGATTTACCCAGTGAGATAGGGGGACATATTCGTTACAGCAATAAGCTTATTGTGATGTGTGAGGGGAGGTATGTGGTCCATGTTGATGAATTTAGTGGTGTTGATGGTGAGAATCTTGTATTTGTCCCAAACAGCGCAGAACAAGTCTATTCATGCCACTCAAACCAGTTCTCCTACCAAGTGGTGGTACGCCCTTACGCAACAGATTAGTGTCCGTTTCCTCTGAACATAGAGGATATGGAAATACTGCTTCAATATTACTTCACGAATCACTTGTATTGTATAACAGCTGATAGTCTGTATTCATAGACGGATTATGAGGTAATGGGCCCCTGGGCACAAACTCTTAAAGGGCCCCCCACTCGTCCCTATCCAGTCGGGTACACTGACTTTTCCACACAGATACAATTAATTAATGGCAAAAACATATTAAGGAAGTCAGTGTTTCCCACAGGATTTTGGGATACTGTTGGAGGGACCCTGTACCTTGTTGGGGGGTCCTTTTTAAAGTAAATGCATCAATCTGGTGCACTTTGAGAGTAAATTTTAGAGGCTATATCAAATCCTGAGATGCAGAAGGAACATTATTTTTCAGATGTTTCTTAAACAGGCAGCACTCTTTATTCTGCAACTGTAAAAACAGTACAATATATTGGTCTGCAGACCCATGTTATATGATGGAGGGGCCCATTTCAACAGATAAAGGGTGGATAACTACTTTTTATGAACAATTTAGAATTCACACATATAAAGCTTATTTCTATATGTGTGAGGGGGCCTGCAAAGCCCCTTAGACAGAGCTAATAATGCTGTTGTTTTTAACTTGCTTTTGTATCTCTCCCCTACTAGTTGAGGGGCCCATGATGATTTCTATCTTGTTAAATTTTAATGAGTATCCTTATATTTAGGCTATTCCTTTTTGGACCCTGTTATTGACATCAGTGACCGAGCTCTTTGACTATGCAACATGAAAAGTTACTATCAGTATCTCTGGCTAAGGGCCCCCCTGAGCCCTTGGGCCCCTGGGCCTGTGCCCGGTGTGCCCGTGCAGTAATCCACCCCTGGCTGTATTGTGCAGCCTATTAATAATATCTACGTGAAAATCAAATGAGCCAGGTCCACTGCATGCAATAATGCCCTTTGATTCCTGTAATCTGAAGGTAAAATTGTGTCAACTAATCTCTAAACAACCCATGGCTTCACCACCCCCTTTAAATTACCCTTACTCAACAGATAAGTTTCTGTTGCCTCTGAACTTCAGCAAAGAGGATGTGGAAATGGATGATTTACGACAGCTCATCAACTGTTATACAAGTGAAGTAAACATGACCACACTTGCCCTGGATGTGAGCCTGGATACAGCTTTACACGTCATAAGGGATGTGTGGCTCAATTGTTCAGGCCTGATAATTGCGTTTGTGATGACTCCACTGGTTTCATTTCTATTTTCTTTCTTATGCGATGTCGGCAGAACAAAGCCCGTTGTAACTTGGTTGATGTTTATCATATCATTATTATATTTTATTAGTTAGATGTATACTCATTAGAAGCCTACATACATGAGTTAAAAAAAGATTGTACATGAATTGCAAACGTTACTTTCTCGAAATGTAGGAAAATTACAGTTGTATTCCTTTTGCCCTCTAAAATAAACAATGTGATTATGTAATAAATTACAGGTTATGAGATATGTCTTAACATATTTGTTTATTCTCAATTATGTCTCATTCACGCTTAAAGTGAATATATTATATCATGATACCAGGTAGGTTGACCACTACTTTTAATAAAAATGTGTTATTGGCTGAAAGACTTTGGAAAATGTTGAAGAGTGGTTCTATAAGTAATCTTGATAGTGATACTCATACTGATGCAGTCACTACGCCCTTTCAGATGACATTATGATGAGGTCTAATCATTTCCAGGTCTCTTTTTAAATGTTATCTTTTTCAGCATATGTCAATAAATCAATTTGTTTATTCTTTACACCTCTGATTCATGTAAATTTCTCCTGACTGAACTGACACATATCAAAGGAACAAATATTAGTGCAACAGGATGCAACTGTTAATAATATTGTTAAATACAAGTGTAAAAGTGTTGTTCTTCAGTCAAGGTCAAATGAGCCCTACAAGAGTTTTTTGTAGTTGTTGTTTTGCCTCAGGTTGGTTCAAATGTATCCAGACATTGTTTGATTGTTAACTCTAAATATGGATCATATGTAATAGAATCAATGTAGCCAATACATCAAGTTGTGAAAATTAAGTAGCCACTATAGGTCAAACAAATAGTGTAGGCTAACTGCAATTCCTCTGAAATGTAGCCTTAATTAGAAATAAGTACTCAATAGGCCTAGTAGAGGTACATAGGCTACTTACTCTCCACTACAGCAATATAGGGGTTCCTGATTATGGGTGAAAGGAACTGAACCCATTTTAAGACTCACTGCTGGAGGTTTGCTGCCCTCCACAGGCTGCTTCGCGCTAACTGAGCCTCCCCTCGGTGATAAAGAAGGAACATCTCGGCGTAGTGAAGAAAAAACAGTCAAACATAGCAAAGTATGGGACGGGGTCTTAATATTATCACAACTCAGCTACTGTGTAGAGTTTCTCATAACTATACAAAACGCCATCATCTCCGAACAGGATGCACTTTTAATTTACCCAAATCCATAGATAGCCCAAATCCCAAAGCGGTTGGCTCACGCGCACGGGGCGACACTTCATCTTTCCGGAGGAAACGAAGATTTGTCGCTACATTGTTTACATTTTTACTAACACTTCGCTTTTCTATTGAATCGTATAAATTAGTGTTTAGTCTAACGGATATGTGAATAATGGCAGCCAGACCGGCACGGCACGTCAGACAAACCCGTTCAGAAGAACACAGGGAGAGTGACAAGGACGGGGAGAGAGGGAGAAAGAAAGGGGAGGGGAACTGACATTAAAGCAACACAACAAGGAAACTACACTGCAGAGCCTCAGACGCCTTCATTTTATGTTTTTGAATAATAGCCGGAGCTAGTGTGGCTAAGTGTCTGTGAAATCTGCCCGGAGCTCGACCCCACGCAGCGTCAAGTGCCCCGAAAAGGAGCAGGTTTCGGCAGACTTGGACCTGGATATTTTTTGCGAGATATGGGTGAGAAAAATTAAATTGAGGGCTTTAATTGTAAATGTGGAAGAAATGAACAGAGGGGGCGAACAGGCCTGTGCTTGCAGAGAGAGCCGTGTCCTAATGGGAGGTGGAAACAAAGGCCAGCCGCTTAGCTTAGCTGTAATTAATGAAATGCCAATTTAGATTATCTTTTGGCCATTTTGACCCCCCTGAGGTTGTTTTCACCATGCTATTTATGACTGCTATCATCATTTTAGCAAGCTGCAATTTGAAATGATGCAGGCTGCCATTATTATGGGGGCTTTCATTAAAAAGTAATTACACAGTTACAATACTAGACATTTGAATTGGCTTTGTTCCTGATGTAGCCTAACTGATAGGCTACAGATGTTAACAGGCAGCCAGGTGCTTTGGCTAATTCTAGCCTATGAGAGTACTAGCTTATGAGTATTCACAAGAGACTGCTGACAAGCTTATGGTCTTGTTTTCAATGTCAACATTACACCCAATTATCACTCCTGAGCACATTTGGATCCACAATGTGTGTGTGTGTGTGTGTGTGTGTGTGTGTGTATGTTTGCCCTTCAGGCTCAGAGCCACCCAGCTCTCCACAGGTGGTGGAGGATGGAGGAGAGGAGGATGAGGAGGAGCTGAGTGGAGGGGAGGAGGCAGAGCTGCGGTCCAGCTCAGGTCGGGGCTCCCTGCTGACCCGGAGAGGCATCACCCTGAGAGTGCTGCTCAAGGACGGCCTGGTGGAGCCGGGGGACGGCGTGCTAGCCATCCACTACCTGGTAATAATAACACACCACGGCTGGGTACAATAAGAAAATGTTATTCATTATGTAGGCTATGTACAGTAAGTGTGGTACCAAATGACGCACTTATTATTCAATCAATCAATCAATCAATCAATCAATCAATCAATCAATCAATCAATCAATCAATCAATCAATCAACCTTTATTTAGTTCTCGGAGGTACAATTATTCAACTCAGCTATGATAATTCTGGTAATGAAATCAACTAAGCAGTGTTTTTAAGCTATAGTGCATAACTTCTGTTTCTCCTGTGAGGAATTCTGAGTAATTACAACAACACTGTCGGCGCATCTACCTTCGGTGATCGCTCAAGGATTTTATTCTTTCTGCCGTACATCCAGGTTTTTTCTCAGCAGTAGAATCAGCAACTGAAACATCTTGAAACTTCTTGGGCTCCTGCGCCAGTGTCGGCGGGCGACACCAGTTTTTAAACACTGCCACACTGAGAAATACAGAGATGGAGCTGATAGGCTTAAACAGCTTTAAGTCAACTCGTTTGGCATTAGCTTGAATGTCACCAACATTCATTTATATGAAAAAATTGCACACTATAGCTTCAAAGGAGAAAACCCACACACTTATCTTGTTTGTCTCTACTCCATTCCCTTAGGGCAAGAACTTTGTGGGAGACCTGTTGAATGACGGGAAAATCCGATGGGTGGAGACGGGCCAGATCTTCAACTCCCCGAGTGCCTGGGCAACGCACTGCAAACGTCTGGTCAACCCGGCCAAGAAGTCTGGCTGTGGCTGGGCGTCGGTGCGCTACCGTGGACAGAAGCTGGTGCAGTACAAAACCACATGGCTGCACAAGTACCAGCCCAGTGCGGACATGGTAAGAGGAGAACAACTGGCCAGTCAATCGGGATTAATGTGTGTTGAGACTAAACAGCATGACCCAAAAACGTTTAAAAAAAACAGAAGGTACTTTTGAACAGCCTACTATTAGGTTTAAAAAATTATAATTACAGTACTTGTTTCAGATTTTTCTTAGGGAGGAATAAGAGATGAAGGAAGTTGTAGACGAGAAACACAATGTGTGCCGATTTTGAAAGAAGGCTGATGAAATGTGTGAGGCAAAAGAACAGTACTTTGGTAATCTAAAAATAAAGTCTCCTCGTCACAGGCCCCGGGCCTCAGTGTCGACATGAGCCGAGGGCAGATTTCCATATAAGAATGCTTCATTTTAAAGGTTATTTGTTTAATGAATGGACAATTTAAGAACTATTCAAAGTTACAAGCAAAATGGTACTTGGTGAGAGGGAGATTTCTACGTACTGTTAAAGTGTCTGTATCACTGCATGTACTGTGCGTTATCCTGTGACATTTACTGTGATTCCAGAGCCTGGTGAGTGAGGAGGACGACGATGAAGACGAGGAGGAAGGGAAGACAGCTGTGCAGGTGGAAGACAAGAACAAGAACAACAAACCTGGACTAAACGGTACAATCCTCTCCTCTTCTAACTGAAAATACACATCAGTTCAATGTTGTGTGCTATCGACTTCAAGTAAATGTCCTTCTTAACCGGCACAGACTTGATGGTGTCACGGAGGTCTGACAGAGAGAGAATCCCTGTAAGATATTGCAACCTGGGCACCAGGGACGCTGCCAGGTACTGACTTATTTCTAGAAAGATCAATGTAGTTTGATGGGACCAAGTGTATTCTACTTGCACGGAGTGATTTAGAGTCTTACAGACACTCATTTGTGTCCTCAGAGATCCGCACACACTAGTGGAGCTGTCGGCCTTCTCAGCCATCAACAGATTCCAGCCTTTCAATGTCGCCGTGTCCAGTAACGTACTGCTGCTAATGGTAAGTAAAAACTATATCTAAAACAGGATGGATGGAAATGGATGCTGATGAAAAGCGAAAAGGCCAAGTCATCTGCTTTTCTTTTTCCCCTCATCAGGACTTCCACTGTCACTTGACCACGAGCGAGGTGGTGGGATACCTCGGAGGGCGATGGGATACCAATACACAACGTGAGTCTGACATTACAGAGATAAAAAAAGAAAAATTAAATAAATAAAAGCTTTGTTCTTTAACCCCAGAATCTTTCTCTTTGTGGTGATTGTATTTCAGTGCTGACAGTCTTAAGAGCTTTCCCCTGTCGGACCAGGCTCGCAGACAGAGAAGCTGCATCTGCTGTTGAGGAGGAGGTAACACGCCAGCCAGTAGTCCTCACTCGCAGTGTGCATGCCTTTAGAAAACATGAAGGTGTATGACAACCATTTCTAACAGTTCTTTCTGATCCCAAGGACAGTTCAGTTCAGCATCCGACACTTATCAACATGCACAGCTCTTTCAGAAGCCAAAACCCTGCTGTGCCCATAGGTTGTGCTGTTTGGGGGTTAACCTCAGATATTTTTAGGTTTAAATTCTAGTTAATTTCTGTAAATAATCTCAGAATTGTGTGTGTAGAGAGTGTAACTTTTTTATATGTCGGTTACATTTAAGCCATCGCCAAACGAGTTAACACAAAGTTGCTCCTCAAAACTCTCACTGTAGTTTACTGTATAGCAGTGTTTACAAACTGGTGATGCTCCAACATTGTTGTTGTTATTAATCAGAATTCCTCATGCAACAGAAGTTGCGCACTAAAGCTTGAAACCCGTGCAATTTAAAAAGCTTAAAAGTTTTTATTTAAATGAAGTTCCAGCTCTACTAAAGTGTTAAACATCTGCCTGGGTTAAAGACCTCAATGTAAAAATCATCAAATAATATGCACATTTAGCACACAATGAGTCACTTTTACTAAAGTTTACTCAAAGTCAGGCTATTCTAATCATCAACTGTGCTCCAGATCTGTCAGAACCTGTTCATGCGCGGGCTGTCGTTAGTGGGCTGGTACCACAGTCACCCGCGAGGTCCGGCTCTGCCATCGCTGCAGGACATCGACTCACAGATGGACCATCAGCTCAGGCTGCAGGGTTCAAACAACGGCTTTCAGCCCTGTTTGGGTATCATCTGTGGTAAGTGGCTGCCGTGTGGGACTATACTGATACATAGTAGGAGATATAGAGGATCAATCTACAATATATGGTAATTACAAAACATATACTACAATGTCTACAATGATATCATATATGCCTCTTTCAGGACCATATTATCACGGCAATCAAGGTGTGGCGTCCACGATAACTCCATTCTGGGTCGTACCACCGCCTGAGGTGACTACATTCACAGACATAACTATTAGAATTTAATCAAATTTTCCCCCTAGTAATTCCAAAGCTTTGTTACTTAGTTTAGTTGTTTCTGATACCGTTTATGTAAACAGTCCTGCTAAACCTTTCCCTTCATCTGTCTTGCTTCAGCAACGGTCCAATGACTACGGTATACCAGTGGCTGTCGAGGTCACTTACGTACAGGACAACTTCCTCACCAGCGATGTTCTCAATGAGATGGTACAGACACCGCATCAGCAATCAGTATGAGTGTGATGCATTTTTATGAATACTGTAAATCATTGTAAAATGTAATCCACAGATGCTGCTGGTAGACTTCTACAGGACAGCCCCCGATGTCGTCCAGTTTAGCCAGTATTGGTGCCCTGAAACGACCATGATGGACAAGATCAAGGTAGGGAGATTTAGTGATGACCTTGAATCAGAAAAGAGGTTTTCTGCTCTTCATACATACACCCTCTGGCAGGTGACCCACCAAGGCCTAACCTTTATAAAACCCTTCCTGTCCTCTTCCTCAGGGCTCTCTGAGTTGCCACGCTCCCAAAGACCAGGCCTACTCTCAGATCTTAGAGCACGTCTACAGTCAGCTGTGCAACATGCACTGATTGGATATGCCGTCAATGCGCGCATGTGGTCGCTGGTGGACATCTTAAGCCCTTCCATTTTGTACAGAGCTGATGGGACCGAAGTGACAGGATGTACAATGTATAAAAAAAATCATAGCTTGAAAAACATATAGATGCCTTGATTTTTCCTCATGCTTGAGTAATATTTTATTTGGAAATGGCATTATCAGGAGTAAAATAAACAAACACTTGATTCTCCCACAAGCTTGTATAAAGAAAAAATGTACAATTGATACAGAAAATAAGCAAGCATTGGATCAGGGAACTAGCCAGTGTTATTTATAAAAACAATATTTTATATAAGGACTCTTAACTAAAACTATTTCATTGACCAGAAAGCAGCCTGCCTCACTGGCCTCTTACCTTTTAAACATGGACCTATGTGCCTATCTGTGCCAGTATCCTGTGGTATGAGCGGATATTGCCAGATATGTACTACGTAAACTTTTAAGGTGTTATTGTAATTGCCTTTATAGACTAAACCAGAGTATGTAAATGTCTCTTGGTTCGACTTTAACGGTATTCTGCAAAAGATTTTCTGAATGTTTGTCTTCCTCAAGTCAAATTGATTGATTGCAATGTGATGCAAGTAATTCCATTGTGCCAAGCAAACGTTTTTTCTATAATGAACCTGTGTGTGGGTGTGTGTGTGTGTTGTGAATGTGCCCCTCTACTGTCTCCCTGTTGGATAATGTGAGACATAAGTCCTGTTGTTTAGGACGAATATTTGCTTCCTATTGACCTGTCCTGTATTTATTACTAACTGTGGACTGTGTGATGTACATGTTAGAAGACAGAGCAATGCCTTAAGCCTGCTGATGATCCACAAAGCATTAAAATATACACACTGGAACTATTTAAACACAACGGTTCTTTGTCAACTTTATTCTGATACACCACAAAGACTGACTCTGCTTTAACCTTCATGTTTATGCCAGCACACCATTATACTCACAGTTATAATGTTTACCAAGTTCACCATCGAGCATGTTAGCAGGGGTAAGTTATTTTATTTTTAAAATAAAAGTCTATTCTGCTCATTCTTTTTAGGCTTTAAGATTCATATTTGGGTTTGTTGTTTTGTCTACTAGTTCAAATGTGTAAAATATATGATTTGATGTCAGAAGAGTTCACTATTGGTCAAACTACAACACAACAACATATTTTCATTTTTTAAATTTATTTTAAGAAGAGGGATGTGGGGGACAGGAAAGAAGCATGTACAAATACTTAGATAATAAAAGACAAGATAAGAAAATTACGGTTAAATTCTGTACTCATACCAAAAGTAAAAACGCAACTTAAATCTAAGACATTGACAAGGTGTAATATAGGACTACATGCAAAGATGAATTTGAAATTTTTAAGGAATCGTATATAAAAAATAATACTATAGAGAGAGAGAGCCAGAATGATTTAATGCTGTTCAAAAGAGCATTTAAGATTAAACAATTACATAGCCCTTTAAAAAAATAAATCAGTGGGACATTTTTTTTTTTTTAAAACATGGATTAAAATCTATAAAAAAACAGATTCCACTTGTGGTTGGCTTATAAACCTCACATTAGTCTTAACAACACATATCCAGGAAACTGCCCGTAGTGTCAAAATGTGCAGAAATGTGCACATGCATATCATCTCTACACAGGAAAGTGCCAATGGCTAGAAATAAAACCGAAAGTAGAAAATAAATTCTTGACCATTTTCTTAAGTAGCTAGGTTAGGTTATAGTTGCTGTATTAGCCACAGTACTTTCCCTCCCTTGGTTTCCAAAGGCACAAAAAACAAAGCTGGCAAGGACTGATAAGGTCAGTCCTTTAACTTTGCCCAGAACTTGATACAAGCATTGAAATGTCATAAGATCAGAGATGTAAACATATCAGACAAGGACCAAAGTCAGGAGACTGGTGGGAAGGGTTTGGCAGCATGGAGTGATGACAAACATGTATAATAATAGAGGCAATGTAGCAGAGAGATACTGCACACAGCGAAAGAGAACATATTTGTCATATTTAAACCCTTTCCTGTACAGAACATTTTAAAATCAGCCAAACTGATGATAACGGTTTGTTAAGGATTCATGTTTGGTAACAAAAGTTCTCCAATCTGGTCAAAATGGATTACAACTAACGCTCGCGTCCCTTGATGTTTTCCCTTTCGCTCCAGGTTTTTCACTCAGACTGCACAATTAATGTTAGGTAGAACTCCATTTGCAGGTGTGGACTGTGGGCTCAAACCAGGACAAGAACCAGCCTTGTCTAAATAGATTAACTAAACAGGAATAACACCTGTCTACATCAGCCCAAAAGTACTAACAAAGAAATGGAATCGGAGTCGTTGCCAACCATCAGAATCACAGGGTGAGAACAAGTTTCAAACGCAAATGACTTTCACATTCTTGAAGACAGAAATAGTGGGACAGTTAGTGATGAATATGAAGGACTGAGTCGCTGCCAGCAGCATTATCTATTCAGGCACAGCATAGAGTTGACATGCGCTTAGAAAGAGGGTCAAAAGACCAAATAAAGAAACAGGCCCAATACTAAATTATTATATGGCTGTCTTACAGAATAGTTAGCAGGTGCACCGAGCGATATGTTTCTATTGCATTTTATAAAGACTTTTTGGCTCTGTCTCCTCTATTGAACAGACTATAGCAGACAACCACTAAACAACTAATCATTCTGCAACTATAGACAACATACACACACTTCTGCATTCCGTGACAACAATGTGCAACGTCTGCATTTAACTTTGGGTCTGTGTGCATTGTAATGGTGGAGTAGGTCTGTCACACACACATCAATCTCATTTTGAGGACCAAGGTGCAATTACAACATTTATCACATACTCGTGAGCAGTTGTATTTTTAAAACCACTGTAGTAGGTTGAGACTAACATAAATCAAATACTGAAACAATAAAAAGGAAACCACTGTATGAGGCCTGTTGCCTTCTGAAGCTGACCCCAGTGCACAGCTCTGACATAGTTTAAAAAGACCATTACAAAGATGCCAAAATCTGAAAACAGTCTTAATCACATACCTGAGGCTAATTTTGGCCCATGTTTCTAATGAAATATGATTGCAGTATTTTGTTTTTCTCTTTTTAGATAGTTAACCTTCACTTTCAGTTGTGTGTATTTAAATTTTAATTTAAAGTAATTCTCTGCCTCGCCAGCAGGTGGCAATAAGAGATGAGCTCCAGTCCATAAGGGGCGCAGACAAAGTTTCAGTTTTGAAATGATGATTATATTCAGTCAAGTTACACATGAAATCTACCAATGTTTGAGTTGGCTTATTCAGTCTGAAAAGCGACTGTTGAGTTGGTGGCCAACCCGAGTTTGAAACAGGTGGAGGTCACAAAAAAAATAAAAAGATGATATCAATGTGTCAGCCAAGTCCTCATGATCACCAGAATTTATAGGAATTGTCTTTAAAATATCAGTAATTTGTGGTTAAAGAAAAATATTGCTTATAAACGTCTCATTAGTTAGTCCTCAAGAAATGTTTCTGACTGCCATCTTGGATCCTTTTACCTTTGGGTGGAACAGGTAGATGCTCTGGTCTGGACTTTGAAAATGTGACCATCTCCTCCTGAATGCCAGATGACCAAAAGTGCTGACGTTGGAGCTGAAGGTGAAAAAGGATATTCTGCGGACCATCCCTCGGCTTCACTTTCCCTCCTATCGCCTAATTGCTCTCTCCCTCTCCACTCCGTCAGTCTCCTCCTTGGCTCTCTTTATATTAGTGTGGCAATGGAACGAGCACCTCGACGTAGTTGAGAGGGAAGAATCCCGATTGGCTATTCAGCATTCCCTCGTACCAGTTCTCGTCGATCTGATTGGTCAGGGTGATGATGTCGCCCTCGCGGAAGCCCAGCTCACCCTCGTTCTCCGGGTCAAAGTCGTACAGCGCCTTGCAGCTCGGCTGCTCTGGGGCTGAAAACACAAGGAAGGACAGAATGAGGAAGAGGAGGGGAAGTTAGATTCTGGGATGCTCCCAGACAAAATGAGGGCAGACGGCAGTGGCAGTTTCAGGAGAGGGTGATCACACTGCCTGCTTAAAGCATATAATCTACTGTATGCTGAAGTTCATACTACAATAAACACAGTAAATATATATAAAGCTTAGTAGAACATAATTAGCTGGTACAGTTAGATCAACTTCAACAACACATTGCAAACAAGCACAAGATTAATAACAAGTTCATTCTTTGAACGAGAACAACATCCTACGACACTAGACGTCTTTATGACTTTGTCTGTGACGTAACAGAGATCAGCAGAGGAGAGTGGGGCTCCACACACAGACAAACTAGGCTTTTTTGTCACCAAACAATTTCCTCATTGTGCCAAGTCTACCCCGCAGACTGCTGGGAAGGCTGGATAGGGGCAACGCTTTTGTCTCTCATTCGCTCTGCTTTACTCCATACTGTATCAGGAGCAGAACAAAACAATGTGCAAACGATGTTTGTAATTTTGTCTTTCTTCTACTATATAACCAGTTATGATTGCAAGTTCAAAACAAAGATCGATAAATGTGTGTACGGGCAAACATTGATGGGTCTCGCTCTAGAGTTAGACCAATTATTGGTCAACTGATTAATAGCTTTTTGAGATCCTCTCTTAAACTGAATTCAGTACTCATCAGTGTGTCTACTAAGGAGCAATAGCGGTATTTAAATGTTTAACCCAAATATTTACTCTGTATTTTTTTTCTATTTTAAAAGGTGCTCTGAGGAACTTTCAGTTTGTGTTCATTCTTGCACCACCTTTGGGCAAAAGCGGTAGTGTTTTTACTACGCCAGCTGTTGTTCTTGGGTGAGCGTACCCATGACAAAGGCGTTAAGAAAAAATATATAAAAATAGCATTCTTTGCACTGATGGTCTGCTGTTACATGTAATTCATGATCATCAGAGGAAAAATTTAAAAGTTCCTTGTAGCACCTTTAATAAAGATGGGAATCTATAAGTCCTGTATGGCAATACTTTACAGAGCCAACACCAGGGAGGGCCAAGTAATAGACAATGCAATATCTTTCTTACTCGTTTGTTATTATAATGAAATTGTTGTATTTTATCAAATGCAGAACAAAATAACGTGACGTAAGCATTATATATCGGCAATCGGCTGACCTGCTCTCTAAATGTCATCCTCGGCCATTGAAAACCCATAGATTGACCACTAGTCTCTACAAACGTCCTGTACTATGAACAGCGTTTGGGTCACCTGGGTACAGGGCAAACAACATTGACATGTTATAGCCTTTTAAGGTAACATGCCAAACAGTTGCTTACAGCAGTCATGGAGCAACACATTATCATTAATCTGAATGTTTGCTTGCTAGTCTGTCTGTAACTGTGCTGCATACTGTTTCTTGCTGGGCAGGTAGAACACAGTGGGTTTTACAAGCCTGCCTGTTGTCATTTGATACACTGTTTGATATAAATATAATAGCATAATAGCAGTTAAAGGTAAACAGGAGATTAATGACAGTAACTTAACAGTAACAGTAACAAGCTGTTCCTCCTCAATGTGTACTTTATGCAACAAGCTTCCCCAAAGTAAAACCCACTCAACTCTCTATGGCCACAAATGGGCAAAAAGTAAATTATTAACACAAAAACCCAGGCGACAGATGAAAAGAAAGAAAGAAAATACAGTTAGAGTGAATATATATATGTGATTTGCCATAAAAGTTGGGTGATGAAATCTATCTTAACTAACACAAATACAACTGCAAATAATAATTAATAACCCATTAAAATGATATCACCAGCTGCTTGTTTTTTCACATATTAGTTTATACTATAACATTGTAATTATCTTTCTGTGACAAAGAGAAAGGAAGTTAGTCAATTGTTTCTCTAATGTAAAGGATCCTGGCTGTGTTTTTAGAATGTGTATATTGCATGTTTAAATCAATTGTTGACTGAGCCAGCAGATGCAGAGGTTGGAAGAACTTTTAGTAAGTCAGGTTGCAGTATCTACAGTCCAGGATGTGGATTTCATACAAAACCACATACAGGCTTTCTGTACATGCTTCACAAACCACCATGCATGTGCTGAACCTGTGAGAAGCAACTTCTTACCTCCTTCCTACATTTCACACCAGAAGCTGTGCGTGCACACTACACCATTCAACACCACAACAACTGTGCCGACAAAAAATGGCCCACACAATCTCTGACTCACACAATGTGGGTTTCCGAAAGGACAATCTGGCCAAGTGAAAAGGCGGCTCTGATGATGTCAAGGGAAAGAGGAACAAGGTCAGTTGGAGAAAGGCCAGCCAAATGACAGGGCTCGGACACACACACACAAACACACACCCCCTCCCTAACAGTCATCTATTTTCCCGAGGTCAACGACTGAGTGCATTCGACAGTCAAACATTCAGTGCATACCATCATTGACAAAGCCTCAATATAAGACCATAGAAAAAGAGAGACACTGAATGTTTTACGCATTTCTTCTCAGTGGTACTGATTGGCTGCAGGGCTTGGGCGAAGATATTGGCAGTGCGGAGAGATTGCAAAATGCAGACATGCTTTTTTGGCTGGATCCAACTTGAGTGTGTGAAGAAACAGCTGGATGTTTTGTTGTTGTTGTTGGAACTCTGGTATGGTAGCTCTTTTCTCCACATATTATGCTGCCTATTTTGAGTGTCTTTGACAATAATTGCAAAGAGGAATTCAAAATTTCACCACAGAGACTTTTTCCTAGACTATATTTATGATCTGTCTGAACATCATCAGTTTACTGGTGCAAACAGCACTTTGAGCCACTTAAGCATTTCAGCATTAATGTTAAGTTCAAACTTATTTTTTTTATGTTGATCCTCACTAAAAAATATTCAAAAACATGTTAGAGAGTCAGTCTTTAGCTGCTTTTACCTGAGTTGCGTGAAGGGGGCAGGGCCATGGAGGTTGGGTAGCCGTTGTTCGAATGGTTGTCATCTCCGAAATCAAAGATAGGTTTGGGTTTAGGTGTGTATTCACGTCTTGGTCGATTCTGAGCATCATTCATCCTATTGAAAAAAAGCAATTTATTTTAGTTTTCTATTTCCAAACTTCCACAATAAATACAAAAGTATGTGACAAAACCAGAACCTGACTGGAAAAGCCTTCAGAAGAAAGCGGCACAGCCAGATGTACTACAGTATACAGATTTGTGTGTGTCAGGTTTCATTATGGCACCTTTCTCTGAGCTTGTCAGAAAGCTCATCCAGCACCTGCACAGCTTGTTTATGGTACTGCAACTGGGACTCCACCAGCGATGAGAGCTGGCTCACCTGCTCTATCTACACACACACACACACACACACACACACACACACACACACACACACACACACACACACACAAACAAACAGTTCCATATTGCGGATTATAAACCGAAATACACAAAGCCCCCAGTGATAACATGAGGGCATATACTGCACCCCGGATATAGAGTACATTAACACAAAGCTAATGTGTAATTAATAATTTATTTTGTCTGAGTATTCAACCTCATCTAAAGCTAGTGAGTAGACCTTGAGTTAAGATTTAAAAAAAGGCTTGAAAAGCTTTTCAAATGTTATTAAAATAACTTAAATTCAACAATACAAAATATTGTAATAGTCACATGGAAGGACTCACACTAGAGGTATAAGAGGAAATAAGGATCAGACAGACAGACCAGGTAGCTAATGATACATTTACATATTAAACCAGCCTTCAGTATTAAAACTAACCTATTGAACACACAAATCCATTTAAACCCACATGCACTTGGAAATATGGTCTAAGTGTTTTTGTTCTCCTATGCCTCATCAACTACATCTGTGCATACCTGCAGTTACCGGTATGTACAGAGCAAACAAATGATCTCATTGCTAAATCCAAATAGTGATTAAATGTTGTAACTGTTTAACTGCAGCTATTAAAGGGACATGTTTATCTCTCCACCAGTGTGGGTGATATTGTGCTGAATGGGTGTGTTTCATTGCTCTTTGCATGTTTAACTACTGGCCTGTTTGTCTTATGGGTGTGTACTAAGCAGAAAGATAACATTGTGGAAACATATATCACAAGAAGACCCAGGCTAAAAGAATAAACATAGTTATCCAATGGAATACTTTGTAATTACTTTTCAATGTATTAATAATTCATACAGTATATCAGGGAAATTGTTCCCCTAGTATTTTCAGACTGTAAATTTGAGGCGTATAAATGTTATCGTCTCTCTATGTTTAAAAGGGTAAAGGTTAAAAATGCTAAGTTGCTGTGTTTTAGGTAAGACTAGCTTTCATCCATCAGAAGCTAGAAGATAAACCCCCTGACTTATGGATGTAGTTACACTTCATAATACAAAGTAATAAATGAGTCCTCACGTCCGTCTCCAGCAGGTTGTACATGCTTGTCTCGGCTACTTCCTTTGACTCATGAAACTTCTCCAGTGCCTGTCGGAGCTCCTCATCTGGGATCTTGCCCTGACGCTTCTTCTTATAGTCGTAGTCCAGGCGACGGCCCTCAAGCTTCTTCAGGTGGTGCTGGAGTGATAAGTAGTTAAGATAGTTTAGGAGGGAGCACAGTTAGCACTATTTCCCGTTAAAAAGCTGGAGTCAGCGATTATTGAGAATGCTTTTTGAAAAAAAAATCCCTTTTTGACAATATCAGTGCATCACGAGCAATACCTGTCCATACTGTGTGTGTTAAAAAAAGGTGTTAATGAACAGCCTAGACTCTGTAAACTAGTATGTAAACAAAGACTATGTAAACAAAGGTGGCCCACCGTAGCTTGCAACATGCCAGTTTACATTGCCTAGGCCTGTGTTTTACTGTAACACTGTTTTTATTTAATTGACACACAGTACGGATAGATAGGAGATCGTGAGGCAATATTAACTGATTTTGACAACACCTTTAGAGTAAAATGAGTCAGTTTACCTGTATCTCTCGGAGGTCCTTGTCACAGAGCCCTTGCAATGGATCAATGAAGTTCTGTTTGACATCGATATCTAGAGAGTCTTTGACTTCTGCCATTCTCCTCATGGCCTCTCCACAATCTACTAGCGCCCCGCCTGAGCCACACAGACAGAGATAGCTTAGTGATATAAGCAGATTAATAGTGAAGTACCACAGAATCAAATCACCATCAGAACACACATAAAGACACAGATATTACCTGACAAAACCACACGACCTAGCCATAGATGGAAATACAATCCTATAAATAGTCAAAAGGCATTTCATAAGCACTGTAAACAGTTTGGGTGCTATCTCAGTCAGTATTTTAAGTTAACTACACATGCACAACCGCAATAACAAACCCCAACATTCTTCTGTCAGGAAATAACCATCTTAAACCATAATACACACACACACACACACACACACACACACACACACCTTACCAAAGTTAGTCTCCTCTCCGAGTTCCCGTCCAAACTTGGACATACACTCCCCTAGCAGCCCCTCGGCCTGAGGGTAGCCTGGGTTCTTCACCTGACCACGGATCTTAGACATGGTGTTTAACATGGACAGCTTGGCCCTTGATGCTGCAGGTGGCAGTGGAAATACATTTGACCAAAGAGTTCAAACTGCTTAAATGAATGCATGAACACAGGTCTTCTTCTCACCTGGGTTGGGCTGAAGATACTCTGATGTTTTGGAAATTACATCCACTACCGCTTTACTGGTCACATCTACTTTCTACAAAACACAGCAAACACGTTTACATCAAGAGCGCACAAGAGTGCTACTTCAACCACAAATGAAATAGTTACAGGCAAAGGACGTACGCCGATTATCCTTTTGCTAACCATTGCTTTCAATTGCTTGTTCAAAGGTTCAATGCATAACTTAAGTTAAAATAAAATGTAAGTACAGTAAATTATTTTTCACTCCCTTCAAGTGAGGTTACAGCACATTCCACTATAGTGCCATGTATCTCAACAAGATATCAATCATTCATTTTGAATAAGGCTGCAACCATGATGAACAGAAAATAGCTAAAAGTCTTCCCAGAGCCCAATGTAAGGTTTAAAAGTTGTTTTTTTTGTCTGAACAACATTCAACAACCTGAAGATATATATAGATTACATAATAGAAGACTAAATCAAAACCAGCAGATATTCACAATTAGAGACGTTTGAAACAGTGGGTTTTGGGGCCTAATTTTGGTTCCTCAAAAATATCTTACTAACAAACTACTACTTCATAATTATTATTTACTGTTGTTCGCAACACAATGACTTTTGAGATCTTTCACAAAGCTTTTAAGGGGTTTCATAGACTTAAGGTCAGAATGCAACAAACATAGGATGATGTCATGCTTAAAAATGTCTAAACATCCACAACGGAAGTCCCACAGAAAAAAGTAATATGTTTGTGTTCTGTGTGTAAAAGCGGCCGAGCCAATGAAGTTTCTCTTTTCAGACCACAACAAAATGCTCCTCTTACCCGTTCCAAGTCTTTGAAGTCTTCATCTAGTTTAGTTCCTTCAGCACCTCCCACTTTCTCACTTACCATCTAGAGGGAGAAGAAAGGGGGAAGGGGGAAAGAGAAAAAATAAACAATTAATTACTGCTTCTCAAAAGGTTTTGATTTGAAGGGGGAGTCAGGCATAACCTCATCACCAATTCACACTTTCACAGGCCTGCTCCGTGTAGAGAGTACACTAAGGCAACTTTCTTTCAGAAAAATGCAATGTGTGGAGGAACACAGCATATTGTATCACTTGTGTTGTACAAATCCTATCTTTATCCTAACCCCTCAGGTGACTTTATATACATAGGAATTAACAATCAAAGACAGCCGGTGTAGCAAAGCCCTCGAAACCACACAAACAACAACAGCACACAAACAGTTTTATGCAATCCCTTTTGTTTACACTTTGCGGGATGAATTGATGTAGGAACGCTTGACTCCTTAGCTTTTATTTCGGTTAAGACAATATGCTAGGACTTAAGCCGGGCTAAAGTATGTTGATTGAAAGCACATGTATGCCCATATGTGAGCTCTCTGCATGTTTTTGTGCAACAGACAAGAGTCAAATAAATTAAAAACAGATTTTGTACATCCTTCTTGCCGTATTCCTTTCTTTGTGACCAAGGTTTGAGCTTTTTCAGAGACACAAGTCAGTCACACAGAGAGCTGGAGAAAAGAAGTTATTCTGTGATCAAGTCTGTACTGCTGTGACTTTAAGCTACTTGACTTCCATTTCAGAGTTTATCTAAGTGGAATGAGCAGAAAAACAATTCCCATCACCACCGGCAAAATAATCAAAATTATAACACTACATTTCTGAAAGTGGTAATATATACAGTACCTTCCTAAAATACCAGCATCTAGTATGTCTATGTAACTTGCAACATGACCTAACTATTTTCATGCTAACAGATTAGTTCTTTTTAGACAACTGTATATGTATAGGATCTGGCCTACTGTATACTGAGTCTAGTCTATAGGGATGTGTAATTTAGAACAAATCTCCTGACACCATTACATAATCTTTTCAGGTGGCGTGCACTCTGGACTGGTTTTATTCAATCCTGTGAATAACAGACATTAGGATAGCCATTCATTTCCTTAGTCAAATTCACTCATCTGTGACAGAGCAATAGGAGTCATTTCCTTCATGACTCAAACAACCGTTGGTGGCCATTTTACAAAGAAACAACAATACTGGTACTGGGAATGAGGAAAAAAAGCTACAGAGCTCTAAGAGATTGTTTAAATATATATAAGCTGATCTAACACAAAAAAAATGGATGCTCTTCCCCCCTCAGTAGCAGATGACGGACTAGCACTGAGCAGAATGGGATCTTCAAACTTATCCTGCTGACTCTCAGCTTTATGAGGAAAGCACATGACAGGGGACCTTGGGGGATTCAGGCAAGCCTCGAATAAAGATACACAGCCTCAACTCTCAGCCTACTCAGCATTTGGCTCTCCACCCCAGAGGAAAGATTTGTAGTCTGCAGTGCTAAATTTTTTTTGCCATCATATCTTTCTGGGAAGAGTATACAAATTAAATTCCTGATGGGTTATGTCACTATGTTTGCAGTAGTCATCAAACTTGAGATCTGTAGTCCTTAGCTTAGTTTGGGTAGTGTAAAAGTGAACTGTTTTGAGTAATTTGTCAGCCAATAACAAGTACTGCTGCATTTTTCTTCAAACAATGAAAACGTCAAGGTCTCATGTGAGTGCAACATGAGTATTTACATGCACACAGGCTCAGAGGGATGGATCCCAAAAACATCCACTTATGGTTATCATCTGGACATTTTGGTATAAACACGCATAGAGTTACACAGAGTTAATAGTCAACAACAGGTATCCTTTTCCTTTTAATGACTGGGTGTTTAAGATGCTGGTAGTTAGTTTGTTAAATGCCAATGAATGCATTATCAAAAAGGCTATAAGATTGTGATGTTGCTTCGCTTCAGATGACTTGTACAACCAGCAGACTGCAGGCGGAACTAATACACACCTGTAGCCTACAAACCAAAAATTCCATGAAGCAATAAGATCACAGCAAAGGTACATATGCTGTCTCACGACTCGAGGGCGAATCCCCTCATTTGTGTTTGAGGGGAGGCTACATTAGCTAAACAATGGCACAGGGACCAAACACTGAATTGCAACATCTTCTGATTCGTCATGGAGCTACACATGCTCAAGTGAACATACACTCACAGTTATAACTATGTTTAAAAAAAAACTTTAGTGACTAGTTACTCTATGAAAAACTAAGTTGCTAGGGAATAAACCATAACGGGCTTTCAGTGCAATTTAAACCAGCTGCAACAAAGCAGGAAAGAGATATTGCAAATGTTTATAAAGTTTGAATGACTGCTCAGAAAAACAAGCATGTAATCCCCTCAGAGGCATAACACCTGAATAAGAGATGTTCACACTTTCTTTCTTTCATTTTTACTAAAACTGCAGAAAAAAAGATAAAAACAATAATAGACATGATTCTCTCTGTCAGGCTATATCTAAAATTAGATTCATTATCAATTATAAATGATAAATTATTTAAACTAGATAATTTCAAATGTATATTCAATTTCAGACTCATTCAGACTCATTACATACAAAGTGAGATATGTGAAGCCTTTATTTGTTATAATTGTGATTATTATGGCTTACAGTTTATAAAAACCCCAAATTCAAAATCTCAGAAAATTAGAATATTACATAAAATCAATAAAAAAAGGATTTTAAATACAGAAATGTCGGCCCTCTAGAAAGTATAATCATGCATATGTACTAAGTACTTGGTTTGGGCCCCTTTTGCATGAATTATTGCCTAAATGCGGCGTGGCATGGATGCTATCAGCCTGTGGCACTGCTGAGGTGTTATGGAAGCCCAGGTTGCTTTGATGTGGCCTTCAGCTCGTCTGTATTGTTGGGTCTGGTGTGTATCATCTTCCTCTTGACAATAGTCCATAGTTTCTCTATGGAGTTCAGGTCAGGAGAGTTGTCTGGCCATTCATGCAGAGTAATACCATGGTCAGTCAACCAGTTACCAGTGGTTTATGGTACCGTGGGCAGGTGCCAAGTCTAGCTGGAAATGGAAATTGTCATCTCCATAAAGCTTGTCAACAGACAGAAGCATGAAGTGCTCTAAAATCTTCTGGTAGATGGCTGTGGTGACTTTGGACTTGATAACAGTGGACCAACAGCAACATGATACCTCAAATCATCACTGATCCAAATTAAATGTTGCGTTTCATTTGGAAATCAAGGTTCCACAGTCTAGAGGAAGAGTGGAGGGGCACAAAATCCAAGGGGCTTGAAGACCACTGTCAAGTTTCAACAGTCAGTGATGATTTGAGGCACCATGTCATCTGATGGTGTTGGTCCACTGTGTTATCAAGTCCAAAGTCACCACAGCTGTCTACCAGGAGATTTTAGAGCACTTCATGCTTCTGTCTGTTGACAAGCTTTATGGAGATGCTGAATTACTTTTTCAAGCAAGACTTGACACCTGTCCACAGTGCCAAAACCACAAGTAACTGGTTGACTGACCATGGTATTACTGTGTTGATTGGCCAGACAACTCTCCTGACCTGAACCCAATAGAGAAACTATGGACTATTGTCAAGAGGAAGATGATACACACCAGACCCAACAATAGAGACGAGCTGAAGGCCACTATCAAAGCAACCTGGGCTTCCATAACACCTCAGCAGTGCCACAGTCTGATAGCATCCATGCCGCACCGCATTTAGGCAATCATTTGTGCTAAAGGGGCCCAAACCAAGTACTTAGTACATATGCATGCTTATGCTTTATAGAGGGCCGACATTTCTGTATTTAAAATCCTTTTTTTATTGATTTTATGTAATATTCTAATTTTCTGAGATTTTGAATTTGGGGTTTTCATAAGCTGTAAGCCATAATAATCACAATTATAACAAATAAAGGCTTGAAATATCTCACTTTGAATGTAATGAGTCTATATAATATATTAGTTTTACCATTTAGGTTGATTTACTGAAATAAATGAACTTTTGCACGATATTCTAATTTTTCGAGTTTCACCTGTATATATGAAACAATAAGAGGACATTATGTTAGTGTTGGGATGTAAAAAGCATAGGTGTGATTATGTGATAGAGAGTCAAAAGCCTTCCTGGTGTGGTGATACATAGGAAGCTAGCTGGCACCAGTAAGCCTACAACTCCCATTTCCTCCTACATTGCCACAGGGCCCAGGGCCAATCAGTCTTTCACTAGTACCTCCTGCAGACTTAGTATTACCCCTCTAAATGGGGATTAATCCCAGAAGAAGTCTGCAGTCTGCACCCAGCTCTAATCCCCTTTTTAATCAACAGTGCCCATAAACTATTCTCTCCTGATTGAACTGTGTCTTCTTAACACCCAACAAAATAAGAGTTTGAAGCTGGAAACAGTGAGGCCTAGTTCAGGCCACCTTAAACCCTGCTTCATGCCGTCACATCAATTTGAATGCAGCCAGTCCGTCAGCGCAGTGTGTGTGTGTGTGTGTGTGTGTGTGTGGGGGGAGGGGGGGGGGCAAAGCAGAGGGTACCAGGCCGACAACACATCGCAGGGTCGCCCGGCAAAAATGTTGAACCAGGCTCCACTGTTGCTGCAGCACAATCTGACATCATTCAGAAAGGTGCTGTGTTGTCTAAATAAAATACAAGCAGGCAGACGCTCCGGGTGAATCACTTGTAATGTGAGCGCCGTATTTCTAAAGAATAAATAGTTGCAGAAAGTATTCCAAAGAACCGTTGTGCAGTGTTTTGAACTTTTGATTACCCTTCAAGGCATTAATATGTCGCTCCATCTGGACTTCCTGGATCGAATTTCATTCCCACTAATACAATAAAGTTACAACTCAATCCGCTGTGCTGTTTAACTCAGGGATAACTTTGAACGAGAATGATAATTACAATATAGTGTATGTTATGAAGGGGCTTACGCAGTGATTGTTAATGTTTAATAAGTTACATCTTCCTATGAAATATAAATGTGATGCTACTTACAGATAAGGTAAAAATGTACTTTTGACGTGAACTTTTTACACATCCTACTCGGAATTCTGAAAACTGGTTGGCTGTACGGCAAATGTTATTTTCAGAGAACGAAACAGTATAATGGAACAACTCTGGGCACAGGTCTTTGTTTGGTGTTGTTTGCCCAATCAAACTTAAGGCTTATCTACAGAAGTTTGAACTAAAGAAACAGCATAAATATAAATATCAATTTGCTTTTCATCTGAGTCATCCATAAGAAATGAGAAACAGAGAGTTCATTGTCTATTATGTAGCATCAGTAAGTATATATCAAGCTGTAAATGGAAGCTTTAACATACTTGTTTAGAGTAGCTCTCAGAAAAACAAACAGGGAAGCAGAGACAGTAAAAGAGAAAAACAAGGACGCGCGAGCTACAGGGCACAGATATTTCCACAGCCAACTTCCTGAATGCCTCCAGCGTAGAAAATCTGAGCTATGTGAAGTGTTATTGATTCTCATGGAGTTTTGGCAAGAAAAAAGCAGCTGCATTGCAGTCAAATAAAGGGAAAGTACACTGTTTCTCCACCTCCTTCTTCTCAGCCTCACTCCTTGGGTGCCTGTCAAGTACAAACCAATGTACTTGAGCTCCCTGAAACACCTTTACTATTCCTTTCCACTGCAGTCAGTAACTACCTACAGTATTTACATGCCAGCCTCTCTGTCATGTTATTGTTCCTCACAGCCAAACCACCAGGGACCTGAGTATGTTCCTGACAGGAAACTGGGGCAGAAACCAAATGTCTTTCCTGCTTAGATCAGCAGGGGTAGGAAAAAAAAAAAGGGCTTCAAAATTATTTTAGACCGTCCCCCGCCCATGAGGGACCTGGGCAAAATTAAAAACATTCACACCCAGGTTCAGGTATCATGCGACAGTTAAGACTTTTGTATCCCCAGTGCTAGTTCTGTTTTGGATCAAGGCATAAATGTTATACAACGGTATTTCAGATTTCCCCCTCGACCGTGCTGAATATTGAACTGACTCACTACACAAAAGAGTAACAAAAACACGGCTGGAAAAAAGGTAGAAGTGAGTCTTCACTTCAAAGGAGCACAACTCAAACCTTATGATAAACTGCCTCACAGACAAAAAAGTTATTCCCATGAATATCGTTAACTGCTAACTAAAACATGTCAGTAGTTTCACGGTTTATATTGCACTACTTTTGTAATATAAACCCTTTACATAAACATTAACAGCGCAATAGCTTTTACGCAAGTTAACGCTAGTTCAACTAACGTTATGCAAAACGAAATGTTCATTAATGTAATGCTAGCTGGGCCCTGAGTGCTAAAAATAAAAACACAAATGACCTTTTACACACCGTCAGAAAGTGTGCTTAGCGTTAGCTTCGGCTACCACATAGTAACAAGTACAAAACAAAACGTTAGAAACATTAGCTAACTACAAGCCGCTAGCTAATCATGCTAAATGAGGCTAGTTGCTAACGATACATGACAGTTGTTAACTGGAAGAAGAAAAAAAGTTTTGCAAACCTGACTGGCTTTGTAAAATTGTTTCTTGAAGCCCGCTACAGACATCTTGAAGCCCGACCTTCTTCAACTTTCAACGAAGGTGTAAATAGGTCACGTTATGACTAAAGTTAGCGGTGTAGTTTGTTAGAAAGGGGGCCAGTGCAGAAATGTTTAGGAGGAATCATAGGACTGCTCAGCCGTCACTCTGTGCCGGGACACGCCAACTGACCACGTCCACGTCGAGGGTGATTCTTCTCACTGTCGCCGCAGATGTGCTAAATCTACTTTAAAAAGAAAACAATATTATCTCCTGAACTGAGAACGCCAACAAATATAGGCTTCACTTTCCGTTACACACAGCACCAAATCTGCACCAGCCACTTCGACCAAATCAGTTTCCTGAGTTTACACCACACAGAGCAGAAGACTGAAGGATTCTTATGTTGGTGCATACCGCCCCCTGGAGGCGGTAGGAGGGACACACCCGTGTATCTGCTGGCCAGATGTTGCCATTCTTACATGATGTTTTATGCACATAGCCTTTTTGTGTCTTTAAAGGTGTAACGAAAGAAACATAGGTTACTAAGTCGTACTAATTGGTAAAGATACATGAAATGAGATATAGCCTACACGCGTGTATTTAGCCTACACGTATGAGATGGCTTGAAACATAGCTGGAATAACTTGCCCCAAGGCACAAATTAGCTGCTGGGCCCCTTTATTGCTCAAAATGTTCCCTATACGGAGTAGCCTATGTCTTGAACACCTGGTTTTATGTATACGGACCAGAATGACAGAAATACACAACTTAAGGTAGGCACAGTGACAAAATGGATACTGAATAAGACACATTTTCCTTCTAAAGCTTGTTCTAATCTATAATTTTTGGTGCAATATGATTAAAAAGACAATAAAAAACACAACAAATTGTCTTTTAATTGTAAAAAGACTTTTATTACATTCTTAAATCCACATGTTGTATCACCATTGTGCAATAACACTTGACTGTGTTAAAACCTCTTGGGCTTTATATCCATAACATATAATAAATTATTTCTTATTAAAATCTAAATTGATTTAATAATAATAATCTTAAAATATAGTGATCATATCATAAACACAAGGATCATGACAAAAGATAAACTTTTAGGGAGACATCTTTAAAAACGCTCTTTAAAAAAATAGAATTACATCTCTCCAAGACAAAAAGGACACTAAACTGATGAGAAAAAAACACAGTATATATAAGGAAAAAAATTAAGAGCCAAAAGATCACAACAAAACCAACACAAGATTCAGAGATTATAATCCATCTTTTATGCTTCTTTTTTTATAGTATATTTGCTTTTTTTTCCAATATCCTATTTCATCTATGACTCAAGCTCAAACAAGTTTTGCGATAATGATATTATACAGGGGTAAAAATCTTTGATACTTCTGAAATCAGACATTCACAAGAACATGTACGGTACAAAGTGATCAAGGTTTTAAGGTCTTCTATGTTGGTGCAAGGTGTCTGGACTAAATGCACACACTGTAGGACAGAGAGCCAAGCTATCTCCCTGAGTAACTCTACACGGAAATAGAAGTGCAAATCTTCTGTACTGCCGTCTGGACAGATTTTAGGCCTGCAAAAGCTATAGCGCGAACTAGTCTTTTGAATTCAGCACGTCTTAACATTCTTGAACTCGACACACAAAGTATTGCACTTTGTTACAATCTGTAAATGTCATCTGAAAGCTGGTCCGTGTAGTGGTTGGCTGTGTATTTGGTACATTATTTTCTTAATAACTGTTCCTTTATTTTGTTAGTGCTGCGAGGATAACTGTGCTAAAGCGCTTATGAAAAAACATTCAAAGCCCAACATACTTAGAACAATGGGAAAGGTCATTATTGCACAATCCCACCATGCCACTGTCTTGCATACCCAGAAAAGGGTAATACCCCTTCACACTATGTGAGATAACTCCCAAAGCGTCTTTGAGTGACCTCCAAAAAAACGCTATATAAAACCTATCAATTATCATTATTATTGTTATTATAACAACGTGTATGGCAAAATGCACTGTCCCAGCAGTGCAAAGCAAACCTGGCTGACATATTAAATAGAGCAGGCCACCCTAAATATGTCCTGTGATTGTCTTAAAATGCTGAAGGTTACAGCTATTTCATGATTCTTAAGGGTACTGGTAGACAGATTCTCATCTTTTAGTACAACAATCCTATCTGTCCCCTTACTTAAGATAGAACTATATCTAAGTAGAGTATTAAGTGCTCTAAAATAATAGCGGATAGGTAGTATAAGTAGATCCAGCATATCTGTTTGCTTTTGTCTTGTCAGGTTTTAAGAGCATAGTTATATATTTTAAGATTGTTATATCATCACTGGCCTTCAATTGTCACCACTATTTAAAAAAAAAAAAAAATCTAAAGAGGCTCTCTAGTATGCGTTCAGAATATTAACTCAGGGGGGTAGCTGATGGCTCTGTCAACCCTTATATATGCCATGTACATAGTGTTTTAAGAGGGTGAGGTAGTAAGGGATGGGGTAAAAAGGGAACAGAGGATTCAATTCTCCAATCAGAACACCTTGGCGTGCGACAGCGTAGTCTGCCTGACCGTGAAGCAATTAAAATTGGTGCAGACATTAAATCCCCAAAATAGATTTCTATGCACCTTACGAAACATAATCGCCCAACAGTCCACTCTCAATTATTTGCCCCTCATCCAGCCATGCTGGTGGCAACATTTCAACATCAGCCGCTCAGTTCAGTTGTTTCCTTTTACTCCAAAAGTCTTTTGAACCTGGCGGTTGAAACGCTGCTAGATGGTTTGGGCGATGGTACTTTTCTGCAGAGGGGGCTGAGGTGCAACAGTTCCAGATGCTAACCCAAAGAGAGCACGGTAACCCCATGGCGGTCAACAATGCGCAGCACCTTGTTTAAACAGCTTATCTACAGTGGGAGGGTGTATCTAGCATTTCTCACTGGTTTGACATAAGTTTCACAGCTGGCAGTCTGAACCCTTGAAATCTTTAGATTTCATTTTGGATTCTAAAGAGGATTTATATAAATGCTAATAATCCACTAGATTTTATTTTCTTTTTCTTTCCAGCAACAAGAATCTTTTCATCCCAGAACCCCAATATTTGGGCAGGCAGTATCTGTATGAGACCTGAGCACGAGCACATTCCCACTCAATTCACGACTGCTCTTAGCATACATGATTATATATGGGTTTATAAAGGAAAGGAACATCTGAAAAATACTTTCACAAAACCTTTGTGATTCTATCAATCTCACTCCCCATGTGGCATTTACAAAAGGGAAAAGGTATTAGGACTGAGGTCATTGATTGCATTAAAAAATTATAATAAAGAGCTCACTTTCATCAGTGTCTGAAGGTGCGCAAGTAAAAAATACCTAAAAAGATCAGAAGTGCTATTTTTTGTGCTTTGTGAGCAAAGCAGTTTTTTTTAGGTGCTCGGTTGCAGAAACTGAGTGTCTGCCCACGAGTCACACAATTTAAAAAACCCTGTCGGTCTGTGAGTTTGATCATGGTCCCTTTAAACAGTTTGTTCACACGTTACAAAACTGCAAAATACGGGCGCTGACAAAAAAATATTGAACAAAACTATGAACTGTTACTTGACTGACAACTGAAACAACTGAAAGCATTGTCACTGCAAAGCTCCCCAAAGTGGCTGAGGACTTTAAGTATGTACATTCTATTTCAAGCCTAGGGCTGTGCTGAACGGTTGAGGGGGTAAAGCGGATACATTCAACAATATAGCTTACAGGAACAGTGAGTACGGTGAAAGTAATTTTATATTAGAAAGGAATTCAACACGATGACAGGTTTAAGGTCTCCTCATAGAAAAATATTTTTTCGAGAATACAAATTATGTAGGCTACTCTTTACTAATTTCTTTAACTCCATAAAAAAAGAGGTAACATGCACTGAGTAGCCAGCAGCACTTCCTACAGTGTTACGTCGGAGCTGAATGGACTAGCGTGCAGGGCAGGAGGGTGGGAGGAGTGTTTCCTTAAGTGTAGCGTGCAGGATTGTCGTTTGAGGTGCTGGTTGCTTTTAGCCTCAGCTGGTTGCCACATTTCTACCTCCCCCTCGCTACACCTCAATGTCTCTTTTTCGAATCACGCTATTTAGCTAAGCGTTGTTAGCCCTCGGTGGAGTCTGGGAAGGTGATTTCACTGCCAAAAACCTCCCTATAAAGTGGGGGAAAGGTGAATGCTGTCTCTGGGTGAACCAGGCGGAAAAACTCTAGTTTGTCGATGTGGAGGTTGCAAATGGACTTCATCGTGGGAAGCTTTGACACCATCTAGAAGGGGAGATGCAGAGGGAAGAGAAGTTAATAGAAGTAGAAATAAACAGCAGTTACACATACTCTCAATACAGTGGTTGATCTGGCACAGTGACACAGCTGGCTTCGTACCTTAGCTAGCTTCTCTTCTGATGCTCCCTCTTTCTGTAGGCAGCGCTGCAGAGACACGTAGACTTTCTCCTGCAACTTCTGTATCTTCTGAACGTCAGTCAGCCAGGGTCGGTCTGAGGGGAAATTATAATCGACAAGATGCTGTTGTTAGTGTTGTTGTCAGGTACTCTACTGTACTGAATTCGAAATCAACATCTGACTGTGTTTGGGAAATGATCATCAGTAAAGTAAATGATACCAGATTTCCTACTTATAACATGTCAAAGATGGGCTAAAATCCACTTTAGAGTTTCACAATGGCACTATATGACAATTGCCATGGGTGCGACATTTCTGATGTAAGTGTGTTGTGAATTTTCTACTAACAAAATGAAGTGAATTTAACTGTGTTGCTGTGTTTCTCCCTTTATTTGTAGGATCTCTGGATAGAATGCTCAGGATCGAATAACTTGTGTTTAAGTGTGACAAAATGTTGTAAGAGCTTTTAATGAATGAATGAGATACTGAACAGTGGCCTCTATGGGTTTATTTGGCCCATTTAGTATGAATGTAAATACTGCCTGCAGTGATCAGGTGTGTAGCCCTTTGCAAGTCTAATACAGAAATGTACATCCAAGTACACCCTGGTAAAGATAAATCCATTAAGTTAATGAAGTATAATCTCACCCGGTGAGAGCAGCACAGCAGCACTGAAGAGAGCCATCTCCTCCTCGGACATCTGTATACGGCTCAGGCTATTGGCCAAGTCAAACACTGCATTCACCAGGTCTTCACAGCCTGGGGCCGGGGAGAAGGAGGAAAAGGTTCAGCATCAAAACAGGAACTTCCCGGTAGATAAAACAGATTTAAATAAAGTTGACCTAAATATGCCCCTGTCCTGCTTTTGCGTTTCCCGTGAAAAGAGAGAGAGAGACACACAGAGCAAGAGAGAGAGACAGAGACCGAGTGAAGTAGTGAATGTGTTTAGTCTCACCAAGAGCTTTGAAAAGCTGAGGAGTGGCAAACTTTCCGTCAAAGAGCAAGGTGTTATTGATGGGGTTATAGGCCCGACACATACGGATAAGAAGAACGTCCAAGCAGCCTGTGGACACAAAAAAAAAATAGGAACAAATTACTAAAAAAAGTTAATAGCATTTCGCCTACATATCTACGTTAGTGACATTATCACTGACATCTATCCGTAATTCTTGATGCTGCAGGGTGTACTAAGAAGGCCTCCTATTTCTTGAACAAATGTGCCTCGTCTCAATTATATAAAGTAAAACCTTCTTTAATGTCATTGTATAAATTATAATGGTTTGGAGAAACTATGACTGGCAGGGGAATTGCCACCTGTACAAATATTACCGCAAACAAGGTAGGCAATGCATCAAGAATTAAGTCACTTGTTCATATCGCTGCATGTTTTTTTGATACAGCAATTATTCTGCTATCTCTGATGACTGAGTGGTGTTATGGACTAGCCAGGTTAATGGTAAGGACTGGACTGTTTGACCGTGTGGGTAACTTCTCATTTGCCTACATTTCCAGTCATGTTATCATTCTCCTTCCGTCAGCGGTTTGGCAGAACATGTATGCGTGTGGTTATGCTTTTGCCCCTTTTTCTGATGCATCCAATTAGTCCATTTTAAATGTCTTTATGTGAAAAACCTGTGTGTGCCTGCTTTTGCTTCTTTCACTTTCATGGAATGAGGAAACTAAATACCTCGGCTGCCAGTCACAGCCTTTGATCTACTGCTTTTGACTGATATATCGCTTTTGGTTGTCACTGAAAACCATACTTCAATTTCAAGTCACTATTGTAAGAAGAAATAGTTCACACATCAGCCTGTGGGATTAATAAAGTTGAGGCACGTCTGCTGAGGTGTGATTGATGACCAGAGAAGGTCCGGGTGATTAAAACAAGACTTGACATTCTTCAGCAACAGAAGTGCCACGTGTCTTTTCAAGGCACTCTGCATAAGATCTGATAATTTAAATCTATCAGATCTTTTGTCACAGCTAGATGGTTGGTTTAATACACATTAGTACACACAGCGGGCTAGCTGTCTTTCTGGAGGCGTATCTGTAGAACAGCTCCTGTGACTGTTACGTGGCTAAACACAATGTCTGGCACTGATTGTAGTCTGCAGTGTGTGTGTGCATACCGGTGTCATGCACTGACCTGCTTTGAGGAGGATAATCTGGTCGTTCTGACAGAGGTCCATGAAGCCAGAGATGTGCTTGGCAAACTCCACCACGTACTGGATGGCATTGGTGATGTGAATGGCACATTGTTGCCACATTACCTCAGCCGACTGAAAGAGAAAGAGACTTTTATGAGAATTGCAACACCTGGAAGGCACCATGGACATCATCAACGGAGTATGTCTAAATGTTCTAGGGAAAGTTGTAATGCTGTTTTTTCTTGTTGTGTAAACTGAAATACATAACTTTGTGAGCCTTGATACTGAACCAATATGAAATGTTTCACTCGTTAATTCTACTGTTCATTTTTTTTTCAAGTTTAGACTGTATAGAGTACATCAGAATAAGAATCAGAATCGGATTAGTTCATGTGAAGACTGAAGAAAGATTTTTCGAATTGTATATAAATGAGGTTATATGTCCATATGCGTGTGTATGACATGTACCTTGGTCTGGTAGGAGCGGGTCTCCTCAGGGCTATACAAGGTCCATGCCATCCTCTTCAGCTCCTCTGCACTGTATTGGCTGGTCTCAATATGGGACTTCGCCACACTCTGAGTTATACGCTCTGGACAAAAAGGGGAAATTTCATTAAATATCTTACTCTTGCCAATGAGATTCACATTATCTATTTGATTAGAACTGCTTTATAGTTCAAACAGCAATAATAGCCTTTAACAGCCTTTTTTTCAAACTGACCTATGTCAAGCAGGGAGCAGCCTTCGAGCAGCGGGTTGAAAATAGCATGTGAGAAAAGTCCAGAGTCGTGCAAGAGCTGGTACTCGTGCTTGATGCTGTGGTTGACGTCTCCAAAGTCCAGGTTGGTCTGTTCCGGTGAGCTCTGAGAGGAAGAGCTGCTGCCCGCGCTGCCTCCCAACATGTCCAGGTTGCAGTAGTCTGTGTCCTCTGGTGTCTGCGGGAGCTCAAAGAGCAGGCCCTTCGGCAGCATGGTGATGTCATCCAGATCACTGAGCGCTACACCGGAGCCTCTCCTGTAGCTGCGGCCGTGGTCCACCATGTCGCCGCTCTCCTCGTGGGCCCCCGCACACTCCTGGGACTGCTGGTGCTTCTGGACCTCTGCGTACAGGCTGTCGCGCTGCTTTTTGGACATTCGGCCAAACTTGACCGCTGCAAAAAAAATGAGGATGCAAAAACACATGAAGGGGTCAAACAATGATAATTCAACGGCTTGTTCAAATGTGTGAAGCAAAAAGTGTGTGTGTGTGGGGGGGCGGGGTGGAAAACTGAGTTAATTAAAAATAGATTGAGCTGTAGCTGAACTCACCATCCCGGCTCATGCCCAAAGCAAGACACTTCTGCAGCCTGCAGTGCTGACAGCGGTTGCGGTTGGTCCGGTCAATAAGACAGTTCCTCTGTCGTGAGCAGGAGTACATAGCGTTGTTCTGCTGGCTGCGTCGGAAAAAACCCTACGGACAAAGAGAGACATGCACACAAAATGTGAGTCGTGGTAAATGAGGTGAGCATCTATATGTTGACGTTCATAAACAACATTCTTTGATAAGACTAAAGTAAAATGCTCTTGTGGGTTTTACCACTGGAACTAACAACTTGTGGTGATGGAGTTGTGTGAACGCTCACCTTGCAGCCTTCACAGGTGATGACACCATAGTGTATCCCTGATGATTTGTCCCCACAGATTTTACAGGGGATTACCTCTATTTGAGCTGGAGAGAGAGAGAGAGATAAATTAATCAGTGAAATAGTTCAAAAAAACAACATTGTACCAGCTCCCTCAAAAGAAAGAAGTTGATAGTTACCTAAAATAAATATATTGCTTTATTGAGAAAGAATATGATACATTTTCATAAAAGACAAAGACAATACAATATGTGCTTTGTAAAAGTGCAAGGCACATTTTCCTTAATTTTCCGGTATTATCGACGAATCGATCAAAATGATTGTCAAATGAATTGAAAAAGAAGTTATAACTGTTAAGCCCTTGGATGATACACAGGGTGTACCACAGTGGGCTGGGTAATCTTTATCTGTATTTATTTATATAACAAGTAAACATTTATATAGCCACCACCCAGTAGCATCGCAATATAGAGGCCAGTTACAGGAACATTGAACATTTACTTGTTAGGCCTATCACGCCGACTGCAGATTGTGTCAATAAAACAGATTGTGTCATATCAGATCAAGTGGACAGTCTTAATTAAACCAGTACTCTAAAGACAGCCCTGATTTTTCAACTCACACACTGAACTCCCACAAGACAACCATGCATGTGATACATTTCACAAGAATTTTTTCACAAGAAATTCTAGTTATTACATGGCAGTCAAATGTTATTTCTGCTTTACAAGGTTGGAAATATAGCTTATTGGATGACATAAATAGTTGAGAATGTTACAGGACTGTGAAGAAACCATGGATATGTCAAGGATCGAGCGGATCCTGCGATTGACAAAGCAAACTGGGTGTACACCTTGTGTTCATTGTGGAACCCTGACCAGGAACAGCCTGTTCTTTTCATTATGTTGTTTATCTAAGTAGCTGGGCCTCCTCAAGCCCAGAATAGCAGGTCAATTGCATTAGCTGAGGCCCAGGGTTATAAAGTTTCACGGCTGTCTCTCTCTCACTCTCTCTCTCTCTCTCTCACTCTCACTCTGTCACTCCTTCTCCAGGATGAACAAACCTTAAGCAGGTTAACAAAGCCACACTGTTGTAATGAACCCATCAAGGCCTACAATGGCAACACACACAACAACCGCAACTGGCTGTCAATGATTGGACTGTGTGCAAGATTTGATTTGGTCCATGCTGCAGGGTGTGCCAATCAGTCCTTGAACACTTTTGTTGTGTTACACAGGGTATTAGGTATATTAGGTAACCTGCAAATCGCAGCAGCGGCTTTAGCCGGCCATCACAGCTCTTGTGATGTCTGTTTTCTAAAGGCTTTTTTATAACTACTCAACCAACCAATCACATGAGTCACTGTGTGAGGACAAATACTTACAAGGTTGGTGACTGACATTACCCTTTAACATTTTCTATGGACCGCAGGTGAAATATTTGAGTGTTTTGTTGGGTAGAATTCCTACTGGCCAACGTGGCGCAACTGAGGGATATAAATAAATAAAGGGCAATGGAAAAAAATCCCTTTCTCTATTGCTCCCTTCGACGCTTCCCCTTCAGAGCCTCCACCCCGCCTTTCAGCCTGTTATATAACTGCCATCTGGCTGCATTCCATGAACACACTCGTTCAAAGGTGGTTGTCTTGGCAACAGTAGGACGATCCTCCCTCAACCCCCTGCGCTCCCATTGGCTGCTCAAAGAGCGGCTTTGTCTGTGACTGGCCGCCTCTCCTGCCAGTCAGCTGAGCAGAACCATCAGAACCACAGAGCAGGACCTGCTCCACTGACACACTTTCCCATTCAGAAAAGGGGGAGACGCTTGTGGTGGCAGCCGCACAAGGAAAACAACAGTTTTCAAGGTGGAAACAAAATCCGACTTCTATAAAAGAGGGTGTAGCCATCAGCTTTGTTGTGGAAGGAAAACAATTTGTTGTGTGATTGATGAAATGATGGGTGACCAGTTGAAACTGACAGGGCCAAACTGCCCCGCTGGAGATTTTACAATTTACGCAACATCTGGAAATACTTCCAAAACATCTAGTACAGTAAGGGGAACCAAACGCAGCTAATAGTAGCTCTCAACTTGTTGCAGCATGTCAAGTATTTGAGTGAAATTTCAGCTGTGTTTGAGCTAGACCATACATCTATTTTTACTCTGGTGCGGTTGGCAGAGCAGAGTGTTAAGAGTGTCCTTCTGCCATACTGATCTATTGGCACATAAATGTTGCACAGATGACAACACATCACAGAAGTGCATAAGGTAAGTAACAGTGTATAGAGTGGGCTCTACAGCTAAAGCAAACATCAATATTTTGGAATGTTGAGTTGCAGCATGGGCCTTAACAGTTTCTAGTGTATATTCTCACCAGAGTTTATAAAGAGCATTTCCATGAATCTTTGTACACAGCAGAAACACACCAATTCAGTGTGGTAAAATAAATGGAGCTTAAACAATATCCAGTACATTTGCAAATGATAAAACAGTAATTCAATACACCAGAAAAATAGCTTTTTGGTGCAGTATCTAAAATAATCCTTTCATAATTTGAACTATACATTTTTTCTAGAACCTTATCACAGAGAATAATCTTTTGTATGTAGCATTAAAACATATTTGGTGTCTGAAAGACAGACGGTGTGTCTGCTTTTGTTGGTCATTGCTTTCTTAACAGGTGTTGTAAATCCTCTGAAAGGGGGACTTTGCCCCCTCATCCTCGTGCTAATCAAAGCGAGTCCAAGGTCCTATTTACCTTGCACTTCACCTGTCTACCTGACATATTGGTAGCTTAACCTACATTCTAAGGGACTTGTGGGACCTCTACATGGACATATACATCTATGGGAGGAAGGGCATATGTGGTCCAAAAGAAAGGCTTTGTGTGTAAAGTCAATGTGTGTAACAGAGTACTCGCATTAGGTATAAACCGTGTTTTACATATTTGTGCATTATAAGAAATGTTTCAGGCAAAAACTTGGAGAACAGGTCTGCAGTTATAAATAATGGGATATTTACACAGTCTGCTGTTGTAAAAGTTGCAACTCACAAACACAACAACATAATGCTACATATATTGACTAGTTTTACAGCAGGTAGCTATTGTAAATGTTTTATCTTTCCTTGTGTGTCACAGTCCGCATAATGTAATAAACATAATGTTCAAACAACCCTTTCCCGACAGTCATGACGAAGATCATTTTCATATTATTTCACTCTGCCCACATCATAAACAGCTGTCTGGCCAACCAGGCAGAGATACTTTCCCCTTTTGCAATTTTGACTTTTTATAATGCCATTTTCTTTCTTCATTTTCTTTTTTGTATACATTTAGATTTAGATTAATCTCAATTTTATGAGACAAGAACAAGTAAACAATTTTTCTTGTCTCATAATGAGCTTTACCATTCTACGAGCATACAGCTTCCCCACACATAATAAGCATTCACTTGCTGACCTAAAATGCTACTGTGTACGGCTGCCAAGAAACCAAGCTTCTCCCCCTGGTGCTACTGTTAATCCTCAACATTGATCAGATGAGATAAAGTGCTTTCACCAGATTCTGCTGTGTATGCCGCACCAAGCCCAAACCTGGGCCATTGCATTTGAACACATTTAGGACTATGGTGCAGCAATCACTCGCACCTTGAGTTAAATTCTCTTCACGTCTGTTTAAATGTATCTTATCCTTCTGCATACTTGGAAAATTGATATGGCCAATCACAAGTGACTTTGTGTCCCTTTTATTGAAAACACACCTGAACACACAGATTTATGCCGACATTTTGTGATTGCATGACGTAACATGTCATGCAGGCTAGGTTAAGATTTAAAGCTTTAGATAGGGGGAATGGAATCTTACGAGCAGTTGTCAGAGAGAAAGGGCACCTTGACACATACTGTAGCTCGCCGTGAACTTCCCCGAGGATATGCACTCCACAGATAGTGGCTTTGGGGCTGAGCAAGGCACAGCGGTGGCCTTTTGTCTTTACTGCTTGCGTACCTGCTTTGATCCAGCGCTAACTGTGATCCAACCCAGACTCTCAATGCTCTGCCCAGCATGACTTTACACAGGCATAACAACTAAATTGATTTGTATCTAAAGCTTGTTTATCTAATGGTGTTGCAACAAACCTACTGAACCTGCTTTTGCAACTGTTAAAATTTCTATTTCAGTCCATCAGGTATGAAGGGAAAATGAAAATAAAGTGTAAATAATGTGATTCTTCTACTAAATCAGACTGACACACCGAGCTTGACTTGAGTGACATGCACTGTGGTTGATGTTAGTAACCTTAACTGGCAGAGGAAACTGAGCTTAATTGAACCCTGCTGTGCTTCATGGTTACATGTGAGCTTGCTGTGCCCATATCCTGCTTGTCACAGCAGTGCATGGCTTTTAGATCACAACAGCACAAAACAAGTCATGTGGAACTGTATTTTCGTTCCATAAATAGAAAAAAACATATGAGAATGAATGAATGAATTGATCACATCATTTCATGTACAAATAATGCGTTTTGGTAAAAAACGTTTAAAAGCATGCATCTTGCAGGTTGCTCTAGTCCAGTGCAGCTTTTATCTGCAGTGTTTTAAATGGGAGCTTTCTGCCTCGATGACACGATTTACATGATCAATATTATGTCATCAGTAATGACGAAAGACCATGCCCCTCCTCCCGCGCGCGCGCACGCACACACACACTTAATGCTGTAATCCTCAATGATATAACTAGGTCAATGGAGCACCAATCCCCCCTCCCTCTCTCTTCCAGCTCACACTGGTCGCCATACTGCTGACGCTGAAAACAAACACACGCTGGCTGACTGAAGAACTGTCACAGTAATAGAATGCAATAAGTAATCTGCGTTTATGGGCAAATGAAAAAAAAGAAAATGCGCGTAAAAGAAAAATTAAAACATGTCAACAGCAAAAATGTGAACGCTTATGATTAGTTGGTTGTCATAAAAGTGATACGGAAGTGCAATACAAACAGAAAATAGAGAGAAGGGAGTATAGTCTAAAAAGGGAATATTTACGCTGCGTTAACAATCCCTGCCAGCAGAGTTGACAGCCTCTGAATCACTCCGCTCACTCCCTCCCTCCCGCTCCATTCTCTTACATAACTGGAGCCGCGCACCGGTGAAATAAAGTAACTACAGCTACAACACATTCCTCTCACCCCAGAGAAAACTAAGTAATTGCACACAATCCTTATTACAAGTCAAACAAATATGCCTAAACTAAAGACATCAATGCGTGGACCTTTGCGCGCAGGAATGCATTTGTGCAAAAAATATCATAAAACACTTTTAAACATACTTCCGTGTTCCTAATTACGCCCAAACAATGCATAGACAACTGACAAAGTCCTTAGGGGATATGGGCTGTTCAGATTTCACATTGGCTTCAATTTAGAAATTGGATTCTATTTCCCTTCGTTATGCAATCTGTTAAACCTAGTGCGCGGCTGCAGCCTACGCACTTTGGACTCTTAGGAGTGCTTTCAACGCACTAAGTCCAACCAACTCAAAAGTTACTTACAAACACCCGTCAAAAATACAGTCTTACAAATGTAATAATTTCGACAAACTCACCTCTCATGTCGGCGGTGAAGTCTAGGCGAACTCTTCAAATCATACAACTCCAGATGGAAATTAAACCGAGAAACACAGAGAGCGACGCGCACTTATTTGCTCCAAACCGGAGCAGCTGAAAACTGTCACAACTGCAAATCCTCATATGGATTTGAACGGAAAACCAAATCAAAAAATAAAATAAATGCGTTTCTGAAGTGTTTCAGTGAATGACTGTATGTCAGCTCGACGCAGTTGTCTGCTGTTAAGTGTTGAGACGCCTCTGAAATAATAATGCAGCAGCGGCTCCTAGTCTTGCACCTCTTCTCTGCTCTGCGGCTCGCTATAACCTAGTTTCAGCGCGTGGACTACACATGATCCTCAGCCCGCGGCCCGCCCGCCTCGCGTCCCGTGAGCTGACGCGCGCGACACCCTTCGCGCGCTTTAAGGAGGCTCTCGCGTGCGTGGGAAAGTGTGGCAGTGTGTCAGTCCAGACCGCCAGTCACCCAGCGTGGGAACTATTTAATAACATGCGCGCAGTTTTAACTCTTGGCAGATCCTTTTCCACTTAGCCTACTGTGTTTTTATTATTCCTCCAAATGAAAATGAACTATTGCCCATTTTAGGTCATGGCCAAAACTACAAGGAACAGGTTATTATGATAAATATTAAGGCTTTATTTTATTGGATTGGATATTTATAATCAGATTTATAAATTGTCGTACCGGTATTTTTGCATACTTTTAAACACTATTAACTATTTAAAAATCAACACTACAAATCTGCTTGGATCAAGATTTTTTTTTAAATGTTCTGTTAATTATGGTATCAAATTGTATGGGCCCACACAATATAGTCTTTGAGGATATAATCCAGATGACAAAAAAAATTATAGCTTGTTTCACACGGAAATGCCTGTCAACCAGCGGCCACCTAGAATGTATAGGAAACATGCATTGGGCAATCTAAAAATGGTTAGGGTAACTAAAATGGTGTAATGTACAAAGACTGATGCTTAATAGTAATATAAAACTGTAACAATGAGTATTTTAACATCACTTTTTGTTTGTCACATTGCTGTTAATATTTCTCTAAAGGAGCACTGATATTCATTATTCATTATTCATTATTATTATTATTATTCACCATGAGGTGTCTCCATAGCTTGCTGTACAAAACTCAGACTGTCGGTCACTTTCAACAGAAAGTATGCATTTGCAAATAATATAACATTATTGACTTACTATATAAAACAAAGGTTTCTAGATATGAAATAATGTATGCAAAATCGTCTCGACTGGCACTTTTATTGCTTTTTTTTGTCCTCGACCATATCTCATTCAAAACTCACATTGTTACATGCTGTCTCTCAGCACCACCTACAGCATGTGTGCTTTATGTTCATAACGCTCTCTATTGTTCCTCTGTGCTCGCATACATTGAGTCTTTTATACACACATTTCTATGGGTCCTGCCCCTCCCTTCAAAAAGAGAAAGAAAGAAAGAAAAAAGAAAACAAGAAGAGAACATACTGTACATTCAAAGACATAATGTACTGTATTTGCTTTTACACATTGGTCTGTTTTAAAAATACAATGCTAGGAAGAAGTGTAGTATGGAGTGTTGTGTTTTGTTATGTTATCCATATCTAAACTTCCTCTTCCTCCCATTTAGGTGCTTTTGTCATTCTGATGATGTCCCCCCCCCCCAGCAGCGTGTTTGCCTCTGTTGTCGTGAAGCTGCAAACAAACACATCCATCCTGTGTTCTCCTGCAACGTCAATGACCTCCTGACCCCTGAGTCTTATGTAACCATGGCAATACCCAAATTAGAACATGGCTGCCTGCATGGAAAGAAGGAGGTGCTTACAGCTTTCACATAGAGGCAGCACATACAGTATATCTCCCCCAACCAGCTTTCCAGATTATGTCAGATGAATGAACGTGCCCGTAGCCGTGTGTGGTGTGTGTGTGTGTGTGTGTGTGTGTGTGTGTGTGTGTGTGTGTGTGTGTGTGTGTGTGTGTTGGGCCAGACAGAGAGATCCAACCTGATGCAGAAATCAAACTCCTCCTACTCTAAAACAGAGGAGGTTGTTGGTGGTGGGCAGTGGTCACATATTCAGACGTTTCCACTGCACATTCAAAATGTGGCGCATGAACGCAATGACAGTTTAATATCTCCAACTTGGATCTGCCCCACAGAGCATTAAGTCCAACATATACTGAGAGGATTATTCTGGGATCCAGGCTCTAGCTTCCGTAATCCTCCGTCCTCTTCTCTCCCTCATCCTGCTAAATCTTGTCCCCTCTCCCCTTTCAAATGCCCACTAATCTCTCTCACTCCCGACTCTGTGTGTGTGTGCTGTAATGTAATCTGTGTTTGTACCTATCTTTCACCTGCGCCAGGTTCACATCAACAGATCGGTGTGCCAAAACACTACAGCGCGCTTCTTCCTTTTGCTCCCATTACACTCTTGTCATGGTTATTCCTTCCCCCTCCACAGCCTGAAAGATTGTCCTGATTGCTGTTTGGCCGAAGGGCGTGCTTGAAGGCCTTACTGTAACCAATATAGTTACCAGACTGAAGTCAAGCAGTTGAATAATGGGTGTGTGTGTGTGTGTGTGTGTGTGTGTGTGTGAATAAACTTTATATATATTCCCCCACCCAACATTATTTTTCCTTCTCTCCTCATGTGTCAGGTAACAGCAGCCATGTTTATCGTATGTTATGTATGTGCAATTGTATTTTCATATAAACAGCAACACTTTTGACATTGTCTTTATGATGTGCCATTCCTATTTCTGACTTGTGGTTTCCGTAGCCTATCATGTTTGAAAAACCGCGGAAGATGTTGCAGTGGTTAAGGACGCCGCCTGGAGACGTATGATGTAATCCTGGCGCTGGAAACCTTAGTTTTCCCTGGTGAAACGAGACGATGTGGATCCGGCCCCCACTCTGGCAGCATCTGAAGTCCTCCTGCATCTACACTATTGGCGCTTTACTTTAGTATTACCATGTAAACATCTGGTCAATGATCAAATTCCTTGGTGGTTTTCTCCACTCATGACATCTATTGCAGCATGTCTGTCCTGGGAGAGGGATCCCTTACTTTGTTGACTCTCCCTGAGATTTCTTCAAATATTTTTTTTAATCCCGGTAAAGGGTTTTTACTTGGAGTTTTTTCTCAGCTGAGCTAAGGGTGTAAGGGCAGGGTGTCATATTGTATCATATTGTATGGAATGTAAAGCCCACTGGGGCAAATGCCTATTTGTGATATTGGGCTATACAAATAAAACTGATTTGATTTGATTTGATTTAATGAATTATAGGCTATCTCATCACAGTAGGCCTATTGTCCACAATAATCACATCCCCCCATCCATAAAGGAACTTTAAAAAGTTGAATTTGAAAGTTAAATATTGTGGAGTTGTCTGGCTCAGAGAGCCATGTGTATTGTAAGACCGCCTTTCAGGGGGCCCATCAGGACTTTTTGTACAGGGGCCCAGAATTTGGTGCTACACCCCCGCCCGGCAGTATAAATGTTAGGAGGATTTGCTGCAGACAGAATCAGCATTCTGAAATCCATGTTTTAATTCACTTCATTTACATTGTGTTGTTTAAAATGTGTCCTTAACTTTTACTTACTTTACATACTGTGTTTGTGTATTGAAGCTGTGTTCTAGTGAAAACATCAACTTTTACTTTTAAAATTTTTTTTAGTAAGGGTGTGCTCCAATAATCAGCAAATTACAACAAAATCCTTCTGATGTACTTAATTTTCATTTAATGGATAGCATTAAATGTTGTTTTGGTTGGCTTCATAATGTAAAGCAAGGGCTTTTTTCATGCACCAATTTGCACCTTTTCTGCATAAATTTATGGTGGAAATGTCTTTATTTATGTAAAGGAAAAGACAACATTCAGGTACCCGACGATATAAATAAAAAATATATTTTTTGGTTAAAATATTTAACTCTGGACTCTAGTGTTGAATCGATAGGAAAACCATCATGAAGCATGCTCGCGTTTCAAAAAATCTGCAGAGGAAGATAAAGAAGCTCATGAATCAGAATAACCTTTAAAGCAAAACTGCACTGATACTGCCTCTTCAGTGGCTTATTTGAAACCTCGTCGGCTATGGTGTTATCCCTGGGCAAGGTTAACTACCTGTACGTGTATCATATGCGCCCTATCATTTCAACAAACCTTCAGTGTCCTCCCTCCACAGCTGTTGATACCAGAGATTGCTGAATCTTTTACCCTCAGGTGCACATTGGCTCACATCCTGTCACTGGAAGTCCCGCTGTTAATATGGTCTCAATGGGAAATATTTAAACGATTGGCAACCAATTAAAGCTGACATTTACCATGGACATTCTGTACGCGCCGCTTCCGCACACAGTGTTTGTCCTGTTGCCTGTCGATTGTGCTCTGCCTCCATAATATCACTTCTGACAGTCATGACATGGAGAAGCCACCACGGGCATTTGCAGAGTTGTGACATTGGTTTGATAAGAAAGATCATCAATTTAGAGAGCTTAATGGATAATTCTGGGACCCAAAAGAGATTTTGGCAAAGATTATGTCTGTAAGACGAAAATTGATTCTTAGAAGAACTGGACCAGTTCTGTTCTCAGATGATATTGTGTTCAGTGCTTTACACAGGCTAGACTTCTGCTAAATTGGTGTTTCCACCTGTCATCACTTGGTGCAGTCATGTGACTCTAGATTTGATTATGAGTAAATCCCTTCATTCCCACAGTCATCTTTTAATAACCGCTCAGTTGCAAAGATCCAATGCCACTAGTGTGGCTTCTGTCTGTAAGGCCTGAACATTCATTACCTCATGTCTCATTTCCACCATCTGCTTCATTGCAAATTAAGCGCTAATCCTGTCCTCCTTTCTGAGGTTAAAACGTATGTCATTGTAGGGATGTCATCATTCATTTTCACTCTCCATGAAATATGTGAACTGAAGGGAAAGACCTGTTTTTTTCAACGTCATCTAATGTCCTTACAGGTTCTAAATGTCTGTGTCTAGGGACTGATGCAAATATAAAAAAACTAAATTCATATGAGAATATTGTTAATTTGGCACAGCAATTAATTTATTACATTGAATGATAAATACACAGTAAAACAAGTGAATGTGAGTCGTCATTACTAATTTTTACTCGTCTTATAAATGTGCCTCCCTTCTTTAAGACTCAGTGTGCCCCTGTCTGCCCCCATACAGAAGTTTCTAAACCTGCCTTCTGAAAAATGCTATTATCTTATTAATGGTAAAATGTATTATCCAATGAAAAGACTCCAAAATACTCCAGAGTATTAGTCAAATATAATCACACTATCAGTCATACAGGTGTCTCTGTCCTCACACCGACCATCTCCTCTCCAGAACAGCAAGACGTCAAACTAAACAAAGATCCATGGACAATATTTAAAGACATATGTCAGCCATACATGCAGCTGGAGATCTCACTGTGTGTAGTGTTGAATTACAGATTTGTCTGAGAAAAAATATTTGTGCATGTGAGCTTGAGCATGAGCATATGTCTGAGGATACAACATTATTACTATTTATTATTATTATTTTTAGTTTATACAAATTAAAAAAATATATATCAAGACATCATGTCAGGGAAGCAAAAGTGTGGGAGCCTTTAGAGATAAGATGAAGAGACACAGCAGTGCACAGAGCGAGAAAGCCAAGTCGAAGTCTCAACAATCTGAAGATGATACTGAAAGGAGATCTGCTGTTTCCAACCCTTGCTTCCATGACAACAGCAGTTGACATGACAGGGTCCTCGACCCCATGGCTTGTCTGTAATGAATCATCTGCCCTGAAGGTGAGGTAACACACACAAATGTGCACATACGCACATGCAAACAATTGACATGTACACACACACACAGAGTACACAGCAGTATTCTATGGAATAAAAAAGGCACTATTACTAGTTTACATGGAGAGGATTGTTTTTCAACTGCATGCTGTTTAACAAAGAGATAAATGGGGATTGTATGTTCAAACCATGAGAGCAGTTACAGTGACACACCACGGCTGATTGTAATTCCCAACTCTGATTACTGGTTTTGAGTAACACCTGTAATCTGTCTCTGTCTGAGTGTGCATGTGTGTTTGTATGTTAAGCTATAATCCTGCAAACACAAGCATACTTCAATGGGTCAGAGAGGGAAAAAACATGTGGTCCATTTGTTCACCAGATGCTATGCAAAGAAGAGATTGAGCGTGTGTTGTGAGGACATTCAATTACACCCTTTTCAAGAAGGTGCCAAATAAATCCCCATTATCCCAATCCTTGAGTAACTTTTACAAAAGCTTTTTAAATGTATAATGGGCGACATGCTATCTGGTTGGAGCCATCAAAAACAGAGGAAAAGTTTCCAATTGAGGGATCTTAAATTATGTCCGTGGCAGCTCAGCATTCTTGACCTGTGGCAATCAGAGTGTTTGTCAAAAACCATCTGTTTCACCAGTGCTGTAAGGGGGTGGACACGGGGGCCCCATCTTTCTAAGAAACGATAAACAGAAGAGCAAAATGGTGTATCTTTTTACAGTGCACTGCAGTCCAAGAAACCTGTTGTTTTATTGGACAAGTCAATCAAAAATAATTGAGGCTGATCTGCTTTAAGGCTGCACACAGACTGGGGTAGTTTTTGATACAGCTATGTCTAGTAGTCTTGATTAACAGTCCCTGTTAGCGCTAACATCAGTAAATACATTGCATTCTTGTGATGGCTTCGCAACATTTTGACATGTTGAGTTTGAGACTCTGCCACTAACAATCAAAACCACTCAATGGAAATGTAATTGCAGAAAAGTAAATACATAAATGGTTGTTGCTGGGGGGAAAAAGCAGACATTTTCATTGCCCGTTGAACATCCAGACAATTAAATTCATAACATTTTGCCACAGCTTTTCTGTGTAAAATGATCCTTAAATAACCCAAATGGTATTTAGGTCATACCTCAATAAATAAATAAATAAAATAAAATAAGTAATATGTTTCCCCTTTAGACCTTCCAAATAATGGTTTACCTGCACACGTTTGAGTCCTGCTGCATTGAGTCATCCATTGCCATTCAGTGCACACACAGAAGGTTGTGTCTCAAATGTCCACTGTATTGTTAAAAGGCGAATTCAGATGAGCGTAGTGGAGGGTTGTATAAGGACCACCGCCATGCAGTTGAGGATTCACTTATCCCTGATCAATCAGCACGATATGTCATGTGTTTCTGACCTACTTGCCAAAGCACGACCCTTGTATAAATGAACCCACAAGCAAGTATGAGCTGTGTGCACAAGCTAAACAAATCAGCCCAGAACATTGTCACACCCTCGCTTTTTCTTTTTCCTGTTTCTCTGTCTCCGTTTATCTGTCCCTCTCCCAACACCCTTACGAATACAACCACTTAACCATTAATGGCAAGTACAGGAAATGAAATCCAGTGTAAAATTGCTTTTTATACAGTCATCCCCGAAATTGGCAAATTTTGACTTAAATTTACTTTTATTCAACCAGCAAGTTTTTTCTAAATTGGAAATGACACAGGCTTCTCACAGAAGATAATAAGACGATGTACAAAAGGCATCATTGTGAAAAATATTTTTTTTCAGCTTTTATTTACATTTGAACAAAAAGTGGCATGTCCAAAATTATTCATACCAGGGAGCTAAAGATCCGGGTGATGGCAGTGAGACCCTCCACACTGAAAGAGTTCAAGCTCATTGCTAAAGATGAAAGGGCAAAAATACCAGTGGAGACATGCAAAAAGCTGGCCAGCAATTATAATAAGAGTTTGATTGCTGTAATGGCCCATAAGGGCTTTACTATTGATTATTGAGAAGGGTATGAATAATTTTGGACATGCCACTTTTTGTTCAAATGTAAATAAAAGCTGTTTTTTTCCCCACAATGATGACTCTTGTACATCATCTTATTATCTTCTAGGAGAAGCCTGTGTCATCTACAATCAAGAAAAAACTTGCTGGTTGAATAAAAGTAACTTTAAGTCAAAACTTGCCAGGGGTATGAATTTGGGCATGACTTTATATATATTTTTTAAATAAACTTTCATTGAATACCAGGCTTCTTTGTCTGGTGTTGCAGTGCCTGCTCTCTTTTACTCTGGCCTGGTGGACTATTTTATTTCTTATCCCATCATCTCCATCCATCAGTCCTTGATTTCTTCTCCATCCTTGATACTTCAGGCACTCTGGCTTATCCTAAAAGACATGCCTTCCACTAGTCTTTATTGGAAATCACCCTCCATTGTTGTGGAGCTCTGTTTTAAAGGTGGAGTCTGCGATTCTGGAAAATGCTTTTTGTCAAATCAGTGAATATGTCCTCAGGATCTGCTACGTGTCCGTACTGTATGTTCAGTGGAAACATAATCCAGTGTTAATTTACAGCCTAGGCTCTGTAAACTGTAAACAAATGGGGCCCACAGTAGTTAGCAACATGCCCTTTTACAGAGCCTAGACTGTGTATTAACATTGGATTTTGTTTCAGCACACACACACACAATAAACTGCATTGTTTACTGCACAGTACACTCCTTTATGAGACATAGCTTTCTTCTCCAGAATCAAAACAAACATGCTTGTTATGTGAAGAAGATTATTCAATTATCTTGTTTGGTCAGTACGGTCAGTTTAAAACCCCTCTTTACTCTCAGCTGGAAATTATGTTTGTTCATGTGTTTTGCCCATCTCCCTCTTTGGTTTAATTAAGAACATGTGGTGAGGATACTTTTGAATAATAACCCACTGCAGTGAAACAACGACCCCTGGTGATAAGAAGTGTCAAGGCACTCTGGGCTCCTTACATAATGGACATCGGCACAGCACTTTGGCACAGCTGCTCTCTGCGTCAGATGTAAATGAGAGCTCATGGGGCTCAATGGTTGTAATGAGAACATTATAATTCTTGTTCATGTGTGTGAGTTTGGGAACTCGGGCAATAATATTCTCTCTAAGCCAGATTAATCAGTTGAACACACACAGAATTAAAGGAGCTGCTATTATGCAACTGTGCAGGGCTTTGCAGGTTGTTTTGTGCTGTTACAGGCTTTACCCAACTCCCAATGTGGGACCATGCTTTGATATGTTACATTTGAAGTCATTGAGACAAGTCTCAGTGCCAAAACCAGTGTATATCAGCAAATGAAGCAGATCCATGCTAGCGAGTAGAAGAGGCAGGAAAGCGAGACCTTAAGGGCACACCTTAAAGGCACAGTCAGTAGGCTACATTAAACCTTTTTTGTTTTTAATAATTTTTAATTCTCTGCATATGTCTTGCGCCAGCCTATCAGATGTGCCTGCAGTGTATAAAGCAGGAAGCCCCCTTTGGCACATTTATTTTAATTATTCCAAAGTGAAGGAAAGATGTGTGTTTTTTTTAGTCCATTTTTTTTCTGCGCTCTGAGGATGAGAGTCACTCAGTATATGCTGATATCTTTCAGTTCCAAAATAAGCTTTGGCTAAGAGCAAGGCTGAAAAGGTTTTATGTGCGTCATAAAAAAAAAAGATTTAGTATCTTCAACATCATAAATGCATGTGAGACGAGCAGAATACTGTACATAATAACATGATGGTAGCAGGCTAGCAGCAGGCATTGTGAAGTTACGATGCAGCACAAGCTAAGAGAGGGGACGTCTCAAAGCTGTTTTGCATCAGTCTGTAGGTAAGAGTATATTTCTTCTTGCTCTTAGTCATAAATATATAGCAAGGCCACACTCGTTCTCCTCCTGTTCATTTTATACAGTACAGAGGACATGCACAACCAGAGAGCTACACACAGAGTTATAGTGCAAATAAGGGAGTGAACCCAGATGGATCTATATTTCAAATTCTCATCAGCTTAGAAACAACATAATTTTCTGTCCTTTTATATGTGAATATACACTCAACAAAAATATAAACGCAACACTTTTGTTTTTGCTCCCATTTTTCATGAGATGGACTTAAAGATCTAAAATTCATTCCAGATACACAATATTACCATCTCTCTCAAACATTGTTCACAAATCTGTCTAAATGTGTGATAGTGAGCACTTCTGCTTTGCTGAGATAATCCATCCCACCTCACAGGTGTGCCACATTAAGATGCTGATCTGACATCATGATTAGTGCACAGGTGTGCCTTAGACTGTCCACAATAAAAGGCCACCCTGAAATGTGCAGTTTTGTCTCACAGCAAAATGCCACAGATGCCACAAGCATTGAGGGAGCGTGCAATTGGCATGCTGACAGCAGGAATGTCAACCAGATCTGTTGCTCGTGCATTGAATGTTCATTTCTCCACCATAAGCCGTCTCCAAAGGCGTTTCAGAGAATATGGCAGTACATCCAACCGGCCTCAAACCGCAGACCACGTGTAACCACACCAGCCCAGGACCTCCACATCCAGCAGGTTCACCTCCAAGATCGTCTGAGACCAGCCACTGAGACAGCTGCTGAAACAATTGGTTTGCATAACCAAACAATTTCTGCACAAACTGTCAGAAACCGTCTCAGGGAAGCTCAACTGCATGCTCGTCGTCCTCATCGGGGTCTTGACCTGACTCCAGCTCGTCGCCGTAGCAGACTTGAGTGGGCAAATGCTCACATTCGATGGCGTCTGGCACGTTGTAGAGGTGTTCTCTTCACGGATGAATCTCGGTTTACATTGTTCAGGGCAGATGGCAGACAGCGTGTGTGGCGTCGTGTGGGTGAGCGCTTTGCTGATGTCAATGTTGTGGATCGAGTGGCCCATGGTGGTGGTGGGGTTATGGTATGGGCAGGCATCTATAATGGACAAAGAACACAGGTGCATTTTATTGATGGCATTTTGAATGCACAGAGATACCGTGATGAGATCCTGAGGCCCATTGTTGTGCCATACATCCATGAACATCACCTCACGTTTCAGCAAGATAATGCACGGCCCCATGTTGCAAGGATCTGTACACAATTCTTGGAAGCTGAAAATGTCCCAGTTCTTGCATGGCCAGCATACTCACCGGACATGTCACCCATTGAGCATGTTTGGGATGTGCTTGACCGGCGTATACGACAGCGTGCACCACTTCCCACTAATATCCAGCAACTTCGCACAGCCATTGAAGAGGAGTGGACCAACATTCCACAGCCCACAATTGACAATCTGATAAACTCTATGCGAAGAAGATGTGTTGCACTGCATGAGGCAAATGGTGGTCACACCAGATACTGACTGGTTCTGAGTCCCCAGACCCCCAATAAAGCAAAAAAAAATGCACATTTCAGAGTGGCCTTTTATTGTGGACAGTCTAAGGCACACCTGTGCACTAATCATGATGTCAGATCAGCATCTTAATGTGGCACACCTGTGAGGTGGGATGGATTATCTCAGCAAAGCAGAAGTGCTTACTATCACACATTTAGACAGATTTGTGAACAATGTTTGAGAGAGATGGTAATATTGTGTATCTGGAATGAATTTTAGATCTTTAAGTCCATCTCATGAAAAATGGGAGCAAAAACAAAAGTGTGGCGTTTATATTTTTGTTGAGTGTACATTCAATTTCTTTATTCAGTATGACAACCATCCATGTTTGCATAGAAAATAAAAATGCCTAAATGGTAAACGTGGTATTATATTTGAACGCTGACAAGTAAGACATGCCAAAGAGGCTAGTAAATCAGATGCGGGAGAATGGAAGAGCAAAGGAGATGGTATGTGTACGATGAGGTTGAGAGGGGAAAAGAGGTTGGGAAGGGGCCGACATACAGGCAAATTACTGCATAGCTCTACCATGCAGTCACACCTTTAATCATCCACATTCTGTACATCAACATTTTATTATTCATAACACAAAGAGATAGCATTTAACAGCGAAACATTTAAATTGTTATAATTTAATTATAATTGCAAGGATAACCTGCAGTGACAATGTGTTTTTTGGTAAGTGGCAGTCGAAGAGCAGAGACTTGCGTGCAGTTTGTTAGTTTCAAGAGATAATTCATAGTATTTAAGGCTTGCTGGTGCGTGACAAATCTGTGGTTAATAGTCATTATTGTGTTAGAGATAAAAACACCCTTCTTTCAGTACAGCTGTGTGCAGAGCAATGGATATCAAAGATGCTTCCATTGTGGGCTCTTTAGAATATATCCAGTACAGTTGATTGTCAATTGTATATAAAATTGATAGCTGGGGGAATTCAGCTGAGGATTTATTATATCCTGCTCATGAACCCCAATGTAATATTCAGAGGCATCCGCGGGAGCTTTAATCTAATCTCTGGACAGTTTCAATATATAAAGCCATTAGATGAGATCAGAGCGACACTTTATTGTTTTTCTCATGAGAGTTTCTAGGTTACCTGGGAAAAAAAGGAAAGGCCTTTAAATGACACGGTCTGCACAAAACACGAAAGCTCACATGTGCTTAGGAAACAAAGTGGGAAGAATATTAACTTTGAATGATTTTGTAGGGGATCTAAATTAGAACCAGATGCTAAAGTTCCAATTGAAATCCTAGAAAAAGTGATTTACTTAGTGCACCCCAGCTTTCTCTGAATTTATTTATCAAACTGAATAACTTTAAACTGCTGCGTGCTGTTTCTGAATTTGTACGTGTTGGGCTTCATAGAGCGTAAGCAGCACCTCAATCATTTCATGGTTTGTTGTTAGTTTCTACACATAATGTAATATAAGCATTACTTACTTCTCTCAGTGTTACTGTACATGATCTGTCACGGCATGACAAATTATCAGCAAACAATCCCTTACTAGCCCAAGTTGTGAATAATAAATCAAACTTTTTTTTTTAAAGGTATTTTTTTGGGCATTTTTATGCTTTATTGATAGTGTAGAGACAGAGTTGAAATGGGGCAGAGAGGGGAATGACATGCAGAGAACGACCGCGGGCTGGAATCGAACCCGGGTCCGCTGCTGGCCGAGGCCCATGGGGGGGACGCCCTACCAACTGAGCTAAGGGCGCCCCATAAATCAAACTTTTTCCCAGGACAGTTCATCTGACCCGGATCAGGATTTTTATTTTTATTTTTCTCAGTCTCTTAAGTGTCAAAAACACTCAACTAGCACCTGAAAAACCAGGGACATTTAATCAATCAGTTTCTGAGAATAAAATTTAATTTGTTCAAATGTGGCGCAACATGTCAGCCTGAGAAACGAGGACACAAACGACAAACAAGACAACAAACATATTCCTGTTTTCCAATCCCACAGACATTGTGATTGCTCCACATCTTGTGACTGTAACATGTGATCAGTTGTAGGTAAAGGCAGTAAATGGATTATGGACACTCAGAAAAGAAGAGACAAATAGAGAGAGAGAGAGAGAGAGAGAGAGAGAGAGAGAGAGAGAGAGAGAGAGAGAGAGAGAGATAGACAGATAGAGAGAGTCTTTTAGGCATACAAACATTATCATTCAAAAATCACCTTTCCCTTACCCACTTTTTAACATGTAAGCATATCCCGAGTAGAAAAACAAAGAGGAATGTCTTACAGTGTTGCTGCTTTTGCATTTTTATACAGTTAGCGTAACACTTTTCTATGTAAAACCCACTCTATGTTCATAAAGGAATCATAAATAGTTTGTTGGCTGACGCTCAGTTCCTTTGATGTTACTTGACGCCTATCACAGATGGTGGTGAGGAAATGCTGGGTTTCTCGTTGTGATATTAGCAAATGAAAAGCCTTTGCACATAAAGTTCTAGGGAGAAAAAACACACCCACCCATGCACACAAGCACACATAGCTGCTAATCTGTGGTCATGGAGACCAATTGTTCTCATGCAGTGTGATGCAGGTGTGGTAACAGGAAAACGTGGGTCTTCTTCTCAGTATTTGAACGAAAGCTGTGGAAATGAGGTGATGTTTTGGTTCCTCATCTGCTCTGACTGGATGTCCATGAACACAGGCAATCAGTGGGTAATTGTTAAACTACATCTGGAGCAAATCAAATTACCATTGGCTGTAATCAAGTAATTGAATCTTTTTGAATAAGCATATTAACCAGAGCTTTTCATTGCTGCATCTGCAGTAAAAATACCTATAATATAGTATATGATTGTATAATGAATAAAAGGCTAATTGAATACAGCCATTGAGATTATAAGACGTTTGGTTTTAATAATAATAATAATTGATAAGATTTATATAGCGCTTTCATGCAATTGCATTATACAAGATGAGCAGAATACATTGGTGTCAGCAGCAGGCACTGTGCAGGTATACAATTCAGGATACAAACAAAGAGGAGGGGCGCACACACACACACACACACACACACACACACACACACACACACACACACACACACACACACACACACACACACACACACACACACTATTCTCTATTATATAGACCTACATTTAGTTAGATTACTTAGAAAATGTGGGACCATGGGGCTGTGTATACATAGTGTTTATTAAACATTTAAAGTAAAGCGTCTGAGGTTTAAAGCCTGACCCAAACCATGGACTCACAGTGAATCTGTCCTGAAACAAGCGGTGATCTATAGGAGTAAATATTTGACTCTCTGATGAACGATCAAGTCGAGCTAACCAGGTCAGAGACAGTGCAGTGTTATCAGTCCTGCCGGTCTCACTTACAGTCCCGCTGAGGTCAATGAACGGCTAAGACGAGGCATAAGATAAGACGTATTACGGCGAGTGATCTATGATTTCTCGGAGGAGGCTCAGTTTTCAATTAATCCGGCCCGAATTGTATTACAACGCATTGTAACAGGGCTAATCACCAGGACCAGAGGCCTGTTGCATAAAAGTGGAATTCAGATATCCAGGATGATTGATAAAGCCAGCCTTGACAAAGTCTAGCCTGGGCAATTTGGATTAGTCAGTTGCATTAACGCCAATCCAGGATGAAAAGGGGCTGCTTTGTCAAGTCATGTGTAAGTAATTCTGTTAAAGGTGAAGTAAGCGATTTATTTATGTTAATATAAGTGTTAAATCGCTCTTTATTCATACAGTGATGATCAGTGTGCGCGTTTCATAAAGCCGATCTCTCAGTCAACCGCTCTGCATGTAATCAGCAAATAAACTTTTTGGGGATCCCGAAACTGATATAAAATCAGAAGAGAGAACGCTACAAACCGGCACCCGTCTCACTGCCGGTGCACGCGCAGAGCGACAGATGGGTGAACGTCTATGCGCCTACAATGGCGCAGTATGTAAAAATCCTTCCCAATGTCTGTTTTGATGGTTTTTATCATGTTTTATCACACTTACTTATCTGAGATGATGCTAGATAACTCGCTGCTTGAAGACCGCAGTGCATTAATATGGTGACGTGGGGACGAGGGAGGGGACCGCAAACTGCAGTCACTGACAGGAAGTTAGCTAAACTGACCATTCCGCTTACTGAACCTTTAAGTGTCAGCCCACAGCTTTTAAAAGTAGACTCAGAGATCGAACACAGATTTACTGATGAAAAAATGGAAAAGACGGCCCATTTTCCCACAATGCCTTGCTAGTTTAAACTGTAAGTGAGGGGGCTGTTCATTTCATACAGCAGTTGTATTTGCTGCCATCTGATCTTTTTGCCCCTGTATTGATTAATGATAAAATAGTTGACAGTGAGCAGTCTGCAGGTGCGTCTAAAAAATAGAATATCATGGAAAGTCCATTCAAAAAGTGAAACTTTCATAGATTCATTACACAAAGTGAAATATGTCAGGCCTTTTTTTGAAAGATTGATTGATCAAGGAATAAAAAAAAAATCCAGTATCTCAAAATATAAGAATATTACATAAAACCAATCAAAAAAAGGATTTATGATACAGAAATTTCGTCCTTCACATCAATTATTATAATTTATATAATTTAACCTTAATCTAATTATAATTAAGTTAATTATAAATGGTTCAGGTTAAAATAAATAAATAAATAAGACCTATTTAACTAAATGACAATGCAGTCTTTTATGTGGTAACTTAAAACATAAATACTATTTATACTTTACATTAACGACATATGTGATGTATCTAAATTACTGCATTTTGTTCTATTCACAGATGAAACAAACTTTTACCTCTCTGGAAATTATTTAAATGTATTAGTAAAAAGTATGGAACAAGAAATGGTCAAACTGGAGGAATGGTTTGATATTAATAGACTATCTTTAAATTTAAAGAAAACAAAGTTCATGCTTTTCGGTAATAGAAATAAAGATGGAAGTACTGTACTATCTATAGCAGGAACAATCATTGAAAGAGTTAAGGAAATTAGGTTTTTGGGTGTGCTCCTAGTTGAAGGGTTGACGTGGAAACCACATATCTCACACATACAGAAAAAAATATCTAAGAGTACTTTTGTATTAAATAAAGGAAAATATGTGTTAGATTATAAGGCATTGAGAACCCTGTATTGTGCGCTAGTGTTGCCCTACATCAGCTACTGTGTGGAGGTGTGGGGAAACACATACCAAAGCAACACAAAGTCACTCTATCTGCTACAAAAGAGAATAATAAGAATTATATTTAAAACTGGTTATAGACACACTAATAGCGAGAAGATCTATCAATTGATATTGCCAACACAAATTCTCTTGTTGAATCAATCTTCATAGAGGTAGTGAATGCACCATGCTTTTCTGGCCGTACTATTATTGGCTGTGTTTACAGACCACCAAATGGAAATGTTAACTCCTTTGTTGATAATCTGGACAAGCTTTTGAATTCCATTGAGAAAGAAAAGAAGCCGTGTTTCATACTAGGGGATTTTAACATAAACTTACTTCACGCCAATTCAGAAACATTTTTGAACACATTATTTGCTAATGCTTTCTTTCCCCTTATATCACAAGCCACTAGAATAACTTCATCAAGTAAATCTATAATTGATAACATCATTACCAACCATACAAATAAAAACGGATTATCTGGTATATTATATACTGACATATCAGACCATCTTCCTATTTTTACAGTTTATCACTCCAATGAAATAGGTCAAGATATTACCAAAGTGTTGTTAAGGAACTTCAGGATGTCTAATGTGAAGAAATTTGAAAATAATTTATCTAGTAATCAATGGAATACAACTTTATCAACTTATGATTTGATTAAAGCATACTCTAGTTTTAGTGATGAATTCTTTGGCATTTTCAATGAATCCTTTCCACTGGAAAAACAATCCATCAAACCCAAAACTCACAAATCTTGGCTGACCAAAGAGCTAAAAAAAAGCATATCAAAAAAACACAAACTATACAAAGACTATCTGACAAATCCATCTCCCCTGAACTTTAATATGTATTCAAAGTACAGAAATAAACTCAACCATATGTTGAGAAAATCAAAGAGAAATCATTACCAACAGAAATTGAATTCATTTAAAAATGATATGAAAAAGACATGGGCCTTCATTAATGAAGTTATCAACAAACCCTCATCAAAAATTAATTCTCAGAGCATATTTTATAATAACGATTCTAGTATTGAGGATCCCATGGAAATTGCTGAAGAATTCAATAACTATTTTGTCAATATTGGTCCCGCTTTGGCTGCAAAAATCCCTCTAACACCACTTTATTCTCACGGTACAGGACCTCCTTCCAGTCAACCAATGTTTAATTTTTCTCCTGTGAATGAAAAAGAAACATGGGATATTGTATCAAGTCTAAAGTCAACAAGTGCTGGTTATGATGATCTCAAAATGAAATTAGTGAAGCAGTGTCTCCCCACCATTGTAAAACCACTGTGTCATGTTTTTAACTGTTCTCTTCAAACAGGTGTAGTACCAGACCAACTGAAATGGGCTAAGGTTATTCCCATATTTAAAAATGGGGATCCATCAATATTTTCAAATTATAGACCAATTTCTTTATTACCTTGCTTCTCCAAAATTCTCGAAAAAATTGTATATAATAGATTAATTACACATCTTAAAGACAATAACTTATTGTATGATTATCAGTTTGGTTTCCGTGCCAAACATTCTACCTCTATGGCCCTGGTCCAATTAGTTAACAGAATATCTACAGCTTTAGACAACAAGGAACTCACAATTGGAGTGTTCATTGATTTGTCTAAGGCTTTTGATACCGTTGATCCGAATATATTATTAACTAAGCTTCAGGCTCATGGGGTTTCTGGGACTGAGCTTGATTGGTTTAAAAGTTATCTGTTCAACAGGAAACAGTATGTAGTATGGAATGGAGCTAACTCGACTTACAGTCATTTACAGTGTGGAGTTCCTCAAGGCTCCATACTTGGACCTCTTTTATTCCTTATTTACATAAATGATTTGCATTTAATATCTGAAGAAGCTCTTTTTATTTTGTATGCCGATGACACAAATATTTTCATTAACGATAAAGATGAACACAAGTTGATAGATCGAATGAATAGCGTACTTGATCGGTTGTATAACTGGTTCAAATTCAACAAATTATCCCTTAATGTAGAGAAGTGTGCTTATATGATATTCAAGCCTAAAAATATTATTCTATCTGATCATATCCAGCCAATTTTTATGGCGAACAATGCACTCGTAAATGTTTCCCATGTTAAGTTCTTAGGGGTATTTATTGACAATAAGCTCAATTGGAAAAAACACATATCACAGGTGTCCAATAAATTTGCGAGAAACATTGGGGTTATACGACGAGTAAGACCCGTGCTGTCAAGAAAAATTTGTATGGATTTATATTACTGCCTTATTTATCCCTTTATATCCTATGGAAATATAGTATGGGCAAGCACATACAAAACCAGTCTAGATTCGATTTTTATGTTACAGAAAAAGTTTGTTAGAACTGTAACCAACTCCAGTTGGGACGCTCATAGTGCTCCGTTATTTCAAAGTCTGAAGTTGTTAAGCATATAATGTGAATACTCTTCAGATCGGCACTTTTGTTTTCCAGTTTTTCAATAATTTACTTCCTTCTTCTTTCAACAGTTTTTTTATAACCAGGTCACAGATCCATAGTCATCAGACCAGATCTGTAGATCTCCTTCACCGTCAATTTTACAGAACAAATCTTGGACAGTTTTCAATTAGGGATAGAGGTCCAGTCATTTGGAACAGCTTTCCTGTTACTCTACGTAAACACTCATCTTTAGTTACTTTCAAAAAACATCTTAAAATGTACCTCATTTTAAAAGCTTACGATACTTTGTGAAATTGAATGTATGTTATATTGTCTTTTTGCTTGTTAGTTACATCTTTACTTTGCTTTTTTACTATATGTACTTAAATGTATTTTCATTTTTGTAACATGACTTTGTAGTTGTTTTTGCTCTTTAATTTTATTTTTCTGTTTGTCTTTTTTTCTTTTACTTTTTTTTCTTTATCTTATTGTATTTTAATATCAGGTGGGCATCCCTTATAAGCCCTTCGGGGTTTCTTTTGTCCCACCCGTGCATTTATGTATGTTTATGCGCATCTTCTTGCCATTTTAATCTTGTTTATCTGCACAAATAAAACTAAACTAAACTAAACTAAACTAATATCTTATTTTTTCACTCTAAACTTTTGAAATTTAAAGAATTGGTCGAATTACAGACACTTTTTGTTATGTTTAAAGCAAAAAATAAAGTACTGCCAGCAAATCTTCAAAATCGGTTTATCCATATAGAAAATTAAGGAAGAAGAAAAGGACACTTTAAGCATCAAGTTGCAAGGACAACAGCAAAACAAATGTGTACTTCAGTGGTAGAAGCGAAAGTATGGAATTCTCTGCAACGTGAACTACAGCAATGTTCAGTTTAAAAAACGATTTAAAGACAAAACAATGAATTTGTATGAGCACTTATAGAAATTGATGATTTCTATATTGATGGTTGTGATCATGGTTTGCTTGGTTTTGGAATTAGTTTCAGGGTGTATTCACACCTGCCGTGTTTAGTTCGGTTGAAACGAACTCAGATGCACTTCTGCCTTCGGTGCGCATCTTTCAGGCAGGTGTGAATACAGCAATCGCACTCGGGGGCGGACCAAACAAACGCTCCGAGACCCAGCTGAAGAGGTAGTCTCGGTGCGTTTCCAAACGCACTCTGCTGCAGTTCGTTTGTGGTGTGAATTTGTCCGGACTCGATCCGACCCAAATGCAGGAGGCACTGTGCCTTTTCTTTCTTTTCTTTTTTAATAAATAGCCGTCAGCTTCACATTATGGGAAAGTGTTGTTGTCGCCATTGTTAGGACGATAAGTTGTGGTTTGACCGGGAGCCCAGAACAATATATTACATTTGATCGAGAGGACACGTAAACATGCTGAATGTGTTCAGCGATCAGATGAAGGAGAGGGGAGCGTCTCCCGCACAGTGCCAACAGGTTGCTGCGCAAGAAGTGTGTGTTTTTATTTTGCTTCCCATGTAGCCTACGGGACCGTCAATACTATCCCCGTATCAGTTTGGAGCTGAACTGCGCCGACCCAGCTGATGCACAGCTTAATCAGACGAGTGTCAGTTTGAGCCTATTCTTCTCGTGTGACGCGCGTCCAGCACCAACAATACAGTAAAAATTATGTTTCACATTGTAGGCTACAAGCCACATAACGTGGCATTGACATAGGGCTACGTATTATAACCATATAAAACAACAATAATTTGATGTTTTTCCTCTTTATTTATAGGTTAGATGTAGGCCATTTTATTATTTTTAACCCCATATTATATCAATTATATATTTCGCAGTTTTAACTTCGTGCTTCCTGTTTCTCTCCACCCCAGAATGTCTGTCCAATGAATTAATGACCTCAGATCACGTGTGGTTTTGCTTCGTAATGCTGGTTCACTTGCAAAAGGGGCAATATGAAAGTGGACCGCACCAAACAAAAAAATCAAAACTCTATTTGGTCTGGACCAAAGCAAGTGAACTAGCGGACTTTCCCAGTGTGAATACACCCTCAGATTGATGTTTTGGTTTCTATTTTGTTCATCTGTTATCGTCATGCACTGACATGAATTGACATGTAGAGGTTTATTTTTTTCATTTTCTTTGTTTTGTTTTGAGGGGGAAATATAAGATATTCTTCACCCTGCCTCCTTTTCGTCATGGTTTTATGGATTGTACATGTGAGAATGTTGAAATGAGTTTTGTTGGAAGACATCCATGGACGAAATAAATATAAATCAATCAATCAATCAATCAATCAAAACAGGCTAAAGAAAATGAAGCAGCACAGAAGATCATGGAATAACTGTTAAACACCTTGATTTCAGATTGGAGTGACAGCTGACTGAGCCAATCAGGCAACAGAATAAATTTATCTGTTTAGCCTGGGTTAGGGTTAACCCTAACCCTGGACCAAGCTAAACGTAAAGGATAAATCTCCATGTTAATTTATGCACCTCTGCTTTTATGCAACCAGATCATGGCTAACTCAAGGCAGGATAAACAAAATATCCTAGGTTAATCCCTTATCTTGTTATACCTCAGGGGCCTATTGCATAAAACTAGGATAAGGGATTAACCTAGGATTTTTCAGTTATCCTGGCTTGCGTTAGCCATGATCCGGTTGCATAAAAGCGGAGGGACATAAATTACCATGGAGATTTATCCTTTACGTTTAGCCTGGTCGGGACCAGGATAAAAGACTGCATTATCATTTAGTTAAATAGTTCTTATTTTTTATTTTATTTAACCTGAACCATTTATAATTAACTTAATTATAATTAGATTAAGATGCAATGATTATAATAATTTATGTGATACTCTGTTCATATTGCAGGCTATATTTATACACTTGATCATCGATGGCAGATGACGTTGCATATGTGGGTCAAATAAATTCATCTAAAACAAAATTCAATATCAATGAAAAATTCATTTGTTCTGTAATTGAATTCAAAAAGTGAAACTTAAATATATTCTAGAAATTCATTACACATGAAGTGAAATGAATCTAGAATAAGCATACTTTTCAGGAGGTCGACATTTCTGTATTATAAATCCTTTTTCTGATTGGTTGTATGTAATATTCTAATATTTTGAGATACTGGATTTTTTATTCCATGATCAATCAATCATCCAAAATGAAGGCCTGACATATTTCACTTTGTGTAATGAATCTATGAAAGTTTCACTTTTTGAATGGACTTTCCATGATATTCAATTTTTCAGATGCATCTGCAGACTGCTCACTGTCAACTATTTTACATAAAACAATGCAGGGACATCAAGATCAGTCAGCAGAGAATACATCTGCTTTATGAAATGAACTGCCCCCTGATTTACGGTTTAAACTACCAAGGCATTGTGGGAAAATGGGCCGTCTTTTCCATTTTTACATCAGTAAATCTGTGTTCGATCTCTGGGTCTACTTCTGAAAGCTGTGGGCTGGCACTTAACAGAATGACTTACACCTGGCTTGACAAAGCGGGCCCTTTTGATCCTGGATTGGCGTTTATGCAACTGACTGATCCAAAGTGCCCAGGCTAGACTTTGTCAAGGCTGGCTTTATCAATCATCCTGAATATCTTTATTCCACTTTTATGAAATAGGCCCCTGGGCTGATACTGATACACAAACACACACATACACACACACACACACACACACACACACACACACACACACAGACACACACACACACACACACACACACACACACACACACACACACACACACACACACACACACACACACACACACACACAACTGTAAGCCTCTGACTGATTGCACAGAGCGATGCATGTGATATGAGATTGTGTTTGTGGTTTTGTTTACAGTCAGCAGGTCAGATTCATATTTTAGACTTTGATGAAAACTGGAAATATAAATGAAATATGCAACTTCTTCATGCTAAAGTAAGAAACATTATACATTGATGTAAAGGACTTTATGGCGATGAACTCAAAACAAGTAAAAAAGTTTAGGTAAACAAAAATAAATGAAAATCAGAAATTTGCTTCAATAGATAGATCTTTTTATTTTATATTGTATTGATAACATTTCTAAATGTAATATGTATTTGTGTAAATATTCTATAATTATAATAAAGAAATCAATTTCTGTAATGTTGTCATCTGCTGTAAGGATGCAACTCTTACGTTTTTGTTTGCTGGAAAATTTGTATTAAAAATACAGCTTTAGATCTTTGCAGATTGGGTTGCACCCTCCCTCAACCCTGCCTCTCTCAATGAGTGAGAGACCATGATTCACAACAGGGTCTATCAGTGAAGCCCTTACTGTATTTGATCAGAAATTACAGCTCAATGTATTGTCTTCTAGGTCTTCCTCCACACATCCTCTCACTGCCACTCTTCTCCCTCCACTAAACCTGTCTTTCTTGGTCCATTTCCAAAATAAAGTTTTCCCTATATACTGTATATATGTTTACTGATAAGTCATTAACAAGACTTTAAATTGCAATCAGCAGTGTTTGAAATGCACTAGGCTGAAATCCATTTTGTTTTGAATGTGTGGTTTGCAGTTGTGACAGCAGTATGTTAGCATTTGAACAAAGTGCTGGAAATCCACAGTGTTGTGCAGGCAGAAAAACAAGCAAGAGTTTAGTCCACATGAACCGCTGCTTCTTTTGCCTACTTTGGTTAAGAGAACGAAAAAAACTGTAATGTAATAATTGTTTAAAAGAGATTTAAACAAATAATTACTTTCCGTTCACAGTAAGGGTTTCAGGTAAACGGAAAATTAGGTTGAGATGTATGGACACACATATGCTTTAACATGAAGAGGAAACAACCCAGCATGAAAACTCTGATTCACTCAAAAGTCTAGTCACGATGCATCAATTTGCCGCAATTTTTACGTCATGGAAAAGTAGGCTACAATATACTGACCTCTAAACAGTGTTACCATGGCGAACCCTGGTTACCTCACCAGTCTGCTCAGCTGGACAATGGCAGTGCTAATCTCGGCATCACATAAGGCAGGTAAACACCTTTGTGTGCAGGAGCAAAGAAAAAATAAGGGAAGTTTACTGGCAAATTGAAAAAGTGATTGAAGCACATATGAAGGTTTCATTGAAGAGGGTATATACAGGGACTAAAGACCTCACAGATGAAAAAGGATTCTGCTCTACTTCCCCCATACACTCTGGCCTCCACAAAATTGACCAACCATTGACATTTTCTGAAGCATCAAAGGCCCACAAAGGAAGCTCTTATAACATAGAAAATACTGAACTAAAACTTGACAAAAAAATAAATAATTTTGGCTACAAACACCCTTTTTTGAAACCGGAACACTGCAGTTTGTTACGGCATGAGATTGAAATGTAAGGATAATTGGTCAATTTCACAATATGAAGCATTGTCTGTCAAATTGGACCCTTTTTTGTTGGGGCAGAAATGCCCTGAGAAATGACCTAATCTCTGCAAATTGTATCACACATTTGGAAGCAAATATGGTGCAGACAATTCACAATTTACTCATCACATCATTACTTTTTATTATCATCATCATCATAAATATCTTTAAAAATAACAATTTCCTATGTTTACTTTTATCCTGTTCTGAACACAAACACAAACACAAACACACACACACACACACACACACACACACACACACACACACACACACACACACACACACACACACACACACACACACACACACACACACACACGCACGCACACTTGATGACCCCTTATAAAAACCTAAACAACGAATATGTCTGTGTTAAAATAGATATCTCAAACACAGTGTGGGGCTAATATACAGTTGATCGGTCTCATCAAGGTAAACATCATTTTCATCTGGTATAAGTATTGGCAGAGTGGTTGATAAAATGTAGTTTTTGGAATACCTGAATATGGAAGTGGCAGGTACAAACTGAAGGCAGAAGGTACCCAAGGCATTACTCACCATAATGCACTGGAAGCATAACAGGTTTTACTCACAGCTCACTGGTGATGATTAAGAAGGTGGAGGGATAGGATAAATAAAATGTTTTTTTTTTTTTGCAACCGGAATTGGATCGTGATTTGAGTTGTACAATGATGGTGCTGCAATACAAATATCAATGATTTAATAAAAAAGAGCTCAGTGGTGCTTGTGTTCATCAAGATGTTTGTTATTGGTTGTACACACAGCTGTACACCCTGCTCACTTGCCAATTAGGGCCTTTACATTTACTTATGCAACCTGATGATTTTCCAATTGCACCTCCACAGCCGCCTGTTCTAATTAGGCCTAATCGCTCTACGTGATTCACAGACGTGCATATCATGTTGGACTGCTGGAGTTATTACTCATAATGTACAGCTATCAAACTCCAGTTAGACTTCAGACAAAATAATGGTGGGACAAATGATGGGATGTAACGGCGATAGCAGTAGCCAATAGGCTTTGCAAAGCACTCTTGACAGCTGCACTGCAGAGCTTCCAGTCAGGGGTTTTCAGCTTTCATAAATAGCTGAGTAGTTCAAATAAAGTGAATTAAATATGACGTCAGCCAAGGGTTACAACAGTGCTACACCGCTTATCTTACTGCAGGGAACTGAATCTGCCTACTCTCTTTAGCTCTCGAAACCGCTAAACGGAAGGTTGTTGGTTGTTGCACAGAAATGAAACAGGAATGCAAACTTGGCATTGATCGTAAAGACACATGATAAGAAGAAGAAAAAGATACCAGAACTTGAATGTCACCTCTATATAGTTGCAGAGACATTTATCCAAATGCAGCTCTTGAGATACATCCTCTACCAGCTGTTCTCTAGGCCTGACTTTTCCCCAAATGGATTTACATAAAAATCACTAAGGCATACTTGTCGTCATACACAAACCTCAACCCACCAGATGACTTTGACCACCAGCAAATCTGTAAGACTTTCTAACTATGTGGTTTTATCTCCACCTGGGGGCTCTCTGCTCCCACATCAACTGACAAATTAGATTTTATGGACCCATCTGTCAACACAGCTTCACTGGATTTTTGCCTTTGTCATCCCCTCCTCATAAATTGTAATCCCATGCAGTTCATATTGCATTATCTCCCTCTTATTATTACCCATCCTTTTCTCTTTTCACTTCCCCAAACAATGTTCAACCGGTTATTACATTCCAGGCATTTGGTATTAAAATATTTAAAAACATTTCAGTATGGAAACTGAAATTTTCTAATTTATGGGATTTCATCCATCACGGCCCCAGCTGGAGTTGAAGCCAAACGACAAAAGGACAGAAAGGGAATAATTCAATTCATGGATTTGAGTGGTCTTGCCTCAACAGTTACTGTATTTTCAGAAGCTTACACTGCCCCCTGGTGGTTAAGACTGTCAATTCAAAGCATCTTCAATATTATAATCCCCCTCTCCACAATGCATATGTTACAGATGTTGACACATTGGAGTCAACAAGTCTCTGTTTAGTCTGTTTAGTGAAGATGTTAATGATTGAGTCAACATGATCCATGAAAACACATTATGCTCCCGGTCATATGAGTGATGACAGTTATTGGGATTTAGTGTTTTATGAACAACTAGAAAATTGTTGTGATCATTTATCACATCAACCACATCCATATATGGCTGTATTCTGTGTGTGTCTATGTAGAAAGGTGTGTAAATGCCATATCCATATAGTATGTTTGCCAGTTGTTCACATTCATACTCACCAATTAAGCAGCAACTGTGCCCTGTATCGATGTAACATACAGGGCCTGGAGTTCACATGCTGACATTTCCGGAGCTCTCTCCACCCATTATCTCGCTCAGGGAATGTTTCTGTACGACTTCCTGTCATGTCAGGTGCACAGACTGAATTATTTCTTCACCATACCATTTCATTTGAACTCAGTTTCTTAGACAATCAGGTGACATTTACAGTATAGTCGTTTAGAAGTTAAAAAGTGGCGACACTATGTTTCATAAATATCATAATGACTTTATGTCGTATCAGTAATAAGTGAAGATCTTTCTATTAACCTATGCACTAGTTGTGGTAATTGGTCAGAACCAACTCTTCAGAATTCATTGGGTAGCTAGGAAAGGAAAGTCCTCACTCAATGTGTGTTATTGAATACAAATCTACACTTAGCCTTGGTCCTGGTGTCTCTCAAGGGATGGCAGGTTGGCAAATCATTTCCCCCAACATTTGAATCACTTTGATGATCTGTCCAATCCTTTTTTTGTTATTTGTTATTTGTTATTTAACAAATACCTGGTGTTAAATAGCTAATATTAGCATGTAACAGGCTGAACTAAGATGGTGAACATGATAAATATTACTTGGCAACGCAACTTCATACATAGAGAAGGAAAGTTATTCAATAAACACCGTTATTGTCAGACCAGGGACTTTCATCAGGGTCATTCAGGCCAGCAGCTGAAATGCACTGGTCCCACAATAAAATTGTTAAATTATCGGGTCTTGTCAAGTTTTACAATAAAATTAAATGTTTAATAAACTGAAAGAACTATCTACAGGATGGTAGTCTAGTAGAAAGAACACCATCACTGTTAACTGTGGTCAATATTACCCATTTCTCCACCACCAGCAAACAGGCCTCTGCTGCACACAAAATGTTTTTAGTAAAACCTAAAAGTGATTAGTTATTGGATACCTGCAGAATGAATGTTAAAAAGTTTTTGAGAAAAAGGAAGTATTTGGAGTTCACATATGGTGAGATGGATGACATTAGGAGCTCAGCTGTTGAGTAGGGAGTCGAATCAAGGAGAGTGCCCACTGGCAATGTTTCAACCTCTTCATTAATCAGATTCATCGTAATGAGTGTGTACGTGTATATGTGTGTGTGTGTTTGTGTGTGTGTGTACGTGGTTGCAGGAGAGAAGTACAGGGAGACAGATGAAACATAGAGACAGCCAGGCAGATAGATAGATAGGGGGCGGAGGGGAGTCAGAGGGACTGAGGGATGGAGAGTGCACAGTGTCACGTAGACGCTCCCTCGTACTTTTTCACAAAGCTGCTGGGACGTGGAGCCCGGGTGTAAACAGGCTGTAAATTATACCCAAAGCTGGCACATGCAGTCACCTTAAATCTGCAGAGGAGAATAAACAAGGATGCCACAAGTTCACCCTTTGGAATTGCACATGGGGTGGGGACGCATTCAGTCACCGATCTGCTCCCTCTTCCTCCTCTCTTCCTATCAGTGGGAGCACTGCAGCACGGTAGGACGTCAGTGCCATAAAACACCAGCAAGTGAGAGCCCCTGACAAGTCCTCACAGTCTTCAACCACTCAACAGATGTGAAACGGCCTGATGGGCTCCAGAGAGACACAAAGAGCTGGGTGGGCGAGGTAGACCAGAGTAGAAAGACTACACTGAGGAGGGAAGGTCAAGAAATAAGGTGATGTAAATGTCTGCCGATATAGGGCAATAAGAAGTGACATTTTCTCTCACTGAATTACACATTTTAATGTTAAGAAAAAAACCAACACATTGCCATTGATTGCAACAGTCATAAAGGAGCAATAGCTCCATCTAATGAAGACTGATGGTACTACACTTCCATATGCTCAAAGTACATATACAGGTAATCTCTTTAAGACACAGGGTCTCATTCCAGATGAAAACCCAGTAGCTCAATTACTCTGTAGATTAAAAATAGCCTTCATAGTAATCAGTTTGAAATATGTTTTAAGTAGGTTTAGAGACGTAGGAGAATTTTCTCGAACCAATTAATGACTATTTTGAGGTTCAGTTGAGGATACGTATGACAGTATGCAGAGGCTACATGGTTTTCGTTGAGCAGGCACAATATACAGTAGTATAATTATAATATAAATTCAATATCTTGTTCACTTCAGTTGTCATATTACATCTTCATATAATCACATCTTCTTCTTTTTTTAAATGGCTGATTTATTTAGAGGGCTTTGACCAGATATGTTACATGTCAGGGAAATATGTTTGTTTGCCTGGCTGAGGGGCTTATTGCTTACTTAGCTAATGGTTTTCTCTAGTTTTGGCTCTACTTTAAGGAAATCAGCAATTTAAAAACAAAATTAATGAACTTTTCCCACAAACCAAATTAAAAAAAAGGACAGTTGGAATTTTACTTTCTCTGAAGCGTCACCCATTAGTTGATGAACTTGGTCAGGTTTAAGCAGGCTTACAATAACCTGTGTATTTTTGGGCGTAGAAGATAGCTTGGTTAATAAGTAAAACAATTCTTGCTGCTTTGACCTTTAAATGCATACTAGCATTGCTTTGTATTTGTGTGAAATGGACAGTAATTTGGGGTTATTGCTTTTCAGCTTTAAAATAAATTATATTATATACTGTTTGTACATGTAATAAATTCCAATAATATTATGGAAAGAAAATCCACATCATTTCAAAATGATGGCTTGATTGTGCCCTGAAAACCCGAAAAATCCTCTTTTTGAATTTTGGGGAGGGATCACTCTGAAAGGGGTTATGCTGCAAAGTGAATAGTTTGCGTCTGTTAAAGACATTTTGCTGATAGTAGGCTACATGTTTTTTTTTAACTCAAATAGAATTTCAGTTTACCTTACTTTAACTTGTCATATTTTATAGTGTAGTATATCAGTAATATGTGGAAATAACAACTGTAATGTTATGTCTGTAAATAAATCAATTGAGCAAGTCAAACACAGTGCAGTCAATGATGACACATTCATGGTCAATGTCGGAGTGGTTTATTAGAATAAGAAAAGTTGACATAGAGCAAAGTCTCCATGCGGAGTGACAGGCAGAGCTCAGGACAATGTGGAGAATGGTGAACAACTGCTGGAGTGTGTGTTTGTGTGTGCGTGTTTAGTGTGTGTTTGTGTGTGCGTGTTTAGTGTGTGTGTGTGTGTGTGTGTGTGTGTGTGTGTGTGTGTGTGTGTGATGTATGCTTGTACAGTTGTCTGAGGGTGCATGCACGTGTTGCTTTTTTGCGTGACGACAGACAGTTTTCTTTGTGGACACAAGCACACACACTTGCATGTACTGTACAAATTCACACGTCGCTACTTCTGTACACACACAAAGGCTGTGTCGTCATGCGGCTACTGCACTTAAATTACATGTAAGCATCAAGGTTATGTACACGTAGTAGGGTCATGTGTTGTCATCTGATGACAGTCTGTCAGACAGGGTGTGGGGTTTGGGATGGGGCTGCCTCTGGTGAGAGCCACAGGATGGCGGGGGGTCTTCACAGTAGCAGGAGAATCCACTCCGCAGGAGAAAAGTAGAACATCTTTTTGAACCTCAGCCTGTATGGAGGCTCTTCCTCCTCTCTTTGCTTCTTTTTCTTCTTCTTCTACCATTTTCTTTCAGATTCACCACCCGAAAAGGATGCAACACCTCAGTGCTGCTGACAGTAGCATTTCATTGTCACTGGCAATATAATAATTATGGTGATAGTCATCAGGTTCATCTTCATTGTCGTCATGAAATCCGGCACACCAGAGATATTGAAAAATGAAATCATATACAATAATTTTCCATAGCATTTCAAACCAAGTATCTACCACATAAACAAACTATAGAAAAAACAAACATAAAAAAATGATCAGTGCTGACTTAATACATCTACAGCTTTACAAAAATGCAAATGTTGATTTTGTTGTCGCCTTTTTTTGTGCTTTTTCCTCTCACATGTTGGCTCGGAAGGAAGCAGTTTCATGTCACTATACCCTCAAGTGCGATGGTGGATTTAATACAAGTTAGCGTCCGTCTCCGGACTCTTTCTAGGGGCACAGAGCACATACAGTACAATGGAGCACTGCAGGGCAAGATGGCAGTTACTGGCTGGGGGGGGGGGGGTATCGCATCACTGGTCCACACAGCACAAACACAACCCCAACACACAAAGGCATGGTTTAACAAGCACACAAACAACAACCTGATAAAGATGAAAAAAGACAGATAGCTTGGGTCACGAGGGCTGGGTGGAAATTCCATGTGTGTGTGTGTGTGTTGTTATGGGAAAGATAAAGAGGGATAAAGTGTGTGTGTGAGTGTGTGTGTGAGTGTACGACTGTAGGCAATATGTGCTACATTTAAAAAAACCCTCAAACAAACACAAAATCATTTCAAAGCAAAGAAAAGCAATTTCCCGCATGAGAGGCTTTGGAAATGTCTAAATAAATAAATAAATGGTAACCTATTAAGGATTTGATGTGAAATAAAGCAGGATTTTGTGAATTACATTGATTTCTGTTTCTGTCACCGACTCATTAAATCAACCAGCGACAAATAGGACGAGAGCACATCCCAGGCTTGTATTAGGTAGAGATGTTTTGTGTGAGAGATATAGTGAGTGTCTTGGCAATAAAACGGGCCATGAAAGAAGAAGAGTAAGACATAGTGCAGCTGTTAAAAGAGGAGGAATGGGAATGACATGAAGTATGTAAAGGAGAGGGAGGATGATGGCTTTAATAAACAGACTGACTCCCACCTGAATTCTTTAGCTGCACTGTAATGCCAATCTAATGTAATCAAATTATGCAGTGAGTAAGATAACATCGCATACTATACAGCGGCTTTCCAAGAACCAGTCAGTGTCTGCCCCAATTTCAAGCCTGAGAACTATGTTGGATCTTTATTCAATTGAATCTATAAATTTGGTTAAAGTAGTTTTGTGTGTGTGTGTGTGTGTATGTATGCGTGTGGCTGGTGGTTAGTGGAGGGGTAAAGAGCTGGTTAAACTTGCACCGCCCTCTCAGGGCCGATGTGTCTGTAGTAATCTTCTCAAGAGCTCATCAGGCCATTAAAAAGGGCCGGGAATGTACTTTGCCTAATCAAGCATGTTTAGCGCAACACAGGAGGAGATGCAGAACGAGGACACGGGTGGCTGGTCAGGCCATTCTGCAGACAGAAACACACACACAAACACACACACACACACACACACACACACTCGGGATGGAGATGGAGAGATGAGGGCTGGTGGCTGGCGTATCCTCAATACTAATGACCTGTTTCAGGGTGGAATGTGTAAAGAATACACTTTGCTAATGTGGCAAGGCGGGTAATGCAGTAACATCATGTTCGCCCGCCTGACCTCCTCCTCTGTCCTTGCTTTCATAAATCTATTTTACTGTCTTGTCTCAAGCAGCACCTCCAGCTCTGGCTGTGTATTTTTTTTCTTCTCCCAGGGCTGGGTATAGAACCTCAATTCTGATTTAGTGCCAGCCGAGTTGCGTCTGTAGCCCACACTCGCTCAGCTTGTACGAATATTTGGTCAGATTTACAATCTTTACTGTACTAGATTTCAATTGTACTTGTGGAAATTTCTTGTAGAAATGCTTGTGTCTAGACAGTGTCATTACTTCAACCTCTGTCAGTTTAATGGAAAATAGGATTTTGTAGAAAGCATGGTATGGATAAGTATTGTTTGCTATTGTATTGGGCTTACTGTTTTACATTCAATCTTTATGTGATTTCTTGTGCCGCTTGGGGGCAGCAGAAACAACATCAACAAATCAGTGACATATTAACACCTCTTATGGTGAACTGTGAGCAAATAGTTGCCTATTCATTATTGTTATACCAGCTATTCACAGTCATCCCGATATGGTGCAAGATTTTTATTCATTTGGAGTCGTGTGTCCGGCCACCTCTTTAATGAAAGTCCGATATTTTACTCTCCTTGTAGCTCTGTTTTTGGTCTCCATCAACCCATGAGGGAAACATCTGGCTCTTTCGCAGCAAAATTCTCCACTATATTCACCAACTAGATGCCAACCCTGTCTGTCTACCGTTTAGTGCTAGTAGCATAGTTTTAAATACAGTAGGTTGAAAATAACAGTGATGAGAGTGGTGAGAGTAAACCTGCGGACCTGAAAGCCAAAACAATAAGCTCAAAGATGCAATAAAGAGCCATATTGCTACTTTAAACACAAGGGCTTTGGGGAATCATTTATATTTTAAACTTATTTTTTTACTTACACTCTCAAAACATGTTATATTTATGTATTTATATATACACGTGTATGTGTACTGTGTGTATGTGTATCTACCATCTGACCCAAAGTTCCCTTGAACCAAGAAGAACCCAGCTCCTCTAGCTTTCTAGCACTTCTTTGTGTATAAATGTATAATGGTTTAAATGTATTGTGTAGCATGCACTACTCCCACGCAGGGCTCTGACACTGTTAGAAACGGATTTGTGAATGTCAAGCAAAGGGTTGCCGCACAACGTTAATGGCTCAGCAGAGAAAAGGAATATGGTTGACAAAAAGAAGAAGGGTGAGAATAAGAGCAAAATTGATCAAAGCTGTTCTTTGCACTCAATATGAGTGACGCATTCATGGACACAAACCCAAAGAGACTCACACACACACACACACACACACACACACACACACACACACACACACACACACACACACACACACACACACACACACACACACACACACACACACACACACACACACACACACACACACACAAAACAGCACCTCCACCACACCATGACCCAGTTGAACAAAAAAATAAGCTATCTCTCGATCTACATTTAAATCGAGAACGGATGAGAACAGACAAAAAAACAGAAATCATCAAAAGATTAGACGACGGAGTGAAAGAGTAACTCCACACCCAAGTATACCCCTGCCCATCTGTTTTCTTTATCCCCACTTTTGTCGGGAAAGACTGAAAAGGGATAAAGCCACAAGGGGATGACCATTGTGACATTCAGCAGAGCCCCGTTGCTGGCCTCAGCCCCTAGCTTCATCCCTCAGCTCCCTCCCTGTCCTGGCAAAAAAAACAGTCAATAAACCAGAGTGGGTGAAGCATAAGAGATGCCCGCTCGGTGGTTGGTACATCTCACATGACGGAACGGAGCTTGCTGTCATCCTCATTGATATTCCGCTATGCTGTGCGGTGCCTGGGCCTAGGTCCCTGACTCTTAACGGCTATTTGTTGCCGCTGTCTCCTCCTGCTTCTAGAGGCACAAAGAGGGCTCAGTGTCGGGGGCAGAAGAGGCTGAATGGAGCTCCCAAGCGGCCAGGGCCTCACAGCCTCCAGTCAGTCAGAGAGCCAGACAGTCACAGCTCACATTCCCTCCTTCAAATGGACTGCGGAGCCCACAGGGGCCTCAGGTCAGGTCAGGCAGACCCGGGCATACTGAGAGGCAGCTAGGGAGGAAGAGGGGAGAATAGAGCTGGAGCTATTGTTCCTATTCCCAGTGCTGCCTGGAGCCTTCTCACATCTATATATTTCACTTTGCTTTGCTGAGAAAACTGTTATATTATAAAATATTCAAAATCAAATTTTGCTTTGACTTCTTCCTTATATGTTTTCTTGCTTATTATTGCTTTCTTTCTCCTTGTGAGGGTATTGGCCATCACATAGGAGATAATGGGAGTCTGTAACCTTCACTAGTAGCCACTGGTCAACCATCCAAACATCTGATTGCTAAACACACAGCGCTTACAAAGAGACACATAATAAAATGTGTCTTTCTGTGATTTTTTTTTAATAAAAACGGAAAATAATTTCACATCAACCTCCTCCTCACAGAAACTTCATTATATAGTTATACTTCACAGTTAAGACAGGACACCGGTTGGGGTTGTTGTGGCCGCTCACTCCTTTCACACATACACCCGATCACATACACACACACAGCATGATTCATTGAGTGTCACTGCACTCTGGCACGGCTACACCAGTTTGAGTCTCGTCTGGAATCCATTGTAGAGCACATTGGTGTCTAATGGATGCCACTGGCACAAAACAACAAAAGCAGAAACAAAATCTCCCACTCAAAGAAGATCCATGGCGTTTAAACAGTGAACAAAAATGGTGGACGGAGACCTTTCACATTTGGCGCTGCGAGCAAAATTCAAATGTTATTTTTTTCCGGTTTTAAATCCCCACACGTTCCTTTGAGAAGATTCCCTTTCCTTTGCACCCCTCTCGCTATCTCACTGTTTGTCCTGTGGTGTCAAAGTCAAGCACTGTGGGTCGCACCACATCCAGAGCAGAGGGGTGCACCTCGGCTTGACGGCAGAGGAAAACGAGAAGTGAGGAGAATTCCCTCCTCTTTTTCAACTCTCTCTTTGTTTTTCTTTTTCCCTTTCTGTCTCTCTCTTCAGTCAGCTGAATGACATCAGAACATTGAATGACAGTGAGAGAGGACAGACAGGGTATAAGGTTGGACTGGGACAGTGAGTCTGAGGGGGTTGATTTATTCCAGTCTGCTGTTTGGAGGGAATGGCCGTTCACATAGAGCTTGGTGCCAGCAGGGCCTCGCGTCACTTTGCCTCACTGGCCACTGGGGGTGCGCTCTCCCACGTTCTTCCCTAGCAGGTGACTGAAGTCAGCCAGTTCTCCCAGCCCTCGGGGCCCGTGCATATCAGGCCTGATGAGGCCCTGGCGGTGGGGGTGGTAAGGCGCTGCGTTGTTGCTGTTGTAGTTGAGCGCCTCGTGACTCCAGCGAGGCTCCCCGTAGTCCATGTGGGGAGTGGGGGCAGAGACCACCCTCCGCCGGTCGGGGGAGTCCTGTGGCGTGGCAGGGTAGATGTATTCTCCTGCTGAGTTTCTCAGGGTGCCACTGGGACGACTGCCACCGTGCTCCCCTCTCTGGGTGGCTAGAATCAGGTAGCGCTGGCGCTCGGTGTGCGGAGGCAGCATGACCTCCCCCGGGTCTTCTATTCGAACCATCCCCCCACCGCCACTGTGCAGGAACTTGGAGCTCAAGTAGATGACAGAGTTGTTGGGGCACGGCGTCCCCACAGCGGTGAGGAAGGTCTGGCTCTGGTCCCAGTCGTTGTCCGGGAGACGCATGGCCCGTTTCTGCTGCAGCGGAGTCTGCTCCGGGGTGGGCAGCAGCCCCGGGTCCATGTCCTTAGGCCAGCCGTTGGGCGTGACGAAGGGGTTGTCTGCCTGAGAACGACGCCTCTCGCCACCGCTGGTTCTTGTCACGCTCATCACCGAGCCGCTGCGGCCCTGTCCCAGCATGCTTTGCTCCTTGTCACCTTTGCGGCGGGCCCCGTTGGCTCCGGAGCCTCGAGAGTGACGGTGGCGGTGACTCATGATCCAGCAGACGGTGAGGCCGGAGAGGATGGCTCCGGTTGAGAAGGCTGAAACTGCAGACACCACCAACAGGTTGACAGACACCAGACCGTCAGGCTCCTCGGTAAAGCTCTCTTGCAGCAGCATTCCTGCAAAGAGAGAGATACAATCAACCACAGAAAAAAAGCAATCATTAAGTGGTAGAACCATGTTAATAGCATCAGTGTTTCCTGTATTAAACATGTGGGAGTTTACAAACGGCGAGACAAAATGGGCCAATTTCTCTCTCTACCCTCCGTGGGTGGGATTGGACGTATGCTTTCCAGCCAAGGTAGCTCAGGCTAATTGCCTTCATTACGTAAAGTGGATGGTGATTTTAATAGCGGTAATAACTGTCTTCCTGATTGAGAATGGCTCTCAACCCTAACATGTTTCACAACATTAGCTTTATGGGGGAGATGCCAAGTCTGGCATTAATGGGGAGTTATAATTTAAACTTTTCATACTGCATACCTTGAAAATCTGTTATATTTCCCATCTAGGTGATGTCACACTATTCTTAAAATACAAGTATTTTGATTAAGGGCTCCATATAACTATAAATTAAACCTAAACTCTATAACCTCAAAAGATGGATACTTACGACTCCATCTATTTGTCTAATGTAAAAGACATTGCAAAACCGTAGCATAGTTTTTTATGCCGTGAATCTCTAAAATAAGTTTTTGCAAGGCTGAACACAGGGCATCGTGTTTTTAGACAAGGGGCACAATATCAGCAGACAAGACCATGAATTTCTGTATTTCCATTGTATAAGAATGAGAGATGAACTCCCCCTGAGATAACTGTCAATGAATTATTAAAGACATGACTACAGCTAGACCACAGCAAGGGCTGCCGTTGATCAATTAGGGAAATGCCAGAAGAAAAAGTTGTTCTTTGCTGCTTTGAGCTCCAGGGACCAACACCAACGAACACAATGAACTTGTGCCAAGTTAAGCACTGGAGAAAAGCAAATGAAGGAAAGAAGAGGGTGTTACAGAGAAAGAAAGAGAGAGAGAGAGGGAGAGGGAAGTAGCTTAAAGCAAACAGTTGGGTCCCTTAGACAAACATAGTAATGGTTGTTAAATTACAACACCAATAGCGACAGAGGGGCGATCTTCCCCACAAAGACAATAAAATAAATATTTTTCACACCAAATGAATGGATGTCATTTATAGACATTGGGAGTAGTTACTTACTATCACACAGAAAATAGTAGAAAGGTTGAAGAACGATAGGAAGAATGAACACACAGAAAAACTACATCGTAATATTTAATAATAATAACCATGCTTTTATTGACTGACAAATGTATTTCTTAATGGGGCAAATGGGGTTTACTACGGTGCGAATACTACAGCCTGGTGGATAATTATTGTGGCCTGTGGCTTGGCATGATAAAGTTTTCCTCTACACACTGACTTCAAGCTGGAGAATGGCAGCGAAGACCATGTGAGAGACTAGTTGTACTCTTGTGAATCTATCCATGTTCCATTAGTTTTGGATAGCAGAAAACATCCAACTTTGGATCCAACAGGATAGCGCTCAAAGCTCATTTGTGTTGGCTGAGCGCTAGAAAATCCCATTTTCAAATCTTGTACAGTAACACCTCTTTCCAAAAACAATGATACAGCTATGATACTAAATAATTTGTTTAGCTTTCTTTCTGAGGAGATGCTGACAACAGGGAGGAATAGCTCACACTGCAGAAAGAAAAAAAAGCACACTAATTTCATTCAGGGGGCCATGGCCTAAAGCCTTTCCAAAGCCAATGAGAGTACAACCTCACAATGTACAAAGAGAAATTCACTAATATGGTAAAAAGTTAAACACTAAGGCTAAAGTAGCTGTTCTATGAGACTGCCCTTATTTACAGCGGTGCTTTAAGCTAAATGCTAAAATCAGCACGCTCGAAATGACAGTCCTAACAAAAGCAGCTATAATATGTAGTGGTTTAACCATTTTAGCTTAGCCTGTTATCTTGCTAGTATAAGCACTGTAAACACAAAGTACAGCTGATGGCAATGTCATCTTTTTCGCATGGTATTTAGTCATAAACCATAGTTTTGGACAAATTAACATTGTGACCTGACGATAGTGCTAAATAAAGAAAGGGATCAGAAAAAGATATTAGACATTTTGCCAGTGTAGCAAAACATAATTTTGTCAAATAGAAGCTTAAACTTGACTGATAGGTAAAGTAGGCTACTGTATCAATATAATAATGACCTAAAAATAATTTAATATAAAGAGGAGAGGATACAAGGTTTTTGCTTTGATTTATTCACATTGTCCAATCATTCAAGGCTCCAGAGCATCACAGCAGTGGCCCAAAATAAAAACTGCATTTTAAAGCATCCAGGTATCATGACCAGGATTATATAAAATAATTCATCTTTTGTCGCTTATTAACACATCACAATAGATCCTTGACACTGACAGTTTACGAGACCTATACTCTCAACAGGATTGAAGCTTGGCATCAGTCAACTCAATCAATTTCCTTTTCACCACTAATTAGTTCTTTATCACCAATCCAATAAGCTCAGACAGGGATACACGTGGACATTGGCCTTAGTAACAGCCTGTTAATTATGTGACATGCACAGTTCAGTTCAGTTCAACCTAAAACAACCCCAGTTTGTGAATAAATGGAGATCACATTTTATCAGCAGGATTTTGTTTGGCTGTAAAGCATTTTTTATTTATAAATTGTTTGTTAGCTAGGCCCCACAAACTCTTCTTCCCTCATTTCCTTTTAACTTCTGTATTTCTTTGCTTTTCCTCTTCCATGAGTTAATCACTGCTTCTGAGTATTCATTTTCCAATAGCACATTTCCATTAAATATTTTGATCTAAAATGGGATCATTCAGAAGACATATTCATTGAACATCCTACTGGAGTACTCTAAGTCCTCACATGTGGCGGAATTATGTACTAACTGGGTATCAAAGCTTATTAATGGGGTTTGTTTTGCCCAACGGGATGTAAAAAGCTTGATTGCTCAATATTGCAAAATTGCTCTGAACGCAGATGGCAGTTCATAATACAGATCTCACATAACATAGACTAGCAGGCACAGACTTTAATCTTTGTGTATTGATTTAAGCACCTATGTTCCTCTATGTTTATGTCGAATTTGGCATTTGCTCAATGGGAGTTATTTTCTCCTTAAACACATTGTTGGCATCTTTGTTGCAGCAGCCTAAACAAACATACCCTTGATTCTTGCTATATACAGTATATTTTCAGTTCCAGGGCAATGTTCAATGTGGAAAGACTGCCAGTTTCAATTACATTATTGCTCCTCTTCTCAGTAACAGGGCTGTTTTTGGCGGCGTAAAAAGCAGATGCGAATAAAGGCATTTAGGGGTTACCACCACAGAGGAGCTGGAAAAGTCAGGTAATGAATTGATTAACCACATGCCTTGACGACTTGGTAAACAAGAATGAAGCGCTGCAACCACAGACAGGCAGCAACAACGCAGCAGCATAAAGGGGTAAAACCACAAATCTCCTCTCTCACACACATCGCATCTGGAATTGTTCTCTTGACGTACTCAGCTGCAGACTTTGTGGATATGTTTCTTACATTTACCTCAACAGAGGGCCAGGGTTGCTGTGTGGCACTTCAGATTAAATTCTGCACAATGCAATAATACCCCTGTCATTTTCTTGCAGGAGAAGAGGTCTTGACAAGTGTGTGCATTAGTATGGCTTACTGTGTGTGTGTGTGTGTGTGTGTGCTTGTGTGCGCATGTATGTCTATATGCTTTAGCGGTGGAATGGATGGATACAAAGTGGCCCTCTCACACTAAGTTTTATGGTAATTGTTTTGCGAATATCTTTCTTTCTCCCACATATGGCTGCCTTTGATGGACGCACAACATGTAGATGGAGGAAACCTTTTAGCCGGTGGCAATGGGCTGACAATGGCGCTGAAAATGAAAAGACGGATGAATAGATGTGCCAGCGCCTCTGTGTGTTCGCGTGACAGCACACAGGTTTCCATGCCTTCTACCGAGAGGTGACAGTGGGAGCAGCTCCTTGCATACACACACACACACACACACACACACACACACACACACACACACACACACACACACACACCCCGGCCTTTAACTTCCCTCTGCTCTTTCAAACCTGCACACTTATATTGAAGCTTAATAGAAGCCAACGGAGGCTGCCTGTCCACCAAAAGCACACTAAGCCGCTTGTCTTGAGGCTTCCAGCTCCAATTGCAGAGGACTAGAGAAGGGACTTAGATTGTACCAAAAAGATGGACTGACTCGTTTGTTGAAAGCACACTGATATGTGTACAATACAATTTACAATAACAATACACATATGCAGTAGTCCAAAAGAGCTCTCACATCATTTCAATTGTTCTTTCTTTGGTATATGGTGTGTCCTTTGTCTCTAACCCACAGTTCTCTGTTCCTTCATACACAGAATCACCACTCTTCCCTCCCTCCAATCCTCTTGTTAGCGCTTAATCCTGTCTCTCCATTTCTCACTCTTTAACCCACGATTCCTTTGATCACCGGGGGTGGCGGAGTGATGGTGGTAGTTGCTTCAACATTTAAAAAGAGAAGTAAAGAAACTTTAACTGGCGCTTCTTTCGTTATCAAGGTCGTTCCTTGCAGGATCAAATTTAATATCACGGCGACTAAGTGATGTTTCCGTTACACAGCGAAATGTGACAGCTGTGCTTGTGTTAATCAGGGGGATTTTTTGATTTATTTTTTGCGTCTGCCACTGAGTTTTCCCTCATGTCTTCCGCTCTCTATTCTGCCGGTGTGTGAAGGAAATAAATTGAAAGCCCTGCTAGCTCTGCGCCACTCGTTAAACATTTCCTCTTGATTAGGGCACTGGCAGAAGACTCTGTATCTGCACAGCCCATGCACGTTGTTTGGCGGCGCTTTTGACAATGGCCTTGTGAATACAGTATGTGTGTTTGTGTGTGTGTGTGTGTGGTGTGTGTGTGTGTGAGTGTATGTGTAAGATTATGACAGAGGCAGATGAATGGGAGGAAGATCATTTTAACCCAGCTTTAGCTAAGTTGATTCTGATGAGGCGCACACATCTAAACACGGTTATTTACAACTTCTGTCTAATTTTTATGGTTTTCAATCCTTTTGGGAATGATAATGATAAACTCATCAAATACATTGATGACATCTAGGAACACTACAGCATCACTACAATTAAGAATGGCAAGCAACACAAGCTTTCAGACGATCAAACAAACCGGAGAATCTCATCCAACTCAGAGGGGTCCCCAGATATTCAACAAGTTCAAAATAGAATAACATAGTTCTACTACCCAAGATAAGCCAATTTTCAAAACTTTCTCAGGTACTGTATGTTATTTTTTCTTAACAAAAATGTACAATTTGAGAGTTGTCCCCATTCCTGTGCAAATTGGATTTAAAATGTGAAGAGAACATCACTATTTGGTTCAACTGTTCAGAACGCATTCACATACTGTACTTGTGATAAGGTAAAAACATTTGGTCAACCTTGTGGGGCTTCTTTATAGCGATGTGGCTGTGCTATGAAATCTCAGCAATTAAGGGAGGTCACATGGGGTCACGATTAAGAAAATTGCAGCTAAAAAAAAAGTTGCTCAGTTCAACCCAAAATTAAAAATTGAAGTCCAGTCTTTATATCGCACACTGCACTGCATAGTGGATAACAACAAGGATACATAACACAACAAAAAAACCTTAATGCCCAAAAGAGAAAAACAAAAGATTCACTATTGATACAGCTGCCGGGAGTTAGAGTGAAACTGGAAGCCTTTGCTAACAAACCACCAGAAGATTCACCGGCTACCATTATTGATTCCACATTGAGCCTTGCTGCATCAAAGATTTGTTTATTGAGACACAATATTGGTTTAGAGGAAAGGGGGCCGACTAGTAACTACAAGGTCGCTGGTTCGACCCCCAGCACTGGACAGGAGGGTGTTAATTGTAAAACTAGTAGTGGCTGGTATTACGTCTACGGTGCCCACCATCTCTACCATTGTGTCCTTGAGCAAGGCACTTAATCCCAAACTGCTCCAGGGGCGCCGTAATGGCTGACCCTGCACTCTGACCCCTCTGAATTTCGATAAACCTTGTGTAAATTTACAAATAAAGAAACTTAAGTAAATAACTACAATCTTGAGAATCCAGTAGCCTTCAACAGCTTGTTGGATGGTATGGAATAGTACTGGAATTCGGATGAACCATTTATTTTCTAGCATAAAGCAATGATCGGATTGATGACCAAAAAAGATGATCAAAATAAGACCCATACTGTAATAAACCAAAATTATATTTCAATAAAAAAAGACATGTTCAGTATATATCACTGGAACATACAAAATGACACCAAGAAGCCTGCTTCACCTGCTCACTCTATACACTGGAAATGGATTTGCTATTTAAGATGTCAAACATGGAATTTGGAAAAGTATTACAGTTCGATAAGTTCCCTAATCAAAAGGCAGGCAACCAAACTTTTATGCAGTTTTAGAGCTGAAATACACGCATTAGAAACACAGTGCATCAAAACAGAACAAAGAGACTTCACAGCATCCCGGTGGACCTGTCGATGCCACGAGCACAAACTCCTGAGCTTGATAGGTTACGACTGCGTCAGCGTACAGCCGCTGATCTGAGGCTCTTTCATCTCCAGAAATCCACCATTTCTCTGCATGCTAATGTGTTTATGCGCGCAGTGACGGCAGGGGTGCACGTGGAGAAGCATGTGCAATAGTGTGAATAAGTGTGGGTAGATTTATGAATACGTGTGTGTGTGTTAATAAGTGGCTGCGTGCACTGCCTACACTCATGGCTCAGTGATTTTGCTCATTATCCTCCACTCCTTTTTCCTCTGTTGAAAGACTGCAGGCTCTATTTTGTTTCTTGTTTTTTAGCACAGCCTCCTTCTTCCTCCTGGCTTCCTACTTTTTTTTTGTTTACCATTACTTTTCATTCGGCAGCAACACTAAATATCTCACCCGCTATTCCCACCACTGCATCCTTCTTTCTTTCTATCTTTCACACACACACATACAGCACACCTTGACGTTGAGAGCTGGGAAGCTAACACTGACTTGTGTTGAGGGATGTAAGGAAACTGAGAAAACGCTGCAGAGCTCCTTCGTTGGACTAAACCTGGCTTGCTCGTAAAGTGTGTTTACTCTGGAGATGATTGGTAAAACCCTTAACAGTCCCTCCCTGAGTGTGTTCTCAGAGCCCGGCTGAGGAAAGCTGCTGGAGAGTTCTGCACGACTCCCTGGTTAAAAATGAAATCTATATTTATAAAATAACAAGCTCTGCTCCTGAGGGCCAGTCAGACGTGCCTGTCTTGCACCCGACTGATCAATATGTTAAAACATTTATGCGCACCAGCCATGTGTTTGTTATTAAAATTCCAATAAAATCTCCACCTTAAAAATCTGCTGTTAACAGATTTGTGTTTTGAGCTGGGTCTATTAGCAAGGGGAGATCAGGCTTTTGGCTGGCTCAGAGCCAAGGTTTTTGCGATTATGACTGCATAAATACATACCAGCACGACTCTCTTGCTGTCCATAAATTCCTCTCTTTGACCTGTAGCCACCCAGTGCATCTTAATTTTTAACTCTCAACCCTTTTTTCCTCATCATGGTTTTCTTTCCCCCTTTTTGTGCTGATAGAAAGATCTCTGCATGGGGTAAATGAGGTAGAGTTGCTTGGGGGGATTGCTGTGTGTTAAAAGCATCAGAGGGGGGCTGACTACTTGCATGCAGTGTAATCAAAAGCTACAGGACTTTTTTTCCCCATAAATGTTTTTTCTTCCACAGCCTATGCACACGTGTTGCTGTCAGGAATGTTCCTCATTGGATTTTGTGGATTCAATTATATCAGGAGACGGTGTTTTTTCCAATCTGGTCAACCTTTAGCGAGCAGCAGCTTAAACAAGGGCCAGTCTGTTAGCAGTTTCAGCTGCATCCAATCCAAACAAAGCAACTGGGCTGTGGCGGACACTGTGGTGAAATAAATTGTTTCCCAGAGACTTTTGTGTGCATGAGAGTGCACGTGTGTATGCGTGCATGGGAAGGTTTCCTCAGTAGGATGCAGTATTTTTCCTCTTGCTCTCGATCCTGTGACTTACAGGCTACGGGAGTTGGCTATCCTTTCGTTCAGTAATTGATATTCTCATTTTTGGTTCAGTGCCAGAAGCAAACTGTGGAGAGCAATAATAAATATTCACCAACATGTCACATGGCAATAAATTGGAGGAGCTGGTCCGCCTAGCATTAGTCTAACAATCTACCCAGAGGCTTCATATCTCTCATTCCCAAATCATGAACCAGGCAATTTTCAACTTAATCTCTTTCACATGCTACATCCGTGTATCACATCATAGCTAATGTATGGTGATATACTTACGCCCACCAGCTGAAAACGCATGCCAATTTGTTTTCATGGTAGCAAGCACGAGAGCCAAGGTGTTCCCTTTCCTCTAAAATAGAATGATTAAACCATCACGCCATGTTGACACTGCTCTCCAGAGGTGGGGGTAAGTCACTAATGTGCAAGTCACAAGCAAGTCTCAAGTCATAACCTTCAAGTCTCAAGCAAGTCCAAGTCACTGTGGTGAGAATCAAGCAAGTCACAAGTCAAGTCATTGCTCAGGTCAAGCAAGTCACAAGTCAAGTCATACAAAAATCATATTATCTAACCCAGTTTCTACATTTAAAAGACCTGCATTTCACAGTTCTCTTCTTCATACCGTCATCGACAACATCATCCTTGAACTACAATTGAATTATTCTTGGTCTGACCGAGGGGTCTTCAACTAAAATTGAAATGGGTCCAGTTGACAACATTTTCTTACAGCAAAGGTCCGAATCTCATAATGTCTGCATCCAATAGCGACCCCTTATCTATCACATATGATCAACACCGCACATTTCCACAGACGTGGAAGGTTGAACTGCATCATATTCATAACCGCTGTTTTGTCTCACAGAGATGCTTATAAAAAGCCTACAGTCCGTGGAGGTAGGGTGCTCGATAAGGAAGCGTGCGTTATCAAGGCAGTAGCGCTGCAGGAAACGCTCCTTTCTTTCGTTTTCTTTTACAAGACTTCCTGGGGCCGTTACAACGTGAAAAGGGAAGGGAAGAAGGCACTACATATTTACTGTGATTGGGTTATAAGCGTGTGGGAGGCTCACGTGAATTACTCTTGGTCTTGCCCATGGACATATAAAGAAAGGTATAGCCGCCTCCATGACTGTTGCTCCTGTGTTGACCTGCTGACGCTGTTTGTCCGTGCAGCGCACTGCGTGCATTGCACTGTAAAATCACCCGATCATGTTTCAAAATAAAACATAATTTCCAACGTAATCTAACTTTTAAAAATTCAAGTAATTTCGAGTCATCTGTCCCAAGTCTAAGTCAAGTCTCAAGTCATGAAGACCAAGTCAAAGTCAAGTCGAGTCTTTTATCAGTGTTAGTCAAGCAAGTCTCAAGTCCTCAAATTTGCGACTCGAGTCCCCCATGTCTGCTGCTCTCTCTCTCTCTCTCTCTCTCTCTCTCTCTCTCTCTCTCTCTCTCTCTCTCTATTGGCTAAGCCCCCTGTCTGCTCTGTTAATTTACAGGCCGTCTTTAATGAAATGTCTCCGCTGTGTCACGGGCCAAGGCCTCGCAGGTGGACATACGGCCAGGACATATCCTGAGCCGAAACGATCGCTCAGAATCCCACATCGCCCGTCAGCGGACCAAGAATTAAGAGACTTCGGGGTGATCAATACAGAGGTGCTGGGACACAACAGAGGACTGAAAGAGATATAGCGAGGGGCTGATGGACAGACTGAGAGAGGGAGACGGAGAGCCAGAGAGGAAAGACAGAAACAGATATGGGACTGGGAGGAGTGACGAAGAAAAACAGCAGAGCAGGTAGTGTAAGAGGAAAGAGGAACATATAAATGAAGTGAGAGAATGAAATGGAGACAGAGAGAGTGTGACTGAGTTAAAGAGAGAGAGAGAGAGAGAGAGGGAGAAAGAGAGTGTTGGAAAAAGTGCAGTGGTGTTATTGATGTGTTGCAGAAAGGATGAAAAGTGTTGCTAGATGTGTGGAGTTAGGGGAACTGGCCCTGGTCGATTTCTTGTCCGAATGATAGGCACAAAAACAATCCCTGCTGGTGTAAGTGGAGAGTAGTTACAGTACTCTGGGTGTCACACTGCAGAACTCTGTGATGAGGCATTACACAGCGCTTGCAGGGCCTGCCCGGCCCGGCCCGCACTCTATTGGACAACTATTACTCAGCAGCACTGGCCACAGACCTGCCCGAGGCCCCTTATTCTTCATCAGCTACAGTATGTGTGTGTGTGTGTGTGTGTGTGTGTGTGTGTGTGTGTATAAGTTCAGCCAAATCCTTCAAATGTCACTGTCTATTGTTGAATTTTGCAGGTAGTGTGAAGTGCTTTTTTTGTGAAGTTGCGCACAAAAATCCTCTCGGAAAAACGCGCACACACACACACACACACACACACACACACACACACACACACACACACACACACACACAATGAAACTGGCATCTGGAAGAAAACATTATTCCAGTTCCACTCATCTAGAAAGCACTTATTTCGTGGTAATTTTGCCACCTGATTTTGATTTTGAGTACTTTCAGTCGCATTTTCAATCATTGGATTATAGTCAATTTTAGATTTTTTTTTAAATTAAACTGGATTTTTGCCTAATGCTAATCAGTGAAAATGTCATAAAATGTAGTTTACTTCAGTCAAGACCTACTATTCGAGGAAACCTTCGCAATCAAGCACCCAAATCATTTAATTTGTTCCCATGATTCACAGTTTATGGAGGCTGTTGCTTTTTGATTAACCCAAAAAAGCGACAGCACTAATGTCAAGCTCTAAACCCCCTGGAAACATAAAGTTGAAGTTCAGAAGACATTTTTTTTTTAAATTAACAACGCAACAACTGTCGCCAAGTTTTGATTCAAATGTCGCTAAATCCTGATTGGTGCGTGGAAAATATACACGTTGCTCCAAGTTACCACATAAAAAGCCCAAATCCAGAAATCTCTCATACAGTTCATTGAGTTTGTGTGGAACCCTGTTGCCTGGAGAGAGAAGCTGATTGAAACAACAGGTTTTCAGGGGCCTTTCAGCACTGCATTGAAAAACCAAAACTCTTGGCACGATATTTGTAAGAAATCAGTATACATATTTTTTATATATTTAACATTATTCTATTACATGTACATTATGCTATTCCACTACAGTTATTATTTATATTGTTATTTCCACGTACAGTATTTTATATCGTCTACATTTAATTGTAATTTTATTTTGCGTTCTAAATTTACTCTAAAAAATCTTGAATCTTATAAGTTTGGTGTATGGGTGAACATTTGTTAAAAAATAAAATAAAATCTAAACTAAAACGAAGAGTCATAGAGTAACCGTAGGGGTATGTGTACAACCCTCACCTGCCAAAATCCCACTCCAGCGAGTCCTTGAAAGATGGCAACCCTGTACACAAATGCACCCATCCTTCATTGAGGGCCCGTGGCTCCCTGAGGGGTCAGCAAGGTCCCCTGTGTTTTTCAAGGCTCTCTCTCTGAGGCTCCCTGCTGTTGAGGGAGATGTGAAGAGCAGGAGGGAGGACTCGGAGAAAGAAGTCAGATGAAAGAGCCAAAGCCCTTCAGGAGTGCACGCACCTCACCAAGCTTTCCATCTCTCCAGCTAAGGCTGCTATTCTTATCTTCTTAGAGCTCGCTTCAAAAATTCCCCCATCTCACTGAAACACTGAAAACTATAGTATTCCACTTCTCTTTTTTGATCTGCTGCTATGCCCAAGTATACAGACACACAGACACACACAGACACACACACACACACACACACACACACACACACACACACACACACACACGTCAATTGTTATAAGGCGCTGTTTGGTCCTCATATTTCATCAGCTGAGCCTCAGTATTCACAGAGCGGATCAGCTCTGTTCTTCTCAGAAGCTCTGCGGGGCCGGGAGAGATGAAGTGTGAGTTTGAAACACAGCCTGGCATTTGGGGATGAACAGCTACACACACACCACACACACACCACACTTCCTCTATCTCTACTTATCTATTCTCCCTTCCTCTCTCTCTCTATCTGTCTCTCTCTCTCTCTCTCTGCCCTTGGTGTTTGACTTGCACCGGTGACAGCAGAGGGAGTTAGGAGAGGAGGAAGGACGACTGCTGTGGCGCCAAGGTTACGGAGCCCTCTCTGTGTCTGAAAGAGGAGACTGCATCAAACTAAAAATGAACTACTGTGGCTGATGGCCTTCCCCCCTCTTCCTTTTTTCATTCTCGTTTTCCTGTCCGTCTCTGTCTCTCTGCTGGGGGTTCAAGCTACAGAGCAACACATTTATCATCGGTAGACTTAAGACCTTGTGCTTTAACTAGCTGCCATGTAAATACAAAAGAACTGTGTCGGCTTTATGGGAAGTATAAAGGGGGGGGGGCTTTTACTTCCTATAAGCCTCAACTCGGGCCCCGTTCCAAACCGCAGCAATTAGAACAGAATCAGATGAGGGCCACGGCTGTAAATGTGGCAACAAATGTTTCTTTCTCCACACAACATTACCACTACCAGAGAGGTAGACGGACCGATCGTCATCCGCTCTGAACGTGACGCCACAACAAGGAATCTCCAATCGGCCTAGTGCCCCCTCTCATTGATGTTACAGTGGACCCCAATTACTGAGTGATTGCATCCCGCTGCTACGCCAGTCAAAACACAAGTCTTTTCTACGGGAAATATTTTCACAGCGCCATAATTGCTTCCATCTGTAGCTGCACTGTGGCAACACTAGCGGTGTCATTACGGCTGAGTGAGTTCACAGCAAAAACGAGTGGTGAATGTGTTATGTGCGAGTGCGAGTGAGTGTGGCGTTTGCCTGCGTTGGTGAAGGGCTTGGATTTGTGTGCTCATATAGGGGGAGGCCTGCTTTTGCTTTTATCAACCGGGAGGAAACGGAGATTTGAGAAAAGTGTTGAGAGTTGGAACAACGAGGGGATGTGAAGAAGCAGGAACTGTTTCCTGAAGCAACAGCAACACATGCACACACGCGCACACACACACGTACCACATATAGCCTCCTACTCCTATGCAGGGCCGGCGCTAGCCAGGGGCCAGGGTGGGCCGTGCCCACCCAAATGTGGGCTGTGTCCAGGCCCACTATCGGACAGACCTGTTCATTCGCTGTCCAAGAAAATGTCAAATACATTTCAGACAATTAATTAATACTAAAGAATATACCATTACCATGCATTGCTTCTAATTGTATTATTGGGTGGGCACTGGGCAGGACAGCCTGCCTCCAAGTTACCCACCCGCTTATAGTGGTCACTGGTCTGCAGAGCTGGCCCGTGGCATAAGCGAATGAGCGGTTGCTTAGGGTTCCGACTGCCAGGGGGGCCCCCCCAATTATTATTATTATTTTTTTTAATTTAAGTTTGTGTGTTTGATAATTTATATCAACATCATATTATGTAAATGTAAATTATCATACAATAAAAGGAATACAATGTTTTGGTAGATAGTTAATATCTTAATAATTGAATCAGTTCATCTGGGAGGTAATCCGAGGTTGACTGATCACGTCACGTTCAAGTCCATGGCATGCACAGTGTGCATTGAGTTTATTTAAAAATATTTGAAAATGGGGCTGCCCTCAGTTGCCCATGCTGTGTATAGTCTATAGCCTATTTCAGCCTTGTATGTGGAAAAAAAGATAACTGGACAACAGAGTTCTTCTGCTTCATTCCTCTCACTGCATTTAAATGCATTCACTATATTACAGAGAAATATGTCCCGTAAAAGAAAAAGAGCTCCAAGCCCAACCCAGAGGACCCTGCATAATATTTTATTTCAAATTTATATTTCTATGAAAAATCCATGTGCTTCAATAGCTTCTAATTCATCTGACCCAGTGTCTCCAAATTATTTGTTCACACAAAATTCCTCAGATTTAGCCTCTTAATTTTCCTCTCAAAGTGCACCAGATTCATGCATTTCACTTTAAAAAGGTAAAAAAAAATCTGATGCGCGCACGCATCTTCGGTCTCTTTGCCCAGTGTGCCCACCTAAAATTTCTACAGGCCCACCCTAATCTAACTGTCTAGAACCGGGCCTGCTCCTATTTGATGGCTGGTTAAACAGAGTGGACTTTAGCTGATGAGCTGTCTGTGCAAACACAATTTTACTTGTTCCCCCAAAAGGCCTACAAACAGCAGAATAAAATGAGGTGTTTAGCCCATTGCAGCTGGGTGATTCAAGTACGCGGTATTTCGGGGGCTGTTGCAGGGTCACAATTTGGACGTAAGACTCGCTTTTCTTCAGAGTTAAAAGACCCTCATGGCAAATTAAAAGAGAGAAGTCGGAGGTTTGGCGTATCCATCAGTCCTCATTTACGCTGCAACTGATCTACCTGCTGTCAGCAAGGGGTCACGATCTGGAGAAAGAAAACTGAAGCCAGCCAATCGACACGTCGTGATAACCTGCCTGTTAGTGGATCTGACATCCTCCACCGTCTGTCAACGCCTGAACCAATTCTGAGTAATTTGTCTGTTTACAGAAAGGGTTTTATATTACCAGTCACATACTCGGCCCACAACCCTTAAGCACATGCCCAAACGCACAAAAAAAATCCCCAGCACTTCAGAGTTAGTTAGGCGAATTCTGTCAGCAGGGTGTGCTCTGCTCAAACATCATTAAAAAATAAATCCGGCGTAAATCCAGCTGCAGTTTGTCACGCCGGCTGAGTCGTCCACTGTGAAGAGCTCACTAATTTTCGAGGGGCACACAAACAGACATTAGCGGCTATTCGTTCCTTTGCTAATTTAGAGACCAGGCCAAATTCGATGACCTGGCACAGCACAGTGAAAGCTGAAAAAGAGGCTGAGGCAGAAATTAGTACTGTATTAGTAAGGGGAATACAATATCAGCAGGTGGGTACATCGCAAGCTTTACTAATGGCCAATCCCGTCAGGTCTGACAGTTTGCTAATGCGCCAGAAAACGTGTGCACTGCAGACCAAATATGTTTACTCAGAACGCTTGTTATAATTCTAATGGCAGATTATTTAAAATGTTGAAATATAAGGCTTTTGTTACTTTATTGTAAATATTAAACCATTCCCTTGATGACATTTTGGTCTGTTTAGCTATGGCCTAATACATTATAACTCATTGCACTGCATAGCTGTCCAAAAAATAGGAACGTTTTGTCCCGCATTTTACCGGTTGACATAATGTTTTCCTTGATTACAATCAACACAGCTTGAAAAGATGAGAGGAATGTTCTCTTTTTTTTGCAGTTTGAAAATGGCGCTTGCAGATTTGAGCAAAGAACAAAATGTTCGTATATTTTTTTTTCTCTGAATAATCTCACTGAAGCAGTATGAACACAGAACCTGTGATAGTGAAAGTCTATTCGTCTGATGTGTTTCTGTTTGTCATTTGTTAAATCCCAGTTCTGTGTCAGTTAAATTGAATAATTGTTGAATGCAGCCACACGGTCTGACATCATACAGCAGCTGATGTATGATGTCTACAGATGTTCAATCAAGTGAAGAGTTCATTCAAAAAACATTGAAAAGCTAGACTGAGAGTTTTCCTTTGATGTGTGTTTTAATAATGTATATCAAAGTCGAAGTACTTTTAAAGTTTTGTGCATTGATTTTGAATAGATTTACGTATCATCATAAGCTACTAACGCCTTCAAAAGCACTCCGCAAGCTTGTTTTTGCAACAAAATGTGGTCTTGGCAGGTGGAAATGCAGTGCATGGCAACACAGCTGTGTCACTTTTGCTCTATCAACACAAGTGCATTTGTTTGAACCAACAAAATTATCGAATTACATACATCGAAGTAAGCTTGCGTACCGCCTGAGAGAAAGGAGGCCTTCAACACACACACACACACACACACACACACACACACACACACACACACACACACACACACACACACACACACACACACACATAATTGATCCCAGTTATTTCTCTGACCGACCTCATCTCTTTCATCAAAGTGTCCCTCCCAAAACACATCGTCTCAATTACAGGTTGGAAATTCTGCTTTGATCAGAGCGGGTTTAGGGGAACAGCATTTCTCTACAGACTAATATTTGGTGTGTATATGTGTGTGTGTGTGTGTGTGTGTGTGTGTGTGTGTGTGTGTGTGTGTGTGTGTGTGTGTGTGTGTTTAGGGGGTGATCTTTGTTTCCTCATAAATGTAGAGCCATGCATAGCCTCAAGGCTACATTAAACATCTCCTATAGTTTTTCCCCCATAATTAAACTGATCTCCTGCTGTGGTCTTCTGACAAAGCAGAAATACATATTTTTTTCTCACTCTTGCTGAACGTTAAGCTCATTTCGACTTTAATGACAAATGAATAAAGAACGTAATGTTACGAAAAAAAGATGTTGATAGTAGTGTGAAGTTGGGAGAACGGTTGGCAGCTTGTATGATGTATGAATAAGGGAAGATTAAGAGGATACGAGGCAGGCGGTGTACATCACCTCGACAGAGTTACGGCCTGGCTGCAAGCCCACTGAGGAGGCCAGTGACAGTAGCATGACACGGGAGACGCCGGTGGCACTCTCAGTCCATTTATCACACCGCACCAGCCTGGCCTAGCTGCTATATAAACAGTCGCTCCTCTCTCTCTCTCTTTCTCTCTATCCCTGCACCTCCCTCCATTCTCAAAGCTTTCCTCCAGACTCACTCTCGTCTCACGTGTCCCTCCCCAGCTCCCCTATTCTTTCCTCCTATGACTGCACTCTTTCTGTCCTCCCTACCTCTCACTGCGCTTCTTTTCTTATTCATCCTCACGACTCCACACTGTTGATCCCCCGAGCTGCTTCGCCCTTTCCATCCTTAAAGTTTGCCTATACTTCCTGTGATCTCTCAATCTCTTTTTTGCTCTGCTCGTTACTCCTGAATCTGATCTGTTTTTTTTTTTTTACCTCTGCCGGTCTCCCCCACCTCATCCCTTGCTCTTCTCAGCCTCATTCCTTTTCCCCTCGCAGAATCACCCTTGATCTCTATTCCACTGCCATCAGCCAGAGGAAAGATGAGAATCGATTCCTGCTTCTCTTTGGCTAAGGTAAAAAGGGGAGGCAGTTAGGCTGGGCTCTAAAGTAAGGCCATCCATCCATCTCCCTTTGAGGTCTGATGGCTGCTCTGAAATCAGTGTGGCTCTGGCTGGGACTGGAGAGAGGTGAAGCATGAGGGAGAGGATAGGCATGCCGGAGCAGCATAGGAGCAAAGACTAAGGCATAATAAATAAAGCCAAAGTCAGGAGGAGTAACACAATTTCCCCTTAAATGTAACTATCCTAACCTTAACTAAATGTTTAGTCCATTTGTTAATTCAAAATTGCTAACAACCTTTTTCTCACTCTGTCTTTAGCAGAATTTAGCCACACGGACAGTTTTGGTTTAATCTTAATTGACAGGTTTTCAGATATATGTCTGATAATGTGCCAAATGAAGCTGCCAACAAAAATAAAAAAATAAAATAGTAAAGTCTCAAAAATGTACAAAAATGTTAAAAAAAAAAAAAAAATCTTTTATGGAACTTTTGTGAGCGTACAAGAACCAGTTTGGCAAATGTTGAACTGGCACGACATTGTACTCATGAAAAGTGCCGCAAATGTCCAATATCACTAGCAGGAAGAAATGTGTATTTTCTAATTTTGGTGAAGTTACTAAGGTAACTGATTCTCCACCTATTTGGTTTGTGGTCCAATGATGTGATACAAGTGTCTTTTTTGCCAAATGAGATTTGCCGAATTCCCCCGTGGAGCGATAGAGGGGAAAGACCATATCGTGGCAGGCATCTGCTGGCTCAAGATACCGACAGGTGATAAGAGTCCAATATAGAAATATGAAAAATTCAGCACCCCAAAAACCTTCTGTCTGTTCCACCAAGTGCCTTGAGAGTTTGTGTCGGTGTGTGTGTGTAAGCATCGGTGTGTGTGTGTTTGTAAATCTAGAGGTGTACAAATTGTGCCCTGTGCAAGAGAGGAATAAGGCATGGGAAGAGAAGCACGGAGGCAGATGCTGACAGACACATATAAAGAGAGGGTGTGCAGGCAGTTTTCAAGACTTAGCGGTGTTGGTGACAGTTTGTCATAACAAGCTATTTGAAGCTGCGCCTCTCCGTCTTTCTTCCGACTGAATATTTCATTTTGCAGATGGCTGAATGAATCTTTGTCTTAGAGGGAAGACAGAGAAAGATGGACTCAGCGTAAACTACAGCGATGGGAAACACTGAGGAAAGCATCCATTTCAGTGACAATGTCAAAAAATATGTGTTGAATAAAATAAAATAAAGATATGATGAAAAGATGCAGCAAAGTTCACAATCACAATATCGGAGACATAGTGCTGTGATAAGAGCTGGTAGCAGCCGCCAGGGGAAAAAATGCTGCCTCACATTCCCCGCCATGCCAAACCCATGCAGCCCTTGTTCATCTGGTGACAACAGAGCTCACCTCTGTCGACAAGAGTTAAGAGATTGGGTATATTTCATGACAGGATCAGACACAGGAGCAAACAAGGCTCCAAGCTCAGATATTCCACAAAGGCAGGGCCGGGGATCAAGGATAGTACATCTCCATCTGACACAAGTCCAAGAGGAGAAGCCATCAGGGCACTGCAGCAAACACTTCCATCTCTGTGTAACTGATTTTTTTCTTTTTGATGTGCACAAATCTGATAGTATCTATTTATGGCAAGTTATAAAAAGGAGCATTCCACAGAGTTCACATATCACAAATCAATTTACTCATCATGCTTGTTAAACAGTTATGCAATGGCCTTTGTTGCTCTGCTTTGAGATGCGTCGGCTTAGCCCGAAAAGGTTGATTGTGTGTAAGGTAGAATGTGTTTCACAAGGTTAAATATGACAGCAAAAAAGTGTTGAGTAAAGCCAAAATTGCATACAAATAATACTTATACATCTTTTTTATTATATTTTATACAGGTTTTAAAAAACTATTACTTCTTCTTTTAATGCCAGGAAACGACTTGTGGCTGCAACCTGTCTCTCAATGAGATAACCTCTATACATAAAGGTAAGATAAGCAAAAAAAAAGAAAAGAAAAAAAGACTATTTGTGCTCAATTAAAAGCAACTATCCTGTCAAATTTGGATATTGACTTGTCAATGCCACATGACAAGCATGAAGTGCTACAGTTGCCAGTTTCATATTCTATCGGACACAAGTTTGTATGTGCATACAGCTGATGCACAGTACAGGAAAGCACACGTCCAGTATCAATGTCATTAGTTTTCTCTGACCTTCCCCAAGACCAGAGGTAAAGCTATAACAAGTATGAGAAGACCATGTGAGAGTAGAGCTTGTGAAACACTTCATTAACACTGAGCAGGAGTAATTACGTTCATCTCTGGCCCACTGGTGTAGTAAAAAAGTGTTGTAATGATCAGGGAAGTTGCACTTTTAATTACAAGCTTCTTGCTCAGCTGTATGTATATGTTGAGTTCCCTTGTGGGGAAGATATTTTCTCAGATTTTTTATCCAGTTTATGTTATAATTCTGACTTGCAGGAATCCAAAGCAGGATACATGCACAACATGATCTGTTTTAAATAAAAATACACCCATTGGAAGATCATGGGTGTGTGTGTGTTAAGGAGCAGGAGGGAGTTCCATAGGGAGAAACACATGGGCTCAATGAAGATAAATAACTAGCTTAACTTCCCCATACATAGAGTGAGCATCAGCCATCAGTTAAAGAGGCCATCCCCTGTGGTTTGGCAGTGAGAGGACCTGAAGTGAGAGAACAGCATCAAACAGAGCGCCCATCTGAAACAGGATTAGAGTTGTACACGAGTCCCGATTATGCAATATTTATCTGTTCTTTTTTCTCGGGGAGCACGGCACATGAACTCGGGGAACTTTAAGAAGCACAGGATTAATTTGCACGCATTGGAATTAGCACTCGGATCAAAGACAGGGGGGGGGGTGGGGTGAGGGGGATGGGGTGTCATGGGAGTATCCAAAACCTCTGAGCATCTAGAATGGAGATTTCGCTTTACTGTGTACCACTTCTATTTTTCATAATGTTATGGAGAGAGAAAGTAAAACAGGAAACATCAAGGGGGGAATTCAAGCTAGAGTTAAATATAATTAACTACATGTACTGTATATGCAACAAAACCTAGCAGACCAAAGCTGAGTGAGATAGCGTACAGAATAAACGGACGAGAAAAACAAAGTTGGCTAAAACCTATATAGGTTTTTTCTTTTTTTACCAGCAGAAAAGTGAGACCGTCTTCATGTCTGATCTTGGTGGTTACTCTTGGGAGATGTGAGTACGTAGCTACAGAGCGCTGAGGTGGATTGGGACTTGTTTATTTTTCGGGTTTCTTTCAGTATAAACCAAAACTACCAAGCTTTTGCTCAATTTTTTTCTCTGTGTACCCCAAAGATACACAAGTTATATAAAGATCCGGGCAAAGATAAGAGAGCTATTAGCTTTTACACTTGTGGGCACAACACACACACACACACACACACACACACACACACACACACACACACACACACACACACACTGAGAATTGTTCCTCTTACCGTCACAGTCACCCAAGTGGGCCACGTTTCCCTGTTCAACATCTTGCTCGAACGGCAGTCTGCAGAGGAGGAGACACATGGTCATTAATCAGAAGACAGAGAGGCACAGCAACCCGGACACTGACATCCAGCACAGATCCACTCTGATAAGAGGAAAACTATCTCAATGTTACAGCAAAGGACAAGCTACAAGGGAGCATATATCTCAACAAGCTCAACAACACTTAGGATTGTAAAAACACTCTGTTTTTATTACGAAGAAGTGTGAAAAACCCTCCCATATTTAAAACAGCAGAAGAACCCGAGAGGCCCCCGAGCTGCCTAATATCCTGCAATAATCTCCATGATGAACCACTTGTGCCTGAAGGGTCATTAATTAAGATAATTCATGCGTGGAATTGCAAATCTTTCTAGGTCAGCATACTTGTCTTTACATCAGATATGTGTGATGTAAATGTAAACTCAATGATTTAAAGTATTAAGGAGTTGAAGTAGTTTCAGAATAATCCGTTTTTAGAAATTGCAGAACCTGAGGTAAAGAAGTTATTTAAAGTAAAAATATCATAAAAACACCATATCAGTTTAATGATAAAACCTATACCTTTAAGAAAGAACTTGTGATGAAAGTCAACATTCAACAAAAATGCTAACTTTACTCGCTCCTTATAATTGCTGAAACACTACGACATATTGTATTTCTTTCTACAACTCCATCCCTGTGCTTTAAAACTAATTTCCCATTCGGGCAACAGAGGGGAGCATGGAAAACTCAGAGGAATATAACAAATGATGAGGTAAGGACACAGAGGGGAAATGAGCGTAGCACACAGACCAGGTGCTCACAAGGAAAAACACAACTGCTCTAAATCATGACTCATATCAGAGAGCAGCACCAAGTTTGCAAAAGGCAGGCTCCAAAAATGTGTGTGTGTCAGTGCACTAATGTACATGCCTAAAAGGCTTCACTGAGTACAGATTACATTTGCAAATGAAGGACATGTGTGGAAAGGCCTGGATAAAATATGCCTGTGCAATGACACAATGAGGCAAAAAAAAAGACCTCTATTGAGAAATGACATATGGACACATTCTAATACTGATTATTAGACAAATAAATATAAGCTTCTAAATTTGGTAAAACAATTTATAGTGTTTATACTGTAATAATCATTACAACATAATGTAATTCATTTGTAAACAAACCAGACCCAAACAATGTAGGATATAGGAAAACTGAACACACACACACACACGCACACACGCGCACACACACACACACACACACACACACACACACACACACACACACACACACTCTTCTTGGCTGACTTTTATCAAGAAGGCAATAAACACATTTGATAATCTATTCTTAAAGATCTGGCATAGTCAACATGTCCCATGACTTCAGTGCATAAGGTTAATTTGATCAGTTATCAAGGCATTCCCTTTTTAGGAATACCTAGAATTAGACTTGTTCTAGTAAGAATCTGTTGCATCGGGGAGCACTTGGCAGAAGAAATGTTCAGGTGACTTGATGCATGAAATTACTTAAGGAATATTTAGAGAAACGGGAGATTATTTAAAGTTACAAGCCTACGGGGTATCTTGAATGCTGGCCAACATTACAAAAGAAGATATGGAAAGAAATACCGAATACAGACTAATAGACTTTCATAATGTGCTTGACCTTCTGTGGTAATGAGTCCGTCAATACCACTGATGGCGCTTTTACATTTTTACATGGTTGCACAAATAGTTCTGTTAACACTGGATCACTGTTTGGCTGACCTTTGAAGATCCAGAGCACCAATAGAAGATGCTAAAATAAACTCATTGGGGCTGAGAAGAAGTCAGTATTGCAATCAGCTAAAGGCTCAGACGGCAGTGTAGCCAACATTCATGCTTTTAATACCTAGAAATCATGCTAACAAATGAGTCCAAGTGCACTGTGAACCCACAGTGGTTGTCATCTTAATAAAGAAGAACGGCTTGTGTTCAGCTGGCTGTGTCTCATGGACTGTGGGTCTTTTTACTTTGTATACATTAGCTTTGACTGAGGTTCGGTGTGTGCGTGCACAGTATTTTTGTATTTCCAGCACATGCACTCAGGTACATTAGCTCTATATTTAGAGACTTCATAAGATAAACTGATAAAGACCATATAGCTAATATTTTTATTCATGTTGAGTGCAGTGGACAGTGTAAGTAATGGATAGATGGTTGAAATGATTAGCTTAAAGCAATGGTACATGTTAGAAATAGAGAGCTAAATGTAGGCTACTGAATGGTTGAAATAGTTAGCTAAAAGTAATGGATCAACAATTGCTTTTTACCATATTCTCAATTGCAGAAGCTACATTTTTGCACAATATTTGCAGTGAACAATAAGAATCCCTGATATGCACAACAAACATAAATTCCCGACAAAGTACAATCCAAATGCCAGTCTAACGTTATACAATGTTAAAAGTGGAGTCAGCAATTCTGGAGAGCTTTTCACCGGAAACTTTCATTGATTTTGACAACAAACGTTCTTCAGAATCAGGGACTCCACCTTTAACTGCCTAGGTCTCCTTTGGCATCAGTTTACAAAGAGCGGTTGCATTGGTCAACAAAGAGGAAATCCACAGTAATTCAATGTAAAATCGATTGCTGAGTTGACTGCCCTTGGTGAATCAAATCAAGACCAACACAGAGGCCTTTTAATAGCATGAGCAGGCAGCCAGGGGTGGTATTTAAGGCCCATGTTGTCTGTTCTGCTGGCACTACACCTGCATTTTGAAGCCTTAATTCAATAAGGAGCCTGACTAAAGAGAGATTTGATTTCACTGGAGGGAGGCGGTTACAACATGAGGTGAGCTGTCAAGACAGACCGACGTATTTCAGTAGCAGGAGGAGGGAGGTCACACAAACAACATTCTCTCTCATTCTCTCTCTCACTCTCTCTCTCTCTCTCTCTCTCTCTCACACACGCACACACTTATATTGATAACACTTGAAAACACACAAGGTGAAAGAACATAGTGCTGTTTAATTGCTGCAGCAGACATCTTGAATCAATATGTGTACACAGAGCAGAGCTGTGTGAGAGGATGCAGAGGGCACAGATGTTACTCCAAGTAGTGGCAGAATCAAGGACTTCCAGACCAGGTAAATAATGTATTGGATGTCTTTCTCCATGTTTGGTCTACTAGGTCTGGTGTGCTGTCAGGAAAATAACCCTGAGAAGAACAGTAAAACTAGAAATCAAATCAAAACAAAGCAGAACAGAAAAGTTGGATCAAAGAGAGAGATGCGGAGAAAGTATAAACCAAACAGGTTTATACTGCATAGGGGGAATGCAGTGTAGTACTGTATACTGCATGAAGTGGTGCAGACAGTGTATGTGTTGCTGTGATGTACGTATACGAATAAAGAGGTGACGTACCTGGTCCCAGGTCTGAGGAAAGAGCAGGTGCTTCCTCTGGTCCAGCCACAGTATGGATCCCTGGAGGCGATGCAATTCCTGCAGAGGCACACACATACACACAAATTCCCTTAGCCCCAAAGAATCTCCATTTCACTAGATATTCCCTTCAAGTTAGTACTAATTTCCTAGCTCTTTTAAATACAAGAACTCAAGTTTTGATTTTCATTTCAGCAACAGTTACACAATATCTATGTAGCTTGCACATCACGGTTCAAGATAGATTTCAACTCTGTCTAATAAATATGAAATATCAAGCTGTCCTTGACTGAAGCAACGAGGAGAGATTTTGAAATGAACTGCTCTCTGTTCAGAACTACATGTATACTGTACTTCTACACAATGATGATATTATCCTGAAAAGAACAACAAAACACAAAGTCAATGAGATGTTGCCTGTATGAAGGATGATCAGTTAAGATAAATTCAAGTCCTTTATGGCAAATTCAAACAGCACGACTGTCATGAATAGACATTACTGCATGTTTAAAAGATTGGGAATCAATCAGCAGTATAAACTTGTGGTGAAAGGTGGTAGGCAGGTATGTCAAAAAGCCTGAAAAGGAATGATTGAATGTTTGACCGATAATATATAAGAGGCTGATATGGTCAGGCCTTTTTAACGACGGGTCTGTGTGCGAGGTTAAATGAGTTTAAATAGTCAATCTGCGATTGCATGTATCAGAAATGAGACCATTAAGTGTTAAATGTAAAGATTTAAAAAAATGTAAATAAAATAAACATAAATCACAACCGCACTTCAAAGGTTGAAAACCAGACCTAAAGCTGCTGAAGCGTGGGACTAAGAAACCCTGAAAAGCCTCTCATACAGAACATTAACTCTCTCATCTAAACGCACACACTTAACACACCGCCAAAAGCATGTGAGCGTCGCGTAATGCGCTCTCGATACACGCTTGTATGACTCACCTGGTTCAGTGAACTGATGTGCTGGTGTGTGTGTGTGTGTGTGTGTGTGTGTGTGTGTGTGTGTGTGTGTGTGTGTGTGTGTGTGACGGTTTGTGTGAGTGTGTCAATGGAACCTAGCGGGGCCACAGACACAGGCGTCACGACTAGGTAAGTGTGTCAGCGGGATGGAGAGAGACTGTAGTGCGGTCCTTGTGTGGGTGGGTGTGTGCAGGTGAAATATAATTTATTTGAATAAATGCATTTTTTATGTTAAATTATGTAGGATTAGTGGACTCTGGGTAACGGATCTTTCTCAAGAAATGCCCTGCTGCACATTCAGTTTGAGTTAAACACATTCGTACTGGAGTTCACTGGAGCTTGTGATAATCAAATACAATGCTGGATGAATGAATTATAAAAGCTAGATGAATTGAGTCAATATGATTTTTCTCAACAAAATAAAAAATTAAGTAATTAGCTGCTGAATTGATTAATTCACAAAATTATTATTTTTCATATAATTTAACATGTTACATCTACTGCAAATGTAGGCTCAGGCAAGAACACAGCAGTGTTATAAATACCAATGCATTGCACTAACCTCTTTTATTAAATTATCTTCCAATTTACTGTCACATTTTATGGCATTCTGACTCATTTTCCGTATTATACAGCATTTAACAGAATATCTCTCCGCTCAAGGACACAGTGAGAGTTGTGGTTGTTGCACGGTTATTATGGCAGGGAAATTCAGGTCGGCTAGAGAGCAGCAACTCAGAGGGGCTGGAAAGGGTTCACACAGGGTCTTGCTCAAGGACACTTGCAATGGCCAGATGGCTCTTGTATGGTCACCTTACTTCTTGTTATGCTGCCCTACTTGACGCACGTGGGTTAGGAAGTATTAGGTGGCGGACTCACTTCATGCATCGGGAGTAGAGCTGGCATCGTGCCACCGGTACTCTGACCACACAGGAGGGGAAGGCCAGGAGCAGAGTGTGGCTCGGCCGGTCCAGAGTCAGAGACAACAGCTGTCTGGCCTGAGGAGAGTCTTCAGCGCACCTGCAACACACACGTACGCACGCACGCACGCACGCACGCACGCACGCACACACACACACACACACACACGCACACACACACACACACACACACACACACACACACACACACACACACACAAATGCAAAAATTGTATTAGGCCATTTCAATTATTAGATCAAGACTGCGCATTAAAAGCTCTGATATCGCTGAGCATTATCACAGGGGAAAAGAACATTCCTCATGACGCAATGTGAAACTTATCCAAACATAAACAGTTCTATAAATACAAGCTACAATGAAAAGTGAAAGCGAGATGAGGCCATCCGTGTAGCCAGATGTTACGGTAACAACCCAAATATACACTGTGTTGATTGTAGAGGTTCGAGAGGTCAACCGACCGTCACAAAATAGCAGCCAAGCCAAGGCCTGAATGGCTCCCTAACCAGCACTTAGAGCTACGATAGACGTCACCAGAATGCCTCCTTGCAGCCGATTTATACCTTTTTTATGCACACGTGCACTCGTGCATCAGTCGTATCTGGATGGTTTATGGTAATAACATTGTGGTGGACCCACAGTCATTAAGAAGAATCTATCATTCTGCTGAGGCCAAGCTGCGAGCCATTCTTCACAGTTAATATCATGAAAGGCAGGCAAGAGGAGGGGGAGCAGTGTAGGGAAAGTTGCAACATACAAAATATCTTTTTGGAATAAGCAACTAACAAAAGGCCCGCAAAAGAAGGATTGATATTCAATAAAAGAAAAAAAGAGAGACACAACCAAGATCAGACAATGGGAGAAGATACATGCTCTATTAGGGGTGCATGTCTTTCAGGTAATTTCCTGGTTCATTATGGAAACAGGCCAATTACAAACCAATGATTTTTTATCTGCCCTGGCTTCTTAAAATATGTCTGTATCAGTGGCCCCATGCTTTAGTGTACCTTGGGGCTTATTACAGGGCACAAAGAACCGCTTTGTCGTGTATGGGAACAGAGGTTGGGTGGAAGTCTTGCCTGGAGCATGAGAGGGGAAAAAACACAAACTCTAATGTGTCTGTGCTCTATCTCCTGGTTAACTGTGTGCCTGCTGACCCCCTTCTGCGTTCCAGCCCACACAAGCTCATTCATCACACAGTCCCCTCATTTCACTTGCCATCACTATACCTAATCTTGTCAAGTCGGCAGCAGAACACATAAGCCCAGACACAAATTAATGTGCATATTTTTGGGAAAGGAAGGATAGCTAATGTAGAGCTAAATGAGAAGTTTCCAGACAGTTAGTCTGAGAAATAATCCTTGATGTCCCCTTGTTGCAGTAAAAGAATGGCACATATATTAGGGAGCCCAATTACCACGTTTTTAGAAACATGTACTTTCTCTTTTAAATTCCTCTAATTAGCCTTGGTAAAAAAGATAATCGCCAGCCATATCTGCTGTGTGTGTGGGTGATAATACCACACACACACACACACACACACACACACACACACACACACGGCTCTCAACAGTGAGCAAAAGCCAAGATGAATTGCTAAAGCTTTGCACCCCGGTGTTCATTACCTAGTCACAAGCATCAAATGAAACCTCGACATTGCCTGCCACATGCAAAACGCTAATTACAAATGGACAAGGAGAAGCCCAGTCCGCTCCAATCTTTTGTCCAGATCCAGATAATATATATAATTTAGCTCCAGACAGATGATAAAGGCTCATTTTTCCTGACCACACTGTGTGCCATTAATTTCTTTCTTTTTTGGACAAGATTAAGGATAATGTGACTGTCATTATTTCATTATTTTGTGGTGCTTCATTCACTAATGCCATTCTACAGTAGGCCCTCATTAGAAGTTGTTCAGATTTCCCCGATAATGACTATTAGCCTTCTAATCCTATTCTTTTCTGTCTGCCCTATTTTGTATTCTCTGCATGGGGTTTGCGTTCGACTAGGCTCCTGCACAATTATTAGTATCTCTCCAAGAAGAAGTGAGGGTTTCTCTGCATAATTCAGGACACGCCGTGTTTCGAGCACATGTCATGGCTTCCTTCCCTTGACTGACTGGATTTCTAGGAGTATCTCGCCACCAGCTCCCTTCGCTGTGTATACATCAACCCAAGATGTCAGTTAACCATTTCTTTCCCTTACCCTGCTGTCTGTCTAGAGCTATTTCACATCAAGCTATATGTAACTATACATGTTTGTAGAAATAGTTAAACCTTTTTGGGATATAATACAGTAGGTCTATTTAGTTTTTTTTAATAACCATCAGCAATGAAGCTAATAAACACATGTATCCCTTAAAAGTTCAAAATATAAGTACATTTCCTTTCTGTTGGCTTTAGAGCCTTACTTATCAGGGTTGTATCCCTCCATTTCCTCCAGGAATATGTTGCTGTTAGTGACGGTGTTGTCCTGGTTTGGCATGATAAGGAACTTGAGGATGGTCCCTCTGCTAGAGCCCAGGAACAGGACGGTGCGATTTCTGTGTGGTCCGGCTTCTGTGTCCACCACAATCTTGTTGAGCTGGTACCTGTATGGCATGAGAGATGGAGCGCTGCATTAATGACACAGAGTTTTTTGCGGCTCATTTTGGACCCTTCTTCCAAAAAAAAAGAAGCTCAAAGCACAGTCAAGTAGCTCATTTGAGGCAACTTTATAGTTTAAATGTTTTTTTGTCGTGAAAAACACTTTTTTGTGACAAAGTCGGTGAATAACTCTTCACGATCCCGCTACCTGTCCGTACTGTGTGCAATGAAAACAAAAAAGTGTTAATACACATCATTAGGGGCTCTGTTGACAGGCATGTTGCTAACTATGGTTCTGTAACCTTTGTTTGCATACCAGTTTACAGAGCCTAGGTTGTGTATTAATACCAGAATTTTTTTCCACAGCACACAGTACGGAAAGCTAGTAGAGTGTGATAGATATTTACTAATATTGACAAAAAAGTGATTTTGACCATTTGCTCTAGAATCGCTTGCTTCCACCTTTAAGTGCATAACAACTGATTCTTGTGTACTTTTTAATCAAAATACATGCCATTTTCTCTTGCGTCACTGCAAAATTAAATGAATTCCAAAGAGAAGAGACCGCTCTTCAAATCTGCATAATAAACTAATTAAAGCAGACGTTCAGTCATTAATAATATCAGTCAGGTTAATGGGCTCCTCTTGGAACAATAGCAGTGTTGCCGAACTACACAAGGTCCTGTGTCAAAAGTCAATAGACGACAATAGAAGCCATGTAGCGCGCCAAGTGTTTAATAGAGAGAGAGAGAGAGAGAGAGAGAGAGAGAGAGAGAGAGAGAGAGAGAGAGAGAGAGAGAGAGAGAGAGAGAGAGAGAGAGAGAGAGAGAGAGGCATGCATGCATGCATTTACGTATGTGAGACTCACCTGCTACTACAGGCTTCCAAAACCCAACACAGGATTAATTCAACAGAAGGACACAGCCCACACAGACAAGACCATGGGAGTGTTTGCAACCCTGTCTCCAACAATAGAACTTAAATTTTTCACTTTCAGACTAACAGGAGTTTGACCCCGGAGGCCAGGGTTTGCATCCCATGAGTCCCACATGCGTGCAACCATGATATCTTAGTAAAAGTAAGCATAGGATCATGGTTTTGTTAAAATGTAAATAAAGTAAATACACCCGGTCTTATGCGCCAAGTCGCTTTTGAATTTTTCAGTATCTAACCAATCTCTCACTGACAGCAAGCAAGTACTGTGAGTACCCAAAACATAGCCCTAAAAACTCTCAACCATGGTTTGTTTGGTTGCTATGAGTGAATACTGCATTCAGGCCCGGTTCTAGACAGTTAGATTAGGGTGTGCCTGTAGAAATTTTAGGTGGGCACACTGGGCAGAGAGACCGAAGAATTTTTTTGCCCTTGTAAGATCTCTGCGTCTGCTTTTTGGCACATTTACTGTGAATTGTGTAGAACACAATATGCAAATAAACTTTGAGTGTTGCTGTGTGGGAGATTTGATTCTTGCATGTTTTTTTTCCAAAATGTTTATGAATAACATATAATATACATTATATACAACATAATGTATCTTTTTTTTTAATCACAGTATTAACTGTAGGCAGCCTGAGCTGATTGAAGAGAAAGCTTTGGGACTGGGCAACCTGGATGGTGGTAGTCCAGAGCTATATACTATACACACTATATAGATATATAGTCTTTCCAGAATTGCCTCCGATGTCCAGCTGGGTGAAAATAGTAGCCAGCCGAGGTCACAACCCTTGGGGGTCTGGGGGTATGACCCCCCGGGAGATTTTTTTTTACCTTTTTAATGTGAAATGCATGAATCTGGTGCACTTTGAGAGGAACATTAAGAGGCTAAATCTGAGGAATTTTGTGTGAACAAATAATTTGGAGACACTGGGTTAAATGAATTAGAAGATTTTGAAGAAAGACACATGGATTTTCCATAGAAATATAAATTTGAAATAAAATATTATGCAAATATTTGCCCTGGCAGTCGGGACCCTAAGCAACCGCTCATTTTGCTTATGCCTCGGGCCGGCTCTGCTGATCAGTGACCACTATAAGCGGGTGGGTAACTTGGAGGCAGGCTGTCCTGCCCACCCAATAATACAATTAGAAGCAATGCATGGTAATGGTATATTATTTAGTATTAATTAATTGTCTGAATTTTATTTGACATTTTCTTGAAAAGCGAATGAACAGGTCCGTCCGATAGTGGGTCTGGACTTCCACCAAAAAAATTTTTTTTTAATTTTTTTAATATTTTTTTGATTGGGTGGGCACAGCCCACATTTGGATCCCACCCTGGCCCCTGTCTACCGCCGGCCCTGACTGCATTGCATGATTGTTTGGAAATACGCTGTATACAAACATTTCGCAGCTTGTCAGATATGTTCATATGCTATGTCGATAAGAAAAATGTAATTCAAGTGGCACTCTTGCAAAAATGTATTTGCTTCCGCAGAATTGGTACCATATGAATAGTAGTCCTAGCAGACAGACAGGATTGGTTGTTTGACTGCTTGTCTGAGTTCAGTCTCTCACCTGACCATGGTTCTGACTATCCAGGGCCTTTGTCCCAGTGATGGGACGGCTTCATCCATCAGAGGATGGGTCTTGACGAAGTTGAGCATCTCATCGGGGAAGGAGTTTGAGGAATTAAACCTGGAGCCTTGAACGGCACAGCCACCGGGTCTGGGGACAGAACGTTTCAGCACATGTTCAGCAGATGGTAAAGAGGCAAAAACTGGCGTACGCAAAAACATTTTTTTCTCCCTTGACTGCTTCAGGAGAGCTACAGCTATATATTAAGAGAGTCTCCCATTCAGACAAAACACCCATTTTTCAACATTGGGTTGCTTTGATGTGGTGAATATAGTGTTTGGCAAGTGATGCATAGTTTCACTAGGTTAAGATATGCCTTTAGATTGCCAGAGAAGCTGTATCCTTTTGAAAAATAATGTTTTTCCTACATCTATGTGACTTTCTGTAAAATGAACTGTATTTTCTATGGGCTGAAATTCCATGTGCAGCAAACTTCCTGCAGAACCATTACACGACCGTGTTGTCTAACCTTGTAACTAAAACCCTTCCAAAATGCCCATGAACTAAACAATATGTGTGTTCTTGCGTGTATGGTGTGCTCATTTTCATTTTGCTAGGAAATTAAACTCTAGTCCAGAACGGAGATCTACGAAAAAGAAACACCTTCATTGGAACATCCGGATGAATGAATTGAATGCAGGTTGTTCCTAATACTGTTTTCTCCTCACAGTTCTCTAACAGGTGAAAAAACTGATTTCAGCCATCTGCACCTTGGCTTGGGGATGACTTCATCTGGAACAGGTGTCCAGATCGACTCGGCTGATTTCTGCTCCTTGAACCTCCCCTCAAACACGCCAGCCAGCTGCTCCATGTCGAAGGCACACACCGCCGAACCAGGGATACTGGTGGGGGGAAGAGGAAAAAGAGAAGGGGAGAGGTAAATTGATAAATCACTTTTAGCTGATACAAAATGTCTGTCAGTCCTGTGTGAAGTGGGCTTTACTGTCGAGACAGGGGCGCAGACGGAAAGCCATCAGGAAAAAGACAAGGTAGAAAATATCGAGACACAAAATGAATGGTGAAAAAAAGGGAATGAAGCTGACATTTTAAGAGTCAATTGTGAGTGTGAGAGAGGGACGGGCACTCAGCGAATATGACAAATTGGATTTTGGGCTTTTCATATTTTGACATTGAAAGCTCGGACACACAAAGGAAATTGTTACTGAGACGGAGAGAAAGGAAGGAAAGATAGACGTCGTAAAACCCCCCCTCGGACGAAAAGAATAGATATGCAGCGGATGCAACAGCTAGATTAGACCCATGAAAAGATCTTGGCTGGAATTCCTGGAGTATAAAAAACGTAATAGGAAATGAGTCACTGAATATTCTGCCTTTGGAAAAAAGGGGAGAAGATTCTCCTAAACCCCAACAACACTTTCCAGTAAAAATCCCAGTGCACCTCGGAGGCTGTTTAACTACAGGTGAACCTTGCAACAGGGGATCAGAACATCTGCTTCATGAAGTGTCCAGAGCGCCCACACACACACACACACGGTCAAACTCAGACAAATACACAGAAGCATAACCAGCAAATAAAGACAAAGTCATACAAAGTCAGCCCCCTTTCACTGAGCCTGATGCTACATTTTTGTGTTTTGACTTAACAAAGCACTACAGAGAGAGAAAAACAAAGCGAGTAGTGTCAGGATGAGATAAGGAATGGGATTTAAAAAATCAGAGCTTCCTGTTCCGAGACTCCACTCCACTCTGCTCTGAATGTGTCCTCGTCAATGAGTAATGGTGTGCGTGGTGCGAGAGCTAGTGACTAAGTGCTAATACTCAGCGGTACACACACACACACATACACACGCACACACACACACACACACACCGAAAAAACCTGAGCGACTGAGTCACCTGCAACCTGCTGCTACTTAAATCCCACACCCAACCCATTTCTTTCTTGCCTTCATTCTCTCCATCTCTTTTTAAAATAATAGTCGTTGGTTATTTGAGGTTCCGACCCTGGGATTTTTTCTGCTGTGTTTTCTTTTGAGTGACCCCTCTTGGCTACAGCAGGAAGCCCAGCTCTCCTGATGTGCCATTTGATCAGGTCATGCCATGTCCCTCAGTGTACTTATCATTCATAGGCAGGGATGTGACACAACCCCGGGGCCAGCGAGCCAGCGCTGCAGGCGTATCCGTGGACGATACTCCGACGCTCTAGGGACCGCAGGCACCAGATGTTATGTGTGACATGTCTGCCAGCTCTGCACCGGTGCCAGCTTTGGCTTCCTTTTTCTCTACCTTCTCCCACCCCTCCGCTCAGCCTAACCCCACCACAGCTCACTCGTTCCCTCTTGTTGCAGGTCACTACGTTTGTCCACATGTAGGGTTGTTTCAGAAGTAAGCCAAAAAGGCCTCAAGCTGTTTGTTCCCCCCCCCCCCAAAAAAGTCCTCTTAATTATTCTTATTTTCACTCTGTAGTCTCACTCCTGCTTTTCTGTCCTAGTCCATCCATGCTGTTGTTTTCTCAGTCATCTTTCACACTTGAGAGACTACTTTCATTTGTTTACTTCCAAGCTTTGCCTGGCTGTCCCCCTATCTGTCCCTGTCCATAGGCATTTGTCCGGCCTTCAGTCTTTCTCCTTGGCAGGGGGTTGAGTGACAGGCAAGATGCATAGGGTCTCGGTCAGAGAGCGGAGTCTAAAGTACTTCCTCACTGTTTAACAAGCTCACTGACAGCTTGGAATAACACGCTCCTCACGGACACATGATGCCTGGTAGGAGTAAGACAAGGAAGAGGAGGACAAGGTGGGAGTCAGGGGAACTTTAAATGGCAGTCCAATAATAAGTGGTTTGACTCATAAATTGTAGAGACTTGAAATATTCCACACTCATCATGAATATCAAAAATAAAGAAGGGCTACGAACAGATTTTTATAGAATTAGAAGGTTTAAAAATCACGAGACCTTGGTCGGATTCCCTGTATAGTGCTTTACATTTTCTTAGATAGTTTTAATCATTCCAACTGTTTTTTCAAGTTTATATGGTTGAGTTGGCTTGATTTCCACTTAACTGGGACTGTAGCCAGAGAGAGGTTTCAGTTCAACTTTGTTTTCCCTTTTTTCAGTAGGATCATATAACTAATGCAAATTGTTTCACTGGAATTTAACAGGAACTGTTTAGGTGCGAAACCCACTTATCCTCAAGAGCATGATGACAAAATCAATAGCATTCACAGGTATGGACAGTGTATTTATAGCTTGAGCCAAGAGGTAGCTTAGCTTAGCCCAGCTAGCCTGGCAAAGTCAAAAAGTAAAAACAGATCTAGCCTAGTTCCACCATTATGGATAACTTATTATATGAACATCATAATATATAGTATACACGCATACAGTTTCATATCAAACCATTTCAACTTACGCCTTAATTGTGAGACACCAGCTGAACCTATAGCCTTAATCTTCAATTTTCTTTAATTAATTCTACCGCAGCCCTCTCAGCGAATCAAACTTTTCCTTGACCTTCATAAATAAGGTAACTGTGGGAAATTCTCTTCTCTCCTGGTCTTGACTGTCCCTGCCTATGTGAACTGGTGAGCACCTCTGTAACAACTCAGTATTTTCCTTGTGAAATGGCTCTGCTGTAAACAACAACTAGTGGCACTGTAAAAACCAGTACTCCCCTCCTGCTCCTTGTCATGCTTTTTTACCCTTCCACTGCTGTATATTTGGCCCCGTGGGGGAGGGGGGGGGGACTTCCTGCTGATTGACCCTGTCACGTGAGATTCTTTACAACCAAAAAAACTAAACATGGCCTCCCCAATCTCAGGAGGCACTAGATTGACTTTACTTTGCATGGGATGTTTTCCTTTGCATTCCAGCGTGGCTCCAATAAGCCTAATGAGCCCACATAACGTCAGTCTATACTGCAGCAGCAATTATTGACGTTTTCAGCTGCCAAAACAATAGCAAAGAAATAATGAGAACGGTTTGTTTTCAGTTGCCACTCCAGAGCGGCATGATGACGGTAAGCCTTTTTCCATTTGACATCTCGCTATATAGATTTGTCATGTTCTTTCCACATATATAACCATTTATTTGAGTTGCCAAATGAAGCATAAAGAACCTTTTCTTTCTCTTTTTCTTTTCCATTATGGTTTCAAATTCCTATTCTCTCTCTTTGGAGTTTGCCGTTGCTCCCTACACCTTACTTGACCTCCTGCATCAGAGGCATGAGTGCAGGAGGTTGCTCTGCGGGAAATCCGAGCTTTTTCTTTCATCCCTCTTTGGAGAGGAAGGGCCTGGGGCTTCAGAGGTGGACGCACCAGAGGAGGTGATTTTATACACTGGAAGCAGAGACGGTTCGGAAAGGATCCCACAAACTCCATAACAGCTGATGTATAGCTTGTGTGTGTAAAATTATCCCTCTGTACTATGCGCGGTGGGCACATGAGGAGATGGGTAACTTCAAAAGTATCCATGGGAGACTCCGAGAGGGCTGCGATAAAAACCTCAACTTCCTCCGGTTATTCAAACTACTACTACAGTCCCATATATATATATATTCTGTAAGGGGGCCAATTGGCAGGAGAGAATAGCTCTTCCTCCACTCACAGGTCCCCGCTTCCATGCTGTTTTCACTGCGCGCTGCCAGCCAAGGCAATTTGTCTGGCAAGCACTTAGCCAGTGTGGCGCAGTGTGGGCCACACAGGGCCAATGAGAGTTTTCTAGCACACCACCTCGCACATTCTCTCTTTGTCTTTGTGTTCATTTTCCTCCATCACACATGTCCTTATCCATCCATCTTAACCTCCCTTTCTCTCTTTCCCTCTCTCGACTGGCAGTTATTTAAAATCGGACCCGGTGGCAGTTTACCCAGGCAGGGGTGTGTGTGTTCAGCTGGTTCTCCTTTGTGGCCTGCTGTAAATGCTGTTATCTGGGAACCATTGTAAGTGTGTTTGTGAGGGTGAGTGTGTGTGTGTGTGTGTGTGTGTGTGTCTGCGTGTGCGATGCATCCATCTGTCTGTGCAGGCGGTGGCCCCTTCTCGCAGCGTAGCACCCAGATAAGATGCAGCTGATGAAACAGTTTTAGATTTCGGGGGAGAGCGAGGGATGCACGTGTTGTCCATTATTGACTTCCTCGTCCTTGACTTTCTCATCCATCTCTTTGTACCCAGTCTCCTCTCTTTATTCTTCTCTGTGTCTTCTCTCCTTTCACATTTACCCACTCATCTTCTCTCTTTTTTTCTTCCCCTCTTCTCTGTCCTGTCCCTTACTGGGTGGTCGGGAGCACACAGCTTTGAGACACGGTCCTGCAGTCAGTATAGAGCTTTTATACTTTTTTTAATAGTATATCCTACACAAGTAAAGATGGTTTCACACTGGGACTTCGCACAGGTGATAGTTTGACTGTATTGGTTCCAGCCCAGGGTCACATAGTAGGTAGTTGCAAGGATTTTAATGTGTTTTGCTTTAATGTGCTTCCACGACCACAAGTTGTATCGAAGCCATTCAGATAATGGAAGAAGAGTGAGCCATCATGTAAAAAGTAAACTGACCATAGGTTGAGTCATAATAGAACATTGGTGCATATCTTATGTAAATCAAATTACTATTTTGTGCATGCAGAAATTTCCCTCACATTCCTTCCCTCTCCCTATTGTTAATTTTGTTAGTTTGCTGTTTGTGTTTTTGGCTCTGCAATTACGCCCAGTCTCCAATAATCCCCCCCCCCCCCCCATTTAACCTGGAGCATCTCTCCTTTCCCTCCCTCCCTCCCTCTCTCTCTCTCCTCTCACCTTTTTTCAATTTAATCATGTCTTTGAGCAAATCACCCTTTTGTCCTCCATGAAAGCATTCCATGTGTCTTAAATTACTCTGTACCCCACAATCCTGACCTTTGTACCTCCACACAGCCACTTTCATTTCTCTGGAGCTTTGCCTGTAGCAAAGCCTTGCTCTTTCCCACTTCATAGGTGAAAGAACAAACTATGGTGGTCCAGTACTCAAGGTGAGCATTGTGTGTGCTGCATCGCACAGGGTGTCTTTCTCTGTCTTAATGGGAAGTATGTCAAGTCTGTGTATTTATTTTAAAAACATTTTCTCTTTCCAGAGAGGACGTGGAACGAAATCCTTCTAACTCAGCCCTCGTAGTCACACAGGTTACACACAAATAAAACTTAAGGCAGACAGCAGTTTTGATCCAGAGCAGTGATTCCCAGCCTGGGTCTGATTTTGCTTGGAGCTATGTGGAAAAATTATGGAGCAGTATTAAGAAGTAGTAGTAGTAGTAGTAGTAATATGAGGAGTAGGAACTTTCCCCGATTGAATAAAGGCTGACCATCTCCATACCATGTGTTGAACTTGAGAGTGTGGGCACACTACTGGTTAGAAAGCAAGCAACAGGTTAAAACTGTAGAATTCAAGTGCCCAAATAAGGTCTGTCCTTGTGTGCATTTTTCTGATAGAGAAAGGCATGTGCCTTTAGTATCTTCGTTTACAGTTATTCGTACTTTTTTCTGTTTCTTAGTTTACTGTTTATTGCACATATTGTAAATAATGTTTACTTTCTATGCCGTTTGATTTTGCCTCACTTTTGCACTATATAGAATTTATTTACAGTATATATGTATCACTTACATTATTTTATTCTTTTGCACTTATTGCACCGTGGATCAGAGAGAAATGTCATTTCGGATTCCTCTGTATGTCTGGCACATATTGCAGAAATCTACAATAAAGTTTGACTTGACTTGATATGTTTGTATGCCCATGGTGTACCTGTTGGCCGGTGTGGAGAAGACCCCCAGGATGATGTCCCTGCCGTGGACCCTGATGACGGGGCTGGTGGAGTGCAGCAGGTTAAAGTAGAAGTGGGAATCCCCCGGCACAGAGCAGTTAAGACGGGCCTTCAGGAAGGAAGTCCACTGCTTCTCCAGGACGCGCTGAGACCCGCCGAGATCACGTTTACACACCCGCGCCACACGTGACACCACCACCTGTGAGAAGAAGACAGCACAGTGTATATAAAATAGAAATAATAGAAATCATTATCTATAGATATATTTATTTTTTCAAAAAGCTTTGCGTTTCATCTTCAAAAAACGCATATTTAAAAAGCCTTTTTTTGAACTCCCGGGGTTGATCTCTTAAGACTCATTGCTATTTGCAATGCAGAAACTCTACCTCTGTTTTGACAGATCATTGTTTTAAAATGCTAAATTTAATATCAATTATTCATGAAAATGCGACTGCATCTCAAAATTGCTTCTTTGAACACCCTCATCCACAAAACGGTGATACCGTTTAAGCATCCATTTAATTTGCTCTCTGTAAACATGTCACAAGTCAGAGACATTGAGCAAGCACATCCCGCTAATAGTGAATTGCTAATTTAATTGCGAAAAAAACGTGTTTCTCTTTGCTGATAACTCTCTCATAAGGATAGAAAATATACAGTTAATGTAAAAAGAAGAAAAAGACCTCTTCGGTTAATGCAGACACGAGTTGTTTGCTCAGACCGATTTGTTGGATTAGATATGCAGATAAACACATACAAGGACGAAAGGTCAGGGAAGCTGCAGGGAAAGACTTGGTATTGACATTCACATAATACCAGCAGATAGCTATTGGAGCGCCATCTGCTATCAGGGTGTTGCATTTTTAACGACACATTCCTCGACTGCGGCCCTTTTTTAAAGATGCACTCAGTGGACCAGCAGCTCTTCTGTGTGACTGCTGAGGGTTCAGAGTGAAAGGAGGGTACAATTCGCAACGGCTTCTATACCTTCTCCAGGTAATTGAACTCCATGGCTATCTCTCTGAAGAAGAAATAGATGTGAGGTCCCCACTCCACAGCACTGACAAAGTACGGCTCTGTATTGTGAGACAGGCAGACAGAGAGAGAGGGAGAGAGAGAAAGGGAGAGAAGAAGGGAAAGGTATACAGGGAAGGTGAGTGGAGAGAGAGAGGGTTTAATGAAACATAGATTAACCATGAGAAAAAAATCATGTAGCAGACAGCTGTCTCCATTTGCAAAGGCATCATGTGCTCCCACGACACGCACACAACATGAGGCCAGTGAGAAAGGGGCACAGGCCATGCTTAATTTCATTACATGGTGAAAGGGGATTTCACACCAAACAATAAGCGCATTATGACTCCCTGATGTTTGTGAGAACTCGGTTTCACGCTATGCATTTTGGCGCAATTAAACACGGGAAGGCCAATGACCTATGTGTCTGATATTGTGTGTGTGTGTTTTGTGTTTATTTACTGTCCTTTTTTATCATTGTCAGGTTTGGCCATGATGGTCCAAACCACTGGGTAGTAAGTTTGACAGCTTTGTGTGTTAAGTGACCTGAACACCGAGCTGTCAGGCAGCTGACTCAGCCCTCTGCTACTGACACATGTATCGATCCCGCATGCTGCTGCTAAGTGATGTGGACACCCACTTCAAAACGTCAGATTGAGATGAAGACATCAGCAGCACACTCGGTGCTGGTGAGCAGATGTACTTGAGAAAATTGCGCCTGCACAATTACACTTGACGAACAACAAACGTCATGACGTATATACAGAATCACGCTCACACACGCACACACACACACACACACACACACGTTGGTAGGTACCTCTGAACCATTTGGAGTCGTGCTTGACAGTGCGCAGAGCGAGACTGTCCCCAAGGCTACGGTAGATCACCGCATCAATGGCCAGGAAGTCTGTCACTGTGGCTGTAAAAAGATTCCCCTCTGAGACACACACACGCAAACACACACACACACACACACAAACACACACACACACACACACACACACACACACACACACACACACACACACACTAGTGAGTTGGACAGCCTGCCAAACAATAAAGCTGGAGATAACGTTATCGTATTCTGAAAGTCCTGCATCATAAACACGTCATGGCTTGCTGATCAACAATGTAATTTAAGTAACTTAATAGCAGTTTTTGCAGAACTCCCATGCAAAAAAAAAAGTATTTTCTACTTGTGACTAATATGACATAATGGGATGATGGCTGAACAGTAATGGCTCCCTACAGTTTCAGCCACAGAACGCTGTTGATTTGATTACAGTGAAGGGGTTTATATCCAATGAGGTAAACAAAGTGTTGATTAAAACGGAAGAATCACAGTTTTGTTGAGCTGGCAGGGTGTAGCACATTCGACAATCACAATGTCTCGTATATGGAATAAACAATGATATTCTTGTTATTTCTTAGGTGATCAGTAGAATTACAAAAACTACCTTTGTGCAGGTGAGGGAGTAAAGGCTAAGACGAAAAGGCGTATCTTACCTGCAAACAGACCTACGTTGGCGTGTTTGGGGTCGTAGGGGCATCTCGCCATCCCGCTCACTGTGTCTCCTACCATCTCTAGAGTGTCTCCCTGTTAAGACACACACACATTAACAAACACACATTAACAAACAAACACACACACACACAGAGAAAAAAACAGAGAGCGAGAGAGAGAGAGAGCGAGAGAGAGAGAGATTGCACGGATCAATCAGCAAACTCCAAACAATATGAATTAATCTTCAGCAGCATCACGAAAACAAGCAACAAAGGGAATGGCAATTAGGGCGTGTTACTGTGAGTGCAAACTAATGATTCACTGGTGGCAATTAGACGCAGCAGTAACAACAACAATAACAAGGAGAGAGTTACATTATCATGAGTAAGTTAAGCAGACACACACACACACACACACACACACACACATATGCACGTACGCAGGCACGCACACACACACACACATACACCCACATAAAGTCACCGACAAGTGTCAATTTCTTGCTCACAAACACACAATTAAACATAGCCAAAATTCTCTCTCTCACAAACACATACGTGCAGCCAATAGCAAACTGTTTGCAACAGGCACCGTCTAATTCTCATCCACGGCTGAAAATGAAATGATTCATTGGCGTCATTTCATTAAAACCCGGCTATAAATAAAACAGTAGCTGGCGTCGCTAACTAGTCCCCAGGAGAAACTCACAGCCTATCAGGCAGAGACAGGTGTGTTGCACACTGTTGTAGAAGTCATTTGTGGCTGACAGATAATGGGCCAGGTACGTCTCGGTGTTTGAAATGTGTGAGACTTAAAGCAACACTTATCTGAAAAAAGCCTTTGATAGTGAAAGGACTTTTTCTGCCCCGCGCTCATGTTTCTCGGACTCAACTGCCTTCATTCCTCATTTAATATTCCCACACGACGGTGTGAAATCAGGCCCATGACTCACATATGCATGTGTAGTTTTTCTTCCACTAGTTTAAACACGTTACTGTAATTGAGTGAGACGGGGATTGGTTTGGAAGTGGTAGGGCCCATCCAGCAGCTGCATGGTGGAGGATTTAGCTGATTGGATACAAAAATATATTCACAGCCCGTCAAAAGCCTTGTCAAATTGGTCAGTCAACATTTCCCACTTGTAGCGCTTTTATATGCTACAGTATCTATGGCTTGAACCCCTGGGTGTCTGCATCCAGCTGTGGAATTGCCTCGCTCTTCTCTAAAACCATTTGCAAGAGAAATCCAACCAGGCAAACATGTCACTCCCGCACCCCTTAGTCTCTGAATATCTTCCTCTTCCTCACTCTCCACTCCTTGTGTTGTTCTTGATTATCCGTCTCTGACTCCCATGATAACAAGCTCGACAGACCACAAAGCTTTAAACCACTGACAAATAAACAACTGTTGCATCGCAGGAAAAACAAGGATAAATAAGTCCTGTGGTCGAAATCAACAGCCGCTCGAGTGCTGAACAGACAACTCTAATAAGGCCGGACATTTTCATCCCAACAGGCACACTCAAGCTACATAAGCCTATATGTTTGGGTTAGAAATGATAAGGCATTTTTCAATGATGTCACACAGATCACTATGAATTCATCTTCGCATTGTCACATGTTTGGAACAGGTACAGATATGATGGTGGGTGTGAGCCTGTCAAAAGTGTAGTCAGCGATTCTGGAGTATGCTTGATTTCAAAATCACTTTTTGTAAAAATGGGTGAATATCTATCTCCTCACGTTCCGCCATGTGGTCCGTACCGTATGTGTGTTGAAAGAGAATATGGTGTTAATACACAACCTAGGCTCTGTAAACGGGTATGTAAACAAAAGGGACCCACCATAGCTAGCAACACGTCCGTTTCACAGAGCCTGAGTGTTCACACTGGATTTTCTTTTAGCGCACACACACAGTACGGGCAGGTAGCGGGTTGTGAGGAGATATTCACTGATTTTGAAAAAAAAAGTGATTTCGACTGCAAGCATTATCCAGAATGGCTGACTCCACCTTTAAGTCTTTACTTACAGTATAGTTGGCACATAGCGGGTTGAAGGCGTTGGTCCCACACACAAACAGGCCTCCTTGTCTGCTGAGAAGCACCTTCATGAAATTACGACATTCATCCTGCAGGGAGAGAGAGAAGCATAACAAGGGAGAACTTAATATGCAGGAGGGGTGATGAGACCTAAGAGAAGAAAGGCAAAATGATGGAGCGATTAGAGGAAAAAATTGTTTATTCTCTTCTTTTCAGAGTCTTATACAACTAAATGACTCAGTGAAATGAAGCTTTTCAGTTGCCTGATGCGTGGCATTATCACTACATTAACGCTGTCAATCATATCAATACAAAAATACAGTCTGAACGGAGCATGCAGAGACTTTGAGTGTCTACCCTCTTCACATACACACGCATGCACGCACAGAAACACAAACACAGAAACACACACAACACACACACAGAAACACACACACACACACACACACACACACACAGCTGCCGTTGACTGACAGTACGGTAATCCAAACCAGCTTCAACATTTTCAAACAAGCCACAAATTTGAGAATAATTTCTCCAGTGTGAAGCGTCAAACTACATGAAACCTCCTTAATGACTAAATAAACCCAAGTCACAGTTTCACTCCTCCATGGTTACTCTTTGAAATGAGAAGTGGTGGAAGCGCCCCAGGACTTAATAGCTTCTTCTGCCCGACAGTGCCAAAGAGTAATAAACCAGGAGAAAAATGACTTTCAAGTTAATCTGCATTGACAAAAGAATAGCATGTCAGTGTGCTTAGAGTGGAAATGACTAAACACATGTTATGGCGATCCTACACTCAACAAAAATATAAACGCAACACTTTCGTTTTTGCTCCCATTTTTCATGAGATGGACTTAAAGATCTAAAATTCATTCCAGATACACAATATTACCATTTCTCTCAAACATTGTTCACAAATCTGTCTAAATGTGTGATAGTGAGCACTTCTGCTTTGCTGAGATAATCCATCCCACCTCAGAGGTGTGCCACATCAAGATGCTGATCTGACATCATGATTAGTGCACAGGTGTACCTTAGACTGTCCACAATAAAAGGCCACCCTGAAATGTGCAGTTTTGTCTCACAGCAAAATGCCACAGATGCCACAAGCATTGAGGGAGCGTGCAATTGGCATGCTGACAGCAGGAATGTCAACCAGATATGTTGCTCGTGCATTGAATGTTCATTTCTCCACCATAAGCCGTCTCCAAAGGCGTTTCAGAGAATATGGCAGTACATCCAACCGGCCTCACAACCGCAGACCACGTGTAACCACACCAGCCCAGGACCTCCACATCCAGCAGGTTCACCTCCAAGATCGTCTGAGACCAGCCACTGAGACAGCTGCTGAAACAATTGGTTTGCATAACCAAACAATTTCTGCACAAACTGTCAGAAACCGTCTCAGGGAAGCTCAACTGCATGCTCGTCGTCCTCATCGGGGTCTTGACCTGACTCCAGCTCGTCGCCGTAACAGACTTGAGTGGGCAAATGCTCACATTCGATGGCGTCTGGCACGTTGGAGAGGTGTTCTCTTCACGGACGAATCTCGGTTTACATTGTTCAGGGCAGATGGCAGACAGCGTGTGTGGCGTCGTGTGGGTGAGCGCTTTGCTGATGTCAATGTTGAGGATCGAGTGGCCCATGGTGGTGGTGGGGTTATGGTATGGCCAGGCATCTGTTATGGATGAAGAACACAGGTGCATTTTATTGATGGCATTTTGAATGCACAGAGATACCGTGATGAGATCCTGAGGTCCATTGTTGTGCCATAGATCCATGAACATCACCTCACGTTTCAGCAAGATAATGCACAGCCCCATGTTGCAAGGATCTGTACACAATTCTTGGAAGCTGAAAGTGTCCCAGTTCTTGCATGGCCAGCATACTCACAGGACATGTCACCCATTGAGCATGTTTGGGATGTGCTTGACCGGCGTATACGACAGCGTGCACCACTTCCCACTAATATCCAGCAACTTCGCACAGCCATTGAAGAGGAGTGGACCAACATTCCACAGGCCACAATTGACAATCTGATAAACTCTATGCGAAGAAGATGTGTTGCACTGCATGAGGCAAATGGTGGTCACACCAGATACTGACTGGTTCTGAGTCCCCAGACCCCCAATAAAGCAAACAAATGCACATTTCAGAGTGGCCTTTTATTGTGGACAGTCTAAGGCACACCTGTGCACTAATCATGATGTCAGATCAGCATCTTGATGTGGCACACCTGTGAGGTGGGATGGATTATCTCAGCAAAGCAGAAGTGCTCACTATCACACATTTAAACAGATTTGTGAACAATGTTTGAGATAAATGGTAATATTGTGTATCTGGAATGAATTTTAGATCTTTAAGTCCATCTCATGAAAAATGGGAGCAAAAACAAAAGTGTTGCGTTTATATTTTTGTTGAGTGTATAACGCCGCCCCCTGCAGAATTTCTCCATTACATCTACCCATTTAAACGATTTCTCCATTACATTAAGCTAACTAATTAACCAATTCTAAGAACTAATCACTTCAAGCTAAGCATTTGACTATTTAGCCAATACTTTCACTCTAGTTATCAATTTCAACATCTTTATCAGTTTCTTCTATCAATCGATATATATACAGATGTATCCATCTCTTTTAGCTGCTCCAAATATGTATCAATATCTATTACCTTTAACTCACTATTTGAACATTTCATTCATTACCTTAAGCCATCTACTGAATTTTGACAATATCTCCAGTAGCAAACCCCTCTAAGCGAGCTAAAATGATTTATCACTCAAATTTACACATTTCCCATTAATTCAGGATGTTTCCTAGAAATGTGCATTAGCAGATTTTTTTCAAGACAAAGGGCAGTGAAAATATGATTGTTTTAAAAAAAGTTGTAACGTGGTTCACTTTACCCCAGCTGTGGGCTAAACTGATCCACTTACTTTTTCCACTCTGAAACTACCATAACAACACATATTGTAACAGTAAGAATCCTGAAAGCTAGCCACACATTCCAGAACTATGTCGGACTAGTAAAAGAATGATGGGGTTTGGTCAATTAAGCAAAGCAAATTTTCTAAACACTTGAAAGTAACTCTGAACATAATCAAATACAACATACAGTATCTCACAAAAGTGAGTACACCCCTCACATTTCTTCACATTTTTCTTTATATCTTTCCATGGGACAACACTGAATAAATGACACTTTAATACAATGTAAAGTAGTCAGTGTACAGCTTGTATAACAGTGAAAATTTACTGTCCCCTCAAAATAACTCGACACACAACCATTAATGTCTAAACTGCTGGCAACAAAAGTGAGTACACCCCTTAGAAAAAATTTACAAATTGGGCCCAAAGTGTAAATATTTTGTGTGGCCACCATTATTTTCCAGCACTGCCTTAACCTTCTTGGGCATGTAGTTCACTAGAGCTTCACAGGTTGCAACTGGAACCCTCTTCCACCCATTTATGACAGCATCACAGAGCTGGTGGATATTAAAGACCTTGCGTTCCTCCACCTTCCATTTGAGGATGCCCCAAAGATGCTCAATAGGGTTTAGGTCTGGAGACATGCTTGGCCAGGCCATAACCTTTACCCTCAGCTTTTTTAGCAAGCCACTGGTCGTCTTGGAGGTGTGTTTGGGGTCGTTATCATGTTGCAATACCACCCTGCGGCCCAGTTTACGAAGGTTGAGTGCACATGGTCAGCGTCGTACACAGAGGTTGGCTTTGGAAAATAGACGTATGAGTGCTGCCAGCATTGCTGAAGGGCTTGAAGGGGTGGGGGGTCAACCTGTCAGTGCTCAGACCATACGCCGCACTCTGCATCATACTGGTCTGCATGGTTGTCATCCCAGAAGGAAGCCTATTCTAAAGATGATGCACAAGAAACCCCACAAAAAGTTTGCTGAAGACAAACAGACTACGGACATGGATTACTGCAACCATGTCCTGTGGTCTGATGAGACCAAAATACATTTATTTGGTTCAGATGGTGTTAAGAGTGTGGAGCGGCAACCAGGTGAGGAGTACAAAGACAAGTGTGTCTTGCCTAGAGTCAAGCATGGTGGTTGGAGTGTCATGGTCTGGGGCTGCATGAGTGCTGCCAGCACTGGGGATCTACAGTTCATTGAATTCTAACATGTACTGTGACATACTGAAGCAGAGCATGATCCCCTCCCTTCATAAACTGGGCCGCAGGGCAGTACTGCAACATGATAACGACCCCAAACACCCCTCCGAACGACCACTGGCTTGTTAAAGAAGCTGAGGGTAAAGGTTATGGACTGGCCAAGCATGTCTCCAGTCTTAAACCCTATTGAGCATCTTTGGGGCATCCTAAAACGGGAGATGGAGGAGCGCAAGGACTCTAATATCCACCAGCTCCTTGATGTCGTCATGAATGGGTAGAAGAGGGTTCCAGTTGCAACCTGTGAAGCTCTAGTGAACTACATGCCCAAGAGGGTTAAGGCAGTGCTAGAAAATAATGATGGCAAAACAAAATATTGACACTTTGGGCCCAATTTGGACATTTTTTCTAAGGGGTGTACTCACTTTTGTTGCCAGCAGTTTAGACATTAATGGCTGTGTGTCGAGTTATTTTGAGGGGACAGTAAATTTACACTGTTATACAAGCTGTACACTGACTACTTGACATTGTATCAAAGTGTCATTTATTCAGTGTTGTCGCATGGAAAGATATAATGAAATATTTGAAGAAATGTTAGGGGTGTACTCACTTTTGTGAGATACTGTATTATAATTCAAAAGATTTTAATAAGATTCAAATGAAAGATAGAACCAGTTAGATTAGAACACAGTCTGGGGGTCAGAACACAGGACCCTTAGAGCCAGCTAGTGTCTGGAGGCCAAAGCATAGGAAAATCAGAACCAGCGAGAACAGCCTGGGACTCAGAACACAGGAGAAGACCCAACTGGATTATAACATCAGTCTGTCATACTCTACAACTAGGCCTACTCTACATTCCATCCCTGAAGGTTATGAGAAGGTGCTCTTTCTGTGTGGTTGCCCCAGGTCGTCTTCCTGGTGTATTTCCTTGGCAAAATGGCTTTTCTACAATGTGTATGACATTAAAATAAAATGTCATGTAATATTACATTAAAATATGTTTAAGACTAAACTTAACTTGTGCCTCATGGTGGGGGAAAGTGAGACAGTGGCTCACTTTCCCCCCACAGCATTTGGCTCACTTTCCCCCACCACCACAATTTGAGAAAAAACTACCTCTCTTAGCATTTCTGGCTAATATCCAGTTATTAGCATCATATGTTGGTAGTTCATCAACACGTATGATAGAAGTTTTTCTACGTGAATACATTTGCTTTAGCACAACAGTTGATTAAGTTGACAGCAAGAAAATTTACTTTTACATGCAAAATACCTATTTTGGTGAAAAAAACATGCTTACCACAGCACCATGAGGTCCTCTTTTTCAGGGCCATGGGGAAATGACAGGGGCTTGAAAACATATATCACATGACCACAAATGTTTTCCGTTGCCTAGATACAGGGGGTGGCTCACATTACCCGATGCCTCAGATTCCCCCGTTCTGCCCTACGTATGCATAGACGGAGATGCAAAAGTAAGAAAACTAATCGTACGTGTTTAAAAAGTTGTGGCAGTGGTTCCTTATTTGGCTTGTGACCATTTTAAAACTCTTAGAACTACTTGCGGCGTCTCACCACAGGTTAGTAGATTGTTTGATTTGTAGTAACATGATACTCAACAAACAAAGAACATATCAACAAGTCAATCGTTCTGTGAAAGAATGCCCATTAAACCTACATTTCAGGCATGGCATTTGGCTTTACATGTCAGAAAGTACAGACAGCAGTTTGCCTTTGCAGGGAAGAGTCCTCCACCTGTGTATGTGTATAGAGTGACTGAGTGAGTGGTGATGGATTTACAGTAGATCACTGGTAAACAGCCGCCAGCAACCCCCTCCCCAAACTACAAGTGCCCCAGCCAGGATGGCACCAGCTCACCACCACCCGCACTGATGTCATTGGAAATAGAAGTAGACCTGGAGCTGTGGTGTTGATAGCAGATATGTCAAATGACAGTCTGTGAGTGTGAGAGTGTGTGAGAGTGTGTGTGGAAGAGATCAGAGGGAAAGCAGTGATATGAGAGGCGGGTGAGTGTTATTCCAGATGCTCCATCCTACACCCTTTTACCCCTCCACCTTCCTACTTCACTCCCTGCAGGGTTCTCCAATTTCAACAGCAGAAAAACAGGAAAAAAGGAAGTGTTTTTGTGTGTGGGTGTAAATAGTGTGTCTTTGTTCGCGTGTGTGAGTCGGGGTTCGTCAAGTCGTGTTAAAGGTGTGAATTTCTAATGGCACAACACTGTGTGACAAATTGAGGAGCGACTGTGACATTATTCGTGGGCGTGTCACTCCCCCAAATACAGCATGTGTTCAAGTGTGCCATATATCTGTGTGTGTGTGTGCATATGTGTGTGTGTGTGTGTGTGTGTGTGTGTGTGTGGGTGCATGTGCGTGTATCTGCGTATCATGTCACAGATGCATGCTCGTGTGTGAGAATCATTTGCATGCTGTTTGTCGGTAGGGTTGCAGTCTGTCAGCTTGGTCAGAGCTGTAATCACAAAGCCAGATGAAGCACTCCTTAATAACAACCCAGTCCCACAGCCAGCATCTCAGACGAGGGGAGTAAATGCTTAGAAGAGCCAAACCACTACACAAATGGGCACATTTGGCAGTGGTTGCACACAAAAAATGAAAACATCTCATGACTCCAGGATATAAACAACGGTTGGATCCCGTGTACCCATTTCGGCTATTGAGTTTTTCTTTGCCATTTTTGCACTCAAACAGACATCATCGGAATTCATCCCCCCTCTGCATAGAGTCTTTTATTTAACCCTTATTCATCTATTCCAGGAAGCAATTTGGCACTTCCAGGTATGGGTCTTTGTTTACCTCAAAGCTCCAATTCAGTCAGCAGGATTAGGGGTTTTACCATGGTTTCCACATTATAAATATAAACCAATTACATTAAAGGATCAAGCAGCAAATCACTGAAACAAACGATTTCTATACAAAAACAAAATGCCGAATGTACTGTTGCATCCTTCTTCTCCTCTCTGCCTCTTCCCCTCTCCCTCTCTGCTCCCTCACTCCCTGGGCAGAATCCAGACAAAACACCACCTGTGCTGGCTGGCAAGCTTTCTCCAGACACAGACGACTGCAGCCCTCCTCCTCCTCCTCCTCCTCCTCCTCCTCCTCCTCCTCCTCCTAGTACTGACAGTGGCAGAGCTGCCTGGGCTCTAAAAAATTAATCTGCAGCACGGATGAATTACACAGGAGCAAGCGTCTGAGTGCAACGGACGTAGCTATGAACGGAGAGGGTTCGGAGTAGAACAAGCAGAGAGGTGTGGAAAGACAGGGGGAGATGGCGCACAAGTCTATGTGTGTCCGTGAGCAAGTTTGCATATAGGGAAAATGCATTTATATAAACTAGACGCTACGCAGGCTAGCAGGCTTTTAATCAGCCTCCTTTGCTTTTAAGGCAGATGTAAGCCAGGCTACTTCTACTCTGCAAATGTTGACCGAGTGAGTGCATTCTATCCTCGCCCTCTTGGATTCTCTGCTAAAACATTTTCCCCGAGACACATACAAGCCGTGCAGATCCAGAAGCATTACTAGACTAATAGTGCAAGTGATCATACACACGCTATGGACAACAAGCCCGACAACTTGCTACAGCACATCTGCTCCAAAACAACCTGCAGCAGTCTGACACTATTAAAACTGATGGGGACTCCACCCCTCGGCATATGCTTTCCATCTATCTCCCTGAAACTCAACCTTTAGTCAGAGATGATAAACAAGCCTTTTTTCATTTGGCCTAAGCCCAAGCTCCGTGTTTGTTCTATTGATGAGGCTTTATCTAAAAACATAAACGAACATGTATCTTTTTTACCTTTGGCTCACATAAAAACCTAAATACAAAATAGGTTCATACACCATAACATCTTTTGCTCCCTTTCCCTTCTTGGGGAGCGGCCTCAGCATTTTTCACACTCGTAAACTAGCAGGTATCCTGATGACCTGCTTTAGTAATGTTCGTACAATAGGAGTTGTCTAAGGCAGTAGTACATCAGGAGGGGCCGTATTAAGCTAGCTGCTCCTCTAAATCTCCAAAGTTTCCATTACATGCCTGGCTGGTCCCCTGATGTTAGCAACCAGGGAGAAGAGAGCGTTGCACTGCCAAGAGCCGCCACTGAGCCAGAACTCTCCCACACACGCTCAAACACACACGTACACTATACACACACACACAATGCACACTCACATAGATAGAAAGGTTTGGCGAGGCCTCTTCCCCACTCATTAACAACAGGCTTGTCATTTCCAGAAAAATCCCTGACGTACAGTTTAATTTCAACCGAAAAAACAGTGACTCTCTCCGTGACAGGAAGAAAAGTGCGTGTGTGTATGTTAAAGTGTATTGTGTGCGTGTGGGCGGAGGATAAATTAACAGCGGTACCAAATTAGCAGCAATGCTCTGCTCCGAGTGCTGCGGTCTTACTCAGCATGTTAAAGCTAATCCACATCCCTCTGCAACCCTCTTTTCCCCTGTTTGATGGTAATTCTGACTGAACACACCACAGGCCACAAACAAACGTCACACAGCAGAAGGAGGGAGAGAGGGAGGTAAAGTGAGATAATGGAGATAGAAGGAAAAATAAATTAATAGGCAGACACACACACCCACACAAACACACCCACACAGATAGAGCAAAGGAAAGAGAGACAGAAAGGTGGAAACATAGAAAACCAAAGAGCTTTTCCAGGGCCAGTCAGCCATGTGGCAGCCTCAGAGGTAGAGCCGACCTGCAGCAAGACCTACTGATCGCCAGGTCAGCTGAGCTCCACTCACTGGTGGAAACATACTCACATGCACAAACACACACACACACACACACACACACACACACACACACACACACACACACACACACACACACACACACACACACACACACACACACACACACACACACACACACACACACACACACACACACACACACACACACACACACACACAGTCAATCCTTGACCACAACTGTTAACCCGAATCAACCCTGGACAGCTCTCTGTCTCACAACCTGCTGAGAAAACGGTGGCAAATACTGTAGCTGTGACCTGACACTTGGGTATTTTATTAGTTTTACTTTATAAGCCCAAATAAGATAAATAGACAAGTATCAGAAGTAAATAAAGGGAATAATACAGTAAAGTATACTGCGATTCTCTGCGCACATTTGGGAAGCAGTGATTATATTGATGTGTATGCCTCATCAATACATTGTTGCACTGGAACTAAGGTTTGAACAGACATTTTTGTTATGTGTGTAAAACTTGAGGTCTGCTGCAACCCTTAGTTCTTTTAAATCGAGTCTGAAGACTTTTCTGTTTCCATTTTAACCTGTACTTTTTATTTTATTTAAATGTTTTACTTCTTCTCATTCGCTTTTAAATGTCTTCTAATGTGTTTTATGTATTTTAATCTTGCCCCTGTAAAGCACTTTGAGTGGCCTTGTGTTTGAATTGTGCTATATAAATAAACTTGCCTTGCCTATGTTTTCGGCTTTGTGCCGGTCTGCTGTGAATAAAGGTAGCAATTACTTCAATGTATAGGATAACAGATTTTAGTCAGCATTGGATTGGTGAGATTAAAAAACAGGACCACCACAACTAATAGGAATGAAAGTCACTCCCCTTTGTGGTTTATTGAATTGATTAATTCAGGAGCCAAAAAAAGGGGCTGTGAAACTGAATCTTCTGCCTGTCCGACCCAGAAAAAGACATTTGGGTTGGACGATTGAAACCCCGGAGCCCCTCAGAGAGCACAATCAACGCAATATTGATCAAACAATCTCGCTAAGTGCTGCTTATAACGATGCCCAACTGCTCTTTAAAAGCGCTCTATATGAAATTGCCTTTGTTTGCATCTACATGTCACCCCGCCATGGCCTGATGTGTTGGCATGGAGCCACCTCTGGGGAACGTCTCACCCTCTATCTCTTGCTCTCCTTTGCTTTCATTAGAGAAAGGGAAGGAGTGGCAAAAAAAGGGAAGGGAATGACAGAGACATGAAAAGGGCAAATGCAGGAGAGATAAAGAGACAGCAGAAAGCAAAGGACAAAGGGAAATATGAGGGGAATATGCAGAGTGAGTGACAGCAAGTCCGACTGTTGCATTCATCAACAATCACTTTGGTCAACACGCGAAGAAGAAAAGAGGCTAAAGAATTACGATATTGAAATTTCAGCGTAATTAGGGAGAATACTATGTCCTTTGTGATCAACCAAGCAGAAACATTTAATTACAAAACCAATTAGTAGGTGGCGAATGTGTCACATCTGACACAACCCTCCCCCAAGCAGAACAGGACATTTTGTAAGGAGGTGGAGGAGAGAAAGAGGGGAACGGAGGAAGCACACAGCAAATTACTGCTCGGCAGATGTGTTTGTTTAGATTCTCTTTTTTAATTGTATTCAGATCAGATTAAAGAAAACCACCTAAAATCATGAATATGTATGAACAGTGTAAGGTGTATATAATGCAGATGAGGAGGGTTGGAAATTTCACCTATATCTATGTAAGAACATCCATACTGTGTTTGAGCATGCATTAGAGATAAAAAGAGATGGTCCTTTTGTTAAATATGCAGTCGGAACAACCTCAAACATGATGATCAAAACAGCAAAAACAACACCCAGCAGTCTAGTACTTTTCAATAGAAAGAGCAGGCCTTGCAGTAAACACTAATGCAACATTGCAATATTAATATTGTGATTTATGTACAATTTAATATAATTTGGCTATCAATGAAAATGTCTTAAATGATGTATTGTCCAGGTCTTAGATGCATAAGTGATACAATTTTCTTTTTCTTTGACACATTACGTTGAAAGGCTTGCCTAAGACCAATCTTCGCATTTCTTTTTATATTTAAAATCAAGGTATTTTTATATCCCAATACTTTTAGGAGTACATTATTGCACTGCGTTATTTCAAATATTATATCTTTTAATGCTCTCTCGATACATTTTCCATAATATGTACCCCAATATATTGTTTGTGACACTATCTTTGAGAAGCTTAAAGGTACACTGTGGTGTTTTTGGCAGGGCAGGAGAAGAAAGCAAGCAAGCAAATATGAATGAAAACAATGCAGGTTTCCTCTTTTTCAAAATTAATAAATAAAGATACATCTTTAATGAGACAGAAAATGCAGTAAACATAATCATTTTCAAACTCCACAGGGTCCCTTTTAAAATGTGTCTGTTGACGCTGTTTCAGAGAGGTATTGATTCACCTCACTATTCACTATGATCTTTTTTACATGTTTGTTTGGTTGCTGTACAGGGTAACATCATATTTTCAGATACGGTATGTGAAGCTCCAGCTCTTTCATACCCTTTAAACAGCAATGGAAATAATAATTTCATTTTTGGTCACATTTGCTCATCATTGAGTGACATTAGAATATCTTAACTGACTTTTTGGAAATCCTTATTGGTTTTACCCAAAGTGAGTATAATTGTGTGTGAGTGACTGAATTTGCTTGTATGCATATGCATACATATACAGAAGCACACCCAGTCATATGGATGCCTGAGAGGACCTGGCAGTGTTCTTATCTTCCTCACAGTGTGTGTGACTCACTGCCTTAGCAGGCAGCACAGTCATTAGGGGAAAGGAGACCTTTCATATCTCAGTCAGTCCCACAGCTTTCCTCAGGGCTGGCCAACAGGGACCTACACACACATCCTCTTATTTCCTTTCCTTACCTCTCCTCTCCTTCTTTATCCACCCTCCTCTTCTCTCTCTCCCCTTTTCAGCCCAGCTTTTTGTCTTTGTACCTCTATTCTCTATTGTGTTTCTGTCTGGCACTTTTTTCCACACAGATTTAGTTGTTCTCTCGCTGTGTTAAATAAGTAATTTTTTTCTTTGCCTGGAGGGGACAGAGCCCAGGTTCCCCCCGCAAACCACAGCCATCGCTAACACATTCACACCCACACAGACACAAATACACACAGACACACACACACACACACACACACACACACACACACACACACACACACACAGAAGCTGAATGCAGCTAGGGCTGTGTATGAGATATGAGAGGTTTTCAGGCGTGGGCTGCTGGTGGCCGCAAGGACGTTTCACCCCATCTCTTTCCTCCCAGCTTCAGTTTCCCAACGCCCACCAGCATTTTCTGAGGGCATAGACTGGATTCCTAACTCATCACAGTGGACCAAGTGGTGTATAGGTAGGAGTGGCTCTGTTCTCCTGATCGGTGTGTGTGTGTGTGTGTGTGTGTGTGTGTGTGTGTGTGTGTGTGTGTGTGTGTGTGTGTGTGTGTGTGTGTGTGTGATGACGAGCAGGGACAAAGAGATAGAGCACAGTCAAACGCCCCCCCCCCACCCCTTGTTGATGCTGCGACCAAAACTCCAGGCACAAAGGTAAAACATTTGCCATGAAGAAGCTCCGAGTGACAAGACTTGAACAAGCTGTAACACAATACATTTGATCTGTAATTCTACAGTATAATCTTTGCACTTAATCTCCAAATGTTGGAGGATTTTACCCATATATTATTCCCCGCAACAAAAGGGTGTTTCAGGCTGCAAGAAGATACTGTTGATTATTTGAGAAATTAATCAAAAGATACTTCCAGTAAAATAAAGTGAAAAATAACGCTATGAAAGAAAGAAAGAAAGAAAATAGTATCTAAGAGTCTATTTTTCAGATTTGTTTTTATTTGATGGGAGGTTTGCCCATTTCTAACAATGAAGTATTGGTTAAAACTGGCTTTTTCTTTTTTAAATAATATAACTGCAAAACTACTGTTCTGTCATTTTGTGTATATATATATGTGAAACTGTTGTTTTGTCATTACCAACGTCAAGACTATGATTTATATTAGCAATGAATCAAATGAAATATAAACATAAAAGGGTTCGTTTAAAGTGAAAAACCCAAAGACGGTTATCACGTGACTCTACAGCTCTATTAAACATTTTAGCATCTTTCATCAATATTGATTCAGTCTCACCGCACTCATCAGAATGCAGCTGTTTCCATTAAAAAGTAGAGAATCTCTGAAACAACTGTGCACTACCTGCCCCTTGCCCAGCAACAGACAGACAGACAGAGTTAGCGACAAGCTGGTGATTATAGTGGAGCATTAAGCAGCTAAAGAGCGAGATAGTTTGCCCAGGAGTGGCCCGATATATGACTCCAGATGAACGCTAATGTTGCACCGTGTCTGCTGGATGTGGGAATAGGCAAATGAATGCTAATACTTTAGACATATCAACTTGCTGAGGTGATGATATGTCAGTGTTGTGTTTACAGGTTGTTAAACTGCCCCCATGTGGCCAAAATAATCCTAATCGTTCCAGGTTTAATGCATCCTTTCACACTCATATGAGAGCGGCAGAGAGAAAGACTGCATCTGTTTCAAAAACACACATACGATGGGGGAACAAAACACACTGTCTCACCTCATGCTTGCCCTTCATCCTGCAGATTCTGATGTCGTTCTTGTTGGACTCCCATGTTCTTTTCTATGCATTTAAAAACACAGGTACGATGCTGGTTAGCTACATTTGCATTTCTCTGTGGTAGAGAATGACATTTTCCCGCCACACAAACAAGTAATACATCCGCCTTTAAGGTGCACTGTAAATGCTGTCTGTGTCGTGCAGAAGGTGCTCACCTTGCTGTAGAACATCTCGTCTCCTGCAACAATGTCCAGCTCCACGCGGAAAAGGTCATCCCTGGAGAGAAATGCAGGGGGAGATAGAGTTAAAGTGGCCCTCAGCCAACACAGCACTATCCAACTCTTAAGGTAAGGCAAGACACTGCACTAAGCAAACTATGAATACTAGATCCATAGCAGAACTAGAGCATAGCTATAATTGCTAGCTCATGACAGTGCAGTGAGTTTCATTTGGATGAAATCCAGGCTACACACACTTAATACAAACTGGGAGTATTACTATTTCCCCAATATATTGAATCTGTGCAGTTTTACTACTAAATAATGCTAAGCTTGCAGCTATGTTTTGTATACATACAGTATTCCAGATGGCTATGCATTGATCTGAACCTCCGAGATTAGGGGAACATCTCTACAATGTCAGATATATATGAGAAATGGTATCCGACTGCACAATGCCTCTTGCTTCTGCTCATTAAATGTGCTCCTATTGGCCCAAAATTCAGTCAAAACGGTCTCATTCAAAAGCCTGAAATTGAATTAATGGATGATTGAATCAAGTTGTTAGCCTGATGCTTGCAAACCCCCACATGCTGCTGCTCACACGCCCTCCAGAAATCTAACACCAGCATGCATGTATTCATGACACTCCGAAACACGGCTCGGGCGCCCTCCTAATCCGCCGATAACTCCGCGGTAACCTTGGACGTTCCTGTGAAAAGTGCTAAAGTAAATGAGAGTTGAGCTGTGCGGTCTAACAGATGACGTTGGCATATTGATCAAGGCCTTGGTATATCTGCTGGGATGGAACTGACGTCTCCGGGCTTCGGCTAAGAAAACAGCCAGACTTTCTCTCTGAACAGGCTAATCTGTAAATCTGCCGTAGCCGTGTTATTGCAGCACTATCGATCCCATCTCTGATCCAGCTCTGCCTCCCCATCTGCGCTGCATGTTCTCTTGGCTTCTCCTCCTTTTACTCTGACAGAGGGTAGGGTCATGATGTGTGTGTGTGTGTGTGTGTGTGTGTGTGTGTGTGTGTGTGTGTGTGTGTGTGTGTGTGTGTGTGTGTGTGTGTGTGTGAGTGTGCATCTGTGTACATGTACGCGAGACACTGGCACCACCTGTGTGCGTTGTTTCAAAGCTCACTTTGCATCTGTTTGTCTTGTGGAGAGAGCTGTGAGAATGCGTGCATGATGAGGGCACAGGTAGGCCATCAGGATTTGCTCCCTCTCTTGAATAATTCATCCTCTCCTCACTCTTGGTGTGTTGGAATATTTCCTGCTTTAACTCTAACCTATTGAAGAGATGGCGACAACGTGGCAGAGAAGTGCGAAATCACCAACACTTGCCTGTAGCGTCCCTGCTTAGCAGGTCAGGGTTTAAGCGTTCTCCAAGCGGTGTGGAGTGGGCCAGAGTGTGAGGCGTAATCTCATCCAGGCTGCTTCAGCGTTGTCTCAGCATTAGCATAATGAATATAGCACCAGGGCCTTCTAGTCACTGTCAGCCAGCACGGCTGCCTCTGATAGTGCAGAGGAGAGGGGGGGGGATTATTATTTATGCTGCTGCTTCTCTTTCTCTCTCCATCTCTCTACTCTTGCCTTCCAAGGTTGTTTGAATGATGAAAAAGCCTATGGCCTGTATGTTTTTGTTTGTGTGTTAGTGGATTTAATACTGCATGTGCAAGACAAGAGAATGTAGAGCGAGAGCTAACATGTGATCCGTGCAGAGATTTCATTATTCTTTATGTCTCAGGATGTGCACAGAGCCTGGTACATTCTCGATTTATTAGGTCATAATATACAACGGCGCCTCAACTAACAGTCCATTCCAAAAAAACTACAAATCAGGGTCTCCTATTTCTTTTGCGTTGTCCGGCGTGCGCGTGCCTGAGCTGTTATTTCAAGAATGCCTGCAACCCTTGACCTGGCTAACACAAAACCAACAAGAAATCAGGAGAAAATGTCAACATTTCCTACATTTCTCACTTGAACGGCTCGTGAACTTTCTCCCTTCAGCTCGTCAAACAACGGCAGACTCAAGGTCAAGACATTTAAAGCCGCCAAGTTTTTCCTCCATTTCTTTTCAGTTTTCCATCTCTTCTTCTTGCTAAGCAGTCACACTGTGGTTTAGTGTGAGCAGCACTGAGCCTTTCTGAGCCTGCATGAAAGTGAAATGGAAAGATTTGAGCTCATGACAGCTTAGTTACCCTGACACTTTTGCTGACTGAGTCAAGAGTACTCTGTGGCATGTCACCGTGTGAGTTTGCGTGTAACCGGGTGTCTGTAAATATGCACCTGAGAGTATATATATGATATTACATTACCAAATTCTAACAAGCAAGCAGTGTTTATGAAACTGAAATAATGGATGTGTAATAAAATCCTGCACAGCCCCACTATGTTCACCAAGAGAGCCATGTTTTGGCTAAAGACCTTTTTCAGGGATCAAACTCGCAGTACCTAATTTTTTTACACTTTAGCCTAAGGCTGCAACAACCAGTCAGAAAAGGAGTTCGATCACAACCACCATAGACTTATTCATCAGAATAAGACATACATGAAATTAGCAGTGGCGATTTTGGTTTGGAAACTCTGGTGGGACCATGCAGGAAAATCTTATAACGCAATCCATATTACTACCATCACAACAAAAACATGCCTGCAAGCTTGATTATAGGCCAATAGCTTCATGGATTTATCAAGATAATGATTGGTAAATGGAAAGTTCAAAGCTGTAGTTTAAATAACATCAACGTCTGCACTCAGCTTGTATCATTGGTAGAATGCATTAACTTGCTCTACACTAACTGCCAAACAGTACCCTCTGTGAATTAGTCCAGAGTGCACAATTAATAGTACTAGTACACAGAGTATAGTGTGGTAACAGTGTCTGTTGCGTCCATGTGGGTGGTATCACCTGTGTGTTTGTGTCTTGCCCTTACGTACGTTTCCTTGTCTGCATGCTGAACTTTCCCTGCTAGTCTCTCCACAGCTGAGCAGCCAGGCAGCTTTACTTCTGGAGCTTCCCAGCCACAACAGAGTGTCTTCCCTACCCGTCTGCCATGAGGCATTTGACCTGGCTTTGACCCCTGCATGACCCCCAGTGACCTCTGGGGTCAGGGGTTGTGGGCCAATAAACAGAGCAAACCTCCAACCTGGCAATACGTCAACACACTTTCCCCTTTCTGCCTAACGACATACACAAACACACACACATGCGCATACTAGTTTATTTTGACAGCTTTTTAAAATAAAGGATGAGCAAATCTTGCTGTAAAATTCAAGTCTTTTATTATTTTGATATACTGAAACAAATTTGTGTGATGCTGTGATTTTTATATTGGACCGACTGAAGAGAGAATGGTCTGGTATTTTGCACCAGTTTCTCGTTTTGTATGAAAACAAATAAATAGAAAAATTAAAGACAAAAACAATCACATTTGATGGTCTATGGTTATTTTAAGCAATTAAAATAGTGTGATATAAATAACGTTACCGTGATATACAATCATTAATACCTTGATAGAAGATTTTGACCATACCGCCCAACCCTAATAAAGAGTTAGCTATATGTTCCATTTTTCATCTTGTCAACAGGTAAACACTCTCCAATTGCTTGATATGTGTGGATAAGCCCTTTGGATCTGACTGAGGGCTGTTGAAGACCACAGGATCCACCGCTGCTCATCTCGACAGTAATGAAACGGGGCTGAGCACAGCAAGGTGCTTTACGCCGCCTGCCACGAGCCAAATACACAGTTTACTTTCATTTAGCATGGATGGGAAGAGGACAGGGAGAGGTACCTGCTCCTGGCAGGGGCTTGGGGCAGGGACTTAGCAGTGCTTGCAGTCAGTGGAGCAGCTATGCTAATGGGGAAAGGATTTGGGGATGAGTGAGGCTCCTTATCAGGCCATGCACTCTGTAGGAGCTTTTTGGCAGTCATACCTGCCACTACACAGGTACTTTGCCTCCCTGCCGGGTAGTCTGTGGCTCACACACAAACATTTGCACGTGGATCTCTTTCATTTAGTGAGAGATCAGGACAGGAAGCCGTAAACACAATTAGCCACTTACAAGAAACATAAAATAAACTCAAACTCAACTAAAATTGTCTCTCACCGAATCATTCATGATCTGACTTTCTCTCCCCTTTTTCTGCCTGTTATTCTAGCATTTCATTATCTTCCGGGCTGAAATATTCCCATCAGTTTACTAAGTAAAAACTTCTGCAGCTGTAAATTGAAACGAGTGTCCCTGCCTATTGGCTCTGGTTATATTTTAAAGCAGACCTGCAGCCTGCGTCAGCCGTAGTTGTCTGTGGGCAGTTTTTATTATCAGGCTGCATGCATGTGCGTGCTTATAGTCCATCGGAGTGCAGACAGAATGGCTGGAACCATGTTACATAGTTTGACATATTTACTACCTTCTCTCGGTGAGGTTAGAACTGGTCATTTCCTGGGCCACAGTGGCGTCTCTTATATTGGAAACTACTGCAGTCTTCCCCTCACACTGCCACTACAGAAAATAAGCAGCGCCATATGTGGAAACTGACTGTGTCTCATTTCTTTTAAAGCATGTTTCAAGCTAAGTTATTTTTTCAACGACAAGGGCAATAAATCTTGAGGTGTATGTTTTTTGTTAGCTGTTTCAGGATCGGCTCCTGAATGGATCCGGGAGGCAGCAGATGTAGCTTCACATTGTAAACTTGGAGCAGTTGAGCATGTATGTCCTCGTGTGGCCCTCCTGACCACCAGGGCTACTGTCTGTTCAGGATCAGCACATTCACCAGACCGACAGACATATGGAGACCAAACTAGAAAACATTTGTCGGGCCAAATAGCAGCCTTTAAATGACGCCACTGTAACATATTTAGTTTTATAACACCTTGTCTATGTCTCTGTAGATTATCTGCTAGCATTCACTAGTCACTTCTTAAGAAAGCTGATACAAAGCTGACACAAGCTGAATTTTAATATTAGCAAGGAACAGTTACATCTCAACAGCAAAACTGGTTATATATGTTTTATTAGTAAAATTAGGGGTTAAGTCTCAGACCTTGTAAATGCAAAAATAATGAAAGTGGCTAAAGTTTCTTTGCAACAAATGCAGAGATATCAGCTGAGAATGGCTTTGATAGAGCTATATTTGTACTTAAATATCCTCTATACTGTATGTGTTTGATGCCAGCAATCAAAAGACACAACACCAGTCCCAGAAAATCATTTTCTTACTGTAGATAAAGCCATCATTGAACTGCTACTAAAAGATGATTAGTATGTGAGCATGTGTTGATGCGTGTGGTAGCCTACCTGGCTCCAATGTAGAGTGTCCGATTGACTTGTAGGATCCTCTGGATGTGTAGAGGCTCTTGTCTCAGCCATGTCCGGTGGGGTCGGCCCAGAAACACTGGGTGTCTCCTCACCACTGTGAAGCAACGAGAGACAGGAACACATATTGGCTCATACCAAACTGACTTCCATCTTTGAATAAATGAGTCAATGTAAATGTGTTGTTTGAATTTGTTTTGAGTTGAGCTGTACGGCAACAGGTATTCAAGTTGATGATAGTTTGAAAAGGCACTTGAAAAAGCAACGTATCTGCATAATTAAGCATCCGTCGCCCAGAGCAGCACACTGATAAACAAGTAATCTTTTGAAAATGAAAGATGATTGAAAATGTCAAGAGTTTTGTTTTGACAATACATCTTCTGTCAACTGATTGGGATAATTCAAAAGGAGAGGCACACGTCGGAGACAGGTGACATTTTGAAAACGTCAAAAAGGCAAAAGTGAACGTTCAAAGTGTTTCAGAGGGACACGGAGGAATAGGCTACTGCACATCAAAGAAAGAAAACCATAATGGAGAGAAGTCAAAGATAAAAGTGGTTGAGGATTTTCCGCATGACATGTTTCTGTCATGTTGTGAGCAAAGACAGACACACAAATAAAGGGTGGAGAGAAGAAAAGAAAACAGTTACATAAATCCGTGCAGTGGACTAGGCTACTATGGAAAAGCAGTATGGCTGTCTGTCCCTGACCTTGACTGAGTTGAATGAGCACTTCATATGATGTCCTCTCATGGTCTCTCTGCTCTGGCATCATGACTTACTGTCGGCTAGTTTATACGTTACTCCGTCCTGGTACCCAACTGTGATTTATTTTTTTCTTGCCTTTTCCCGTCCTCCACCTTATCTCCCTCTGTTCATCTTATACTTCCCTCTGTTTGCCTTATATCAACTGTAAACCACATGCATCTGAGTTTAATAGCGTAGCTCTCAGTCAGTAGCCTGATAGCCTTCTGCACTCTATTGTTTGCTATTGATACGTTGGGAAGGGTCTGGACTCAGCTGGGAAGCCATCGGTCAATACTATTGAACTGCAATCAATCAAAGGTCTGGTCTGAGCTGGAGACCAAGCTTGATATGGAGACGGCAAGTCTGAGTGTGTGAGGAGCATGCGTCTCTCGAGGGTCTGAGTGCTTGTGTGGGAAAAGTCACCAATACGAGAGCGCCCCTTCCCTCACTAGTCTGGCCCCATTCCTGAGCGGGACCCCACACACCTCCTAAACCTGGACACCAGTCGACACTGGGTGTGAGCGCCAGTCTGACCTCCATAGCCCACACCATGACCTTACGTCTTTCTATAAGACCCCCCTTCCAACCATTCAACACTCTACCTGTCAGGTCTCCACCCCACACCCCACACATCACAACCTGGGAGAGAGAGAGAGAGAGAGAGAGAGAGCGAGAGAGAGAGAGAGAAAGAGAGAGGCATGCAGGCGAGTACAGGCGGCTAGAGGGCGAGTAAAGTCAGGAGTTCAATTCTACCTTCAGTGGGGATGAAGTTGAGGGGTCCCGACTCCTCGGGGAACGCTGAGCTCGCCGTTCGGAAGAGCAGCCAGCACAGCAGGAGGAAGGAGGGAGGGGCCAAGGTCGCCATGGCAACGCAACGGTGGAGTCTGTGGAAGAGACAAAAAAGGAAAGGAAAGGGGTGAGTTGATCGGTTGGTAGATGAGGCAGAAGAAAAAGACATGCGTTCAAATACACCAATAAAACATTCACTCACTCAATCACTGGCAAACAAACTAACTGACTGGATCCTTCTCTTGACTGAAGCTATATCTTTGTATTCCTTACAGCATCTCAATCTCTCCTAAAAGTGTCCAGTCAGCTCTGGGTGTATAGCTTGATCACCAACAGCACCAGATCAAACAGCAGAATGCCTATGACGTGTGTGAGAAGAATCAGAGAAGCAAAGGGGCAACATCTTGGGCAAGTTTGAGGGCAATATACTGCCTATGGAAAATGGCCCAGAGGAAAATCTGTTGAGGCATAGAGTGAGTAAAAGGTTCAATCACACTCTAGACATCAAGCATTATCCTAGATGTGAAAGAGTGAGAGGGAGAGAAGTGGTGGTTTGCTTAAATTAAATGCTTGCAGCGACGCAAATCACCTCTCCAGCTCCAGAGCTTAACTGTCGCTATTTTTCATCGGGAGGTACAGCGGCACATGCAGGTCTCGGATGTGATTCATGTGGAAATAAAATGATAACTAAATGAAGTTCCCCTGCCAGGGCTATCTAGAAAATACATCAATGACTCTTCCTTAGACTGGCTGTACGCCACCTCTGTGTGTTGTTGCTGCATTTTTTTTTAGCTGCTGTGGAATTCATGTGCATCCAAAAGACACTTTTATCAAAGTTTTTATTTTGAGCACTGACTCATCTGTAAACATCTTAAATTTTTCCACTCCCCATATGGAATAGTGTTTTCCAACCAATTTCACAAACTGCTATTTACTAACTCCACTCTCATCTTGTTGTCGTCCTATTGCTGAACGCGATGAGTCATTTGTTTTTAAAATCGAGCGGCGAGGCCTTCCGTCCCCACCGCCGCAAACACATAATATGTCACGCACAATTGCAACAACTCGAATTTGAATACTTATTTCTTCATGCAAATCTCCTTAGCATTTTACTGTGGTCCCAAATGAACAGATGTGTAAAACAATGCAAATGGAAAAACACTTTGCTGATTGTATGGCATCCACAGTTTCGTTCAAGATGTTAAAAGCAAAGCAGTTTTAATGAACAAAAACTATCAATACATCTGCTATGGTGAGTATGATACAATAAAAACGGACTCTCAATATATACAATTACATACACAGCGACCAAAAGCATGCGATAACCCGAAAATTATGTGATACCATGTCATTCCAAAACCCTTGATATTAATATGCTGCTGCAACTGTCTCCACTTTACTGAAAAGTCTTTCCAAAAGATCTTGGAACCTGGCTGCAGGGATTTGTTCCCATTCAGCCAAAGGAGCACAAGAGTGTGGGCTCTGGTGTTTGGTGCTCCAGTTCATATAATGGTGTTTGGAAAGGGTTGAGGTCAGGGCTCTGTGCATGCCAAGCTCTTCAATGCCAAACTGGATAAGCCATTTCGTTATTGACTTTGTACACAGAGTCATTTTCATGTTGAAACAGTAAACAGCCTTCCCCCAAAGTTGCAACAAAACTGAAAGCACGCCATTGCATCAAATATCATTGATGCAACACTATGCAGAACAATGGCCACTGCTGCCATGTTTATCAGGAGGTATGAGATTTTGAGATAGTGACAAATGCTAAAACATAGGCTAGTATAACAGCAGCACAAGTAGAAAGGAATCATTAAGTAATGGAAAAGCTAAAATTAGCCACCACAATCTAGTGGTCATACCAGACAACCAGTTATGCATTTGAGACAAACAGCAGCCTCTACCTTGCGTACCAAGTTGTTCATGGGTGAGTATTTTTGATACTATATTAAAATTTTATTTTATTGTATCAATTGTACTTTAAATACTTTCTTAGTATACTGGCTTTACGGTTACCCCCTTAAACTGGCAAACACATATAGAATAAAAAAAAAAACAGCCCCGCACTACAAAAGTACCAAAACGTTTTTACTTTCATTTAGCCATATAGTGCAAATTTTGAAACTAAATTAAATTAAGTATAGCATTAAGTAAAGTTCAACAGAAGATAAATGAATCAAATGCAGCATTGGAGAATGCTGGCATACTAAACTCTATGCCACACATACTTTATGTCTTGCAGTCATTTTCAGTTTTCTCTCTCTTTCTCTCCCACTCTCTCTCTCCCCCAGAGGATACAAACAGCCTTTGTGAAGCCCATCTCTTTAATGGTGTCCCAGACATAACCTTATCAGGACACATAATCTTTATGGGGCATTTCTCAAATTCCCTGCACTGACATCAGCATAGAAGTGGGAGGCATTCTAATGACTCAACACCCACAAGCAAAATTACAGGAGGTGAAGTGGAAAGAGTCACTAGGAGAAGAAAGGAGGTTATGGGGTAGAGAGAGAGGGAGAGGGAGAAAGAGAGGGAGAGAGATGGACTGAGAGATAAGTGAGACACATCAAGAGAGAGAGAGAGGAGGGGTGGGGGGGAATATGAGAAGTCAGGAAGTCAGTATATCCAATCAGAGATTCTTTTGTTTCTGCTATTAATAATGTATGAATAAATGTCAGGCGGTATGCATTCGATTAGTATAATTAGACACCCTGGGCTATACAATTTCACGGGACAGCAGAATAACTAGATACACAAGTATAAAAGAGAGAGAGAGAGAGAGAGAGAGAGAGAGAGAGAGAGAGAGAGAGAGAGAGAGAGAGAGAGAGAGAGAGAGAGAGAGAGAGAGAGAGAGAGAGAGAGAGTGTGTGTGCTGTGTCTGGTGTGGGCACACAAATGGTTAAGAGCCAAAGTATCTCTATAATTATGACGAATGGTCGCAGCCGAATCCATTCAGGGGCCTCGCCGCATGGCACAAGCTGTATAACAGTATGCCATCATCATTGAACGAGACGCACTGCAAGTCACATATACATTTTGCTGTTTGGAGGAGACTGTAATCTAAACCCTAGGGTGCTATAGCACTACATGTTTCGAATTTGAAATGGCAGTAGATGTTACTGAAGTCATATGGAAGCCAGCACTCTGTGTGGGCTCTGCGGGTTTAAGCATACAGTATAATAAAACAACACTGACAGTAGAAAACTATTGTGTCAGTTCTTCCATTGTGGGGACTTTTGTTTTCAGTGCTGTGACAAACATGTTGAGGGATTGGGCTTGTTTTAAGGCGACATCCCAAAGTCTTATCTGAGTGCCAAGTTGATACAAATGGCAAATGATAGTTGGTCAAGCGAAACTTCTGTCTGAGCTTTACAGTTTTTTTCGATTGCTAAAGCACAGTGGGCACAACTGAAACCACATGTGCAAAACTCTTAACACAGTGTGCATCACTAAAATGCACCTGTGCAATTCAGTTAATTTTGCCTCCAAAAGTCACTCACAGCAACAAAACTCTTCATACATGTCTCAAAGCAAGCTCACTGGTGCAAACACTGGCAACATGTTACAATGAAAAACACACTTTGACACACACAACACACAGACCTACAAAACACTAACAACAAGCAGCAACATATAAAAGATGAACTTTTGATATTTAAAATATTTGATGTATAAATGATCTGAGTGATTTAAAATAAAACACTTTCATTATAAAATACTGTAAGAGTGACATATTTTAATTTGACCGTACCATATTGTTTAGGTAAAACAAGAGTGAATGAAAACAGAGCAATTTGATTCAGTATCTCATGGCCTGAGTGAGTCCAACTTGACTTGCTACTCAGTAGCTCCATAACTAGGACATTTGGACTGGACAACAGGCAATATTTTTCCACTTCCTACAGAATGGCATTGCATGTAATGTGGATAAGGCAATGTGCTTTTTGAAGCTTTTCTATTTTTATTTGTATGTGTCTAGATGAACTTTACAGTAGGCTAGTATATCAATATTTCAAAAAGTCTGTATGATATTTTTAAATTCAAAAACCTTAAGAAGTTCTAAAAACATCTGTGTTTTGCATAAAGCACATCCACGTGCTGTTGCTGCTTTCAAATGAGTAATTCAAATGGTGCATGTGTGTATCATCTTGATGCTATGTTTTGAAAAGGGATTGTTAGGGTTGGTTTCAAGAGTTTCCTTTTTCCAGGGCTGTAATACAGACGAAAAACAAAAAAAACAAAATGTAATAGAGTATAATCTCTCATACAGAGTGGGTGAGAACTGTTAGGTTCCTCATTATCTTCAGCATTGAGCCTCGAATTTTACAGTGATACACATCGTATTGTACTTGTATTTAATTTTTCTCTGTATGGAGGTATGCAGCAAACCAGTCTGAGATTCAGTGGAACGCCACATTATCCCTGACAACTACAAAAACAGGAGAGTTCCTTACCCTTCGATTTCTATCCTGGCAGAACAATTTTATTTTCAAGTTTCGTGCTTTTAGCTGAAATTCAATAAGCAATTTATTTTACATATTAGTCATATTATTGGTCATATTCTTCCACAACTTCAATAAGGTAAATGTAGAATCCAATATTTAGTTTTGAATGAGTTCCTAAGAGTTTTGAAAACAGTGTCTTAGCAATTGAACATTTTGCCAGAAATACACAGTGTTTTGCAGGTTGTTGTCTATGAATGGTAGAAGAGCTATTGAGTTTTGGTCAATGTGGTTTCTGACTGCATTTTGTGTGAAATTAATGAAAAATTAAACACAGTTAAGAACACATGGACTTCTGCAGTGCACACTGTGTTAAGAGTTTTGCACATGTGGTTTTAGTTGTGCCCACTGTGCTTTAGCAATCGGAAAAAACTGTAATAACAACCAACCGGTTGTTGTTCACTATTGATGAAACAGTACTCCCGCCTTCATCACCATGCTCCATTCGCTTCAACAGGATTTACAAAAACGTGTAAATTGTTCTGTGTCCAAAGCAACACATCAATTTGATTGCGGGTGTTTAGAGGGGTACGCTTTTGAACAAAGCCATTAAGAGATGAATAGAAGTAGTGCAGTTGCATTTGGAGTGGTGCTATGTCTCCCAGGACCCCATCAACGCCACCTCAGAATGATCTCCACTGTGGCCAACCCCCTGGATAACTTAGACAGCGAATCACCAGCCAATCAATGATGTCCAGTGTCTTTAGTGGAGCCCTAATGAGGACTGATAATGATTTGATACAGAGTGAAGTCAGGCTAAAGAACAGAGGCTTAAAAGAGAACAGTAAATGGGTTGATGGTAAAGAAGAAATGTGAGGAATGCCTGCAATGTGAACTTGGATAGTGGTTACACTGGGATTGTGACCGTCTGCTGCCAGGGGGACTGAATCATTTGCATGCAAATAGAACACTTCATCATCAAATGAAGGTGCAAATATGCTCTGAAATGTTTTTGCCACTTATTACAGTTGCCATGGCTCTCGCTGTCTCCTCTCGTCCACCTCTCTAACTTTTCATTTCTGCCATCTCGTCACACCTAGGTTTGTCTCTTGCTCTGGTTGAGCCCCAGTTATGTTGATGACGTGTACGCTCTCGATGTGTTTCCAGTATACGGCCATAAAGTACTTGCACAAAAAATTGGGCGGCTGAAAGGAAACCAAGATTATGCGTGTGTCCTAGATATAGAGAAATTGGTAATGAAATTGAGCAGCATTAATGGGGACACTGTGGCGGTCGGGGTATTTATTTTTTTAAATATTTAACAGGGGGACTGTCAAGTGTTATACAGTGGTATCATTGCTGGTAGAACAGAACTCCCTTTCCACACTGGTGGCCCGGCTAAAAAAAAGCCTACATATTCTATTTCCGCTCAAATCCATTTATCATCATTTTACTATGCATCATTATATTCACCAAAAAGGATGATGTTATAAATATCATCTGCAACTATTACACATTTTAAAGCTGCCCTTACTAATATTTTCATCTTAGCAACTGATGACCACTTGCATGTGAATTGGGCATTGTCTCAATAATGAGCAATGATAAACAACAGTACACTTGACCTCAGTTCCAAGTATTGTAGCCTCGTTTAGCTCACTCCTTAGCAGCCCACATCTTTATTGTTTTGGTTCACCATCAGCCCACTTCATAAATGAATGCAGGTTTGAAACAGTTGTTGGATTTGATTTGATGTGTTGTTGTGGATCTCTGTGATTGATAATAGTTGCACAAAGGTCTTCGTAATGTTCAAAATATAATAATATAAATATCCTTGCAAGGTGACAGAAGCTATAGTGATAGTAGAATATGAAGTAGTAAAACTAGGACCTTGTCTGTTTGCCTCAATAATGCCTTCATTGTAAGAGAGGCAAACTACCTGAAGGCTTTTAACTTGAACCTTAAATAGGTAAACTTTTAAGACGAATTAATGTTCTAAGAAATGCTCCTTTGCTGCAGCTTTACTGTGCTCTAGCCTACTTGTATTGTTCCACATCGCTGAGATGAGCTTCAGAGTTTGGTACATGAGAATGTGTTGGGTCCATAGGAAAGTGTATTAGGTACGCAATGGTGGATTTTTATGAGAGTTCCATTTTCTTTATGTAGACTTAAAGACACCCCATAGATTTCCCACAGACAGGCCTAATTGTTATATTGGTGAGACAGGAGAGGCTGCTTAATGGAGTGTGTAGAATCAATGACAGGTGATAGCCTGATGCCACTTGGTATTTCCTTCAATCAGCAATAATATAAGATGCTGTACACAGCATATATGAGAGGAAGAAAGGGAATCGAGAATAAGATGAGAGAGAAAAAGCCTGGGAGGGAGGATTTAAGGCAAAAATGGAAATGAACACAGAGGCTGTAAAAATGAGTGCTGGGAGAGTGGGGTGGTGACAAGATAGGACAAACACAATGACAAAAATAATGCACTAGTCGGAGTGTTGAAGAGAAACAGAGGTGAAAGAGACAAGTCAGGCATTCAAGCGAGTGAGGGGAGTCAAACCGGAAATAAAGAGAGTGAAGCCAAGGAATGGCCAAATAAGATATAAAGAAAGATGAAGAAAGAAGACAGGAAGAGCACAGAGCCAATAGTAACCTTCTAATGCCAGATATATCTACTGAGCCAACAGCTGGAAGGACCTTCAGGCTCTTTACTTGCCTGGTTTGCAGCAAGGAAGAACATTTGTATTTCTTTGTATGGAAATGCATTCCCTCAGGGGTCAATACTAGGACCAATTTGGTTCAACCTGAACATGTTGCCCCTAGATCACATAAATCAAAAACATAAGCCATATGACAATACTTATGTTGATTACACACTGTTTTACAGCGCCCTATCCTTGTCCCCTGGAGAGATCATTGCCGTGTGAAATCACTGATTTTATGCATTAAAGACCTTAAGGACTTGATGTTCCACAACTTCCTGCAATCCGAAAAATACAAAACCAAGTTGTTATTATTTGTGCTCAGCCTTTTTCTCCCTGGAAGAACACATGTCCAATGGCAACTTAAGACAATTCAGGCTTTTCTAAATATCTGCAATTAATAACATCATTCAGGTGGAGAATTACAAGCTTGTGAATGAAATAAATCTAAAGCTGTTAAGTTAGAAATATAAGAGAATAAGAGAGCCATACCTCACTCCTCCTCTTATCTGCTATGCACTGCTTTGATGAATAAGCAATGAACATTAGCATATGACCTACATTCTTAAGTGCGTAATTTTCCAATATGGACAATATTGTGTAGGATACTCAGCTGGTTCTTCACTGAAACACCATCCTCAATGGAATGGTCTACCTTAAAATACTTTGAGCTGACTATAACCTATTAGAGTCTTAACAAAAAAGATTATGTATGATCACATCACACTTGTCAGATCTTTACATTGGCCTCAAGTTAGTTCGCAAGTTCATTACAATATTTTACTTCTTGTCCCTTAAGCCCTGCGTTGCCTTGATCATTACCTCTCCAACCTGCCTCCTATGCAGCTTTCAGATGTTTTCTGAAACATGGCCTCTGGTTGTTCCATGGGTAAAATCCAAAGTTAACTTAAAAGCATTTGATTTATATGTTCCTACCTGTTGGAGTTCTTTGCCAGAGTGCAATATATGTGCAAAACATTAACAATGCAAGGCAGGTTGAAAGCATTAGTTTTCCCTTGAGCATTCGATGAGCTCAGCCGTGTTTGTGTTCTAAACTGCATCTGATTGTTCCCGCTGTTTGTTTGTGCATTTCATTTCCCCTGGAGTAAAACAATCTATATGAAAAAAGAGTTCCTGTATAAATAAAATAAACCACCTTAAAACATGCTCTGCTGACCCCAGATGTACAGGACATCCTCTGACCTGACACAGATGCCCCTGTGGATGAGCTCATGCATTATACACTCTACACACACACACACACATGCACACACCAAAACAACCAACATGCACATTTCCTCTGAGCATCGTGCCTTCACTTAAGCCAAACCACAGTCTTCCCCCTCTATCTCTCTCTGCCCTAATGTAAAAACGATGTGGGAATTCCTTCCACAACAGCGAAAACGAACACAGCATTTCTTCCACCTTTGCTCGGGACTCGTGTGACCCGGGGTCTGTTTACTCGATATTTGCATCTCCATGAAATCCTGGAGCCTCCATAAAGTCGCACATATTTAAAAAGAGAGAGAGAGAGAGAGAGAGGGAGGGAGTGAAAGAGAAAAAGGTCGACAGAGAAAAAACAGACAGGGGAGTGCACAGCAAATGAAAAATGGAGAGTGACCTTTGTACACAGAACACTGATTTTCCCATGCAATGAGAAATACATTTGGATTTCTGTAGCGGGGAATATGTGCAGCGTGTTCAATGGGACTAAACATTTCTATAACACTGCTTCCTTTGTCGAAATACACCATGAGAACATGTCCTCTGCCTGCGAGGCCATGTTACACCAGTCTGTACAGTATCTCCCATCACCAGCACCAGTGTATTAATGGAAATATCATTTCAGGGGATTTAAAGGTTAGCGTTAAAAAATAAGATAATGAGAGCGGTAATGTAATACCTGCAAGAGCTTATTGTTGATGAATGGATATATTTTACTGGAGCGCTCCCCGGAGATGTGTCACTGTCATTAACCTTCAAAATTACAGCTGCTGAGACACCTGGAGACAGAAGAGCTGTAGTCGCGGTCTAGAAGGAGTACAGCAGAGATGTTGCAGTACCGTATGGCAACGTCTAAAGGTTAATTATAGGTATGTGTTTCAGGAGAAAGACTCTCCAAGAAAGGGTGACATGATAAATCTTCCGTTCTCCCTACGCTCATCTCTTTTTATATGTATTCCCTCCATGTTACTTCTTCCTGCTTTCTTTCATCTTTCAAAGCTTCAACATGCTTCACGAGACAAGGGGAAACATCGCGACGCTGGAGATAGGCCTGACCTCTGGCTTCCCACCAGTTTACAGCCATCATTAGCAGGGCAGGGATCAGGGGCCAGGGCCATTAATCACACTCAAACCATCCATGTAGGAGGAACCCAGCTACACTGCAGTAAAAAAAATGAAAAGAAAAACACGCTCCGAGACCGACGGGAGGCTAAAAGCAACTCCATCCATCACTTGGCTGGAGGCTTCATGAAGCCAGGAAAGGAAAACACACAAGGTGATAATCTCCAGCACGGTTATAAATAATATACAGAAACCTTGCTAATGGCAATAAAAGGTTCTGCAGCATGACAGGATCACTCTTGATGTGATTATTCAGCTAAAATTCCCTCAAGGACATGTATTATCTTCAGAAAATACTCAGGAGTAACTCAATAGGGCAATGTGTTCCCATCCAGGGGCCTTTTTCCCCGTTTGGCTTGTTAATCAGGAGGAGAGCTGGATTTATTGTAATGGCAACAAGCGGGGGCATTAGGTCCGGTGGAGGGCAAAGCAGGGGAAAAGTAGAGGGCACTTAAAACAGACTCTTCAAAATTCCTTGCTCGTTTTTGCACAATAGCACTACTCACTGCTCATCATTTGACATATTGTTTCTGGTAATAGAATTAGTCGATTAAACAGGAATCGAGCAGAATGCAAATGAACTATGAATTATGAGTCATACACACTGAGTACATAACTATGATAAATGGTGTAACTGCAAAGCAATTTTCAACCTGATATTATTAATCCAGTTTTTAAAAAATACAAGAGAAAAGAAAAAAATAATGGGAGAAAAACTGTGATGTACTTAAAGCAGAGTAAACCATTGCTGTTATGATAATGATATCAAAAATCATATAGATGTAATGCTTCAAACTGCTTGGCAATCAGAAAAACACATGTGATATTTATATTATATATCTAATATAACCTATTCCGGGTCAGTTCCTCATGACAGATGCGTGTATTCATTGTTGTCATTCAAAGTGGTTATTGGGTAAGTAGATCATATAGCATGACTTCAGTTTAGCATGTTTGAAATGCATCTTGTTATGAACTTTGAATCAAACCAATTATTCAAAAATGTAATACATACATGTTTGAATCAGTTAACATTACTGAATGAGCAAATATTTTGCAAGGTCAGATTGTACAATATACACATACTTCTGGGTAGTACAATGTGTGAAATGGCAGCATGAAAATGGCTATCTAAGTGATTGTGATATAGCGCAGAAAAGAGCTGTCAGGAGACGAGGACAAAGAAGAAGGAACACAGAGGTGTGTATAGATGTAGGGCTTCAACAACATCTCTGCATGCTAATGCTGTTTACCACTAGTCTTCCCCTATCTTCCCTCTTGCGCCCTACATGAAACTCCAAATGCACTGCAACATGAAGCCACTCCATGGTTCCTACTGTCCATTCCAGCACATTCAATTCAAGGTTGAAATAATAATAATAATAATAATTCACTGTTCACAAATCACTTCACAAGCCACAAGCTCTACCATTCAGCAATAATATGCCCGGCCGCTGTGGCCAAATATTGTATTTATTATGGAAAATTTTACAGGCGCTCCGCTGTGAACGCCCACATCATAAGCAGCATCTAAAAGCAATTTTCTCCTCTCCGACAGAGACAGGGAGGTACAGAGTCTTCGCCCCCTCCCCCCCCATCCTCCCCCTCCAGCAGTAGTCCAACAGAGCAGGGCTTGCACTGGTAAACATAGAAGAGTGTACATGCAAGCTCCAGCCTTTGATTTCGTGTCGACGATCGCGTACACGTGCACCCAGGCTGCGGACGTTAATGCAAGCTTGCACACACTGCTCAAATCTCAGTATATTATCAGAATCCTGGACTCACACACATGCATATCATCTCCACAGGTTTTTTTTTTCATCTCACTTTACTTTTCCCTCACACTCTCCCAATCTCCGGTTGCCACAAGTCAGCCACCTGCTCCTAAAAATTTGGCCTGACAAATTCCACCTGTATCAACTGCAATTGGAGTTTACGCACTACAGAAACACTGCCTTCTGCTGTATCCCTCCCTCGTTGCTTTGAATGTCAATACTCACGTGGCATACAGCTCAAACGCAAAAGCAAACACACACACACACACACACACACACACACACAAACGAATGTTTCGAGGTGTCAATCAACAGACGTCTTCAGTTGACAACCATGCACACAAGGCAGCTGTGAACAGACACATGCCTGAATGTGTGCCAAGCAGCAGATCAGAAGTCAAAGCAAACATACTTACACACACACACACACACACACACACACACACACACACACACACACACACAGGGATACACACTATCATTGAATTGCAGGCGTAACTCCAAGGCCTGTGTGCAAGTTTGATCACTCTCACCACCGTGGCTGAGAGGCATGTTAATCAGCGAAGGAGCCTGCCAGCTCAGCCACATACGTCTCTATCTTTCTTGCTGTCACTCCTTTCGTTGGTGTCTCTCTGCTATCTGCATCTATTCCCTTCAATCAGTCTGTGCCCTATCAGTCAAAGGCTGTTACCTCACCTCCACCCTCATTGCGTTTCTCCCACTCTCTTTCTGGTCCTGTTCTTGGGATGTAAGACACTAAAGAGTGGATGGTTGATTTAGGAGGGGCTGGGCAAAGACCTCTCACACTTTTACCCACTATAGCCTGACATTTTTGCCAAGTGGATTTTGGATTGGATTGGATTTCCGGATTGTGCCTGTGTAGTAGATTTGGTTATGGTGACTGGATCAGGGGTGGGATGCTGGATGACTTTCACAGGGCGAGATTTAAAGAACGAGCTTTGAAAGATGAAAGGCAAAGAGAGAGAGAGAGAGAGAGAGAGAGAGAGAGAGAGAGAGAGAGAGAGGGAGGGAGAATGGTAGGACGGTAAGAAGAGGGAGAGTTGTGCACAAAAATGGTGATCCTGTGTTTACAGAGATGGTTCCCAAGCAGATTTCTACCCGAGCGCTGAGCTATAAGTCATGAGTCGGGGGAGTGAAGGGAGGTGGTCGTCTCGGTGCAGACAGCTATAACAATGGTGAGACAGATGATGAGGGAGTAGAGCTTAAGGGTGGGAGGAGGGGGGGGGGGGGCAGAGAAGAGGAAATTGGAAGAAAAAAGGAGGACTTGAAGAAGTGTGGAGAGTGCAGTCAATTAGGAAAAGAGAGCGTGTCCATTCAATGGTGCCACATGTGTTGAGTGCAAGCACAAAAGAGCCCTTTTTAATAAACAATGGTGCTAGGCTGAGACACACATTTAAAGAGATGTTGCTTCGTTGACCTGAATAATTCCCGCAGACGGTCAAAGGGAGTGGTGTTCCGGTTAACAGCTTCTGTTCTTTATTTTACCCCATAAGGCTCTCGCGGCCGGCCTCCATCCGTCGTGTTGCACTTAAAAGTAAAGGCGTTCGCATGACACACGTCAGGGATAATATCTCAACGGATTGTTTTTTTTCTTCTGTGCTCACTCACCCAATAACATCAAGCCCTATTTGCATAAAAGTGGCTCAAGTTGGAGCTTCCCTCGTCGTTGAACAATGTAATTTACTACCTGGCATCTCTCGCCGAGCGGATCAAATCAATAAAAGCCATTTCCCTTTGGGAGTCGATGGCCCCCGCACTGGTTTTCAAGTTAATTCAATAGTCACAAGCGATGAGACAACGTCTGCGGAGCAATGTGTTGGTAAACTCTCACTTATAGGACATGGCACCGACATAGGAAAAGCAGCTCAGGTGAGATATGCAGGACATTTGTAGTATTGATTGTGAGGGCTTGCGTACGATGCACTCTCAGGGATACGTGGGGTTTAAAGGCTGTACAGTAGAGCAGTAGTTCTCTCTATGTTACCTGTCATAGAGTCAGTGGAGAGGTATCAAATGCAACATAACACAAACAAGAGTCCAACACACACAGTTCCATCAGCTCTCTCTCTTGCATCCCCACCATTAAAGCTCTGGTATGTCAGGCAGGTTCTTTGTGCTCTTTCTAATCCGGCAGATCGGTTGCTACAGACATTATATTGTCCCCTAAATAACAGGGTAAATGGCTCTTTATCGACTGGCTATCTCCAGGCTATTGAGCAACAGACTATACCACTGCAGAGTCAAAGAGACAGGAGACTAACCCCCCCCGCCCAGAATATGTCACCAGAATCTCTCCTCAAACACTCTCATCCTGTGTGAGTACCAAAACAAATACTTGAGTTTAATTTTACCCAACAAAGTTAAGAGGGGTGAAGCTTTAGATTATGCATGTAAGAAGATTCCTCCTCTGGATACTCTTGCAGGGTTGTGTATTCCTCAATGAGCTCAAAGAGCCCCTTTGTGATAACAAAAAAAAATCCTGCATTTACCCACTTTTCTTAGAAAACAGACAAACAACAACAAAAAAACTGTCTGGTCTACTTCTACTGAAGTTTTCCTACTTTTTCCAGATTGAGTCTGAACAGCCCTGAGAGAATGTATACATGATGCATTCAGTGTGTGCAGGTGGACACGCCAAGAGCAAGCACAGCAAGAAACCCCTCGAAAAACACAACATGGCCCCAGGCTGTACTTCTTCCCGGACTATATCGGCTATTGTCAGTGGAGAAACTGCCTCCTTTAACAATGTCTGTCTTCATGTTAGACCAGAGACACTCAAGTCCCTGTGGTTGGAATGAGATTGACACATTCTCTTGGAGACTTATCTTGTCAATGTTTTTTATTGATTAAAAAGCATATAAAGAGGTAAACTGAGTGAGCTTCAGTGTTAGCTGCGAAAAGTGTGATGTTGCAAATGTCCAATTTATCATATAAAGTGTTAAAGGCGACAAATTATGAACAAATGAGCATAAAGTGAATAATCTATGGGTTGCAGTTGGTCAGTGAACAGCAGGTAGCAACAGCTGTTCTGTGTTGCACTTGTTCTTGTTCCTGTCTGAACATAGGCTATGATGAGCTCCATAAAGGGGCATTTCAATCTGCTGTTAAGCTGTTGTTTAAAACATTTCACTCTGTTGTTAATACCTTGACGTTTTTATTCACCATATAACTATGGCAAGCCAAAAGAAACAAACACTGAAAAAAAATAAAAATAAATGGCAGCTGTTCAGTTTGGAATGGTTGAAAAAAAAAAAAATCACAAAAAGTGCAGTAATATTGTTGCATGCGGTTCTTAATGATTTTTCATGCAATGCCAAACACTGCCTAAAAATCCTAAATAATGTCCCCTACAGCTGAACACTGTTGACACCGTGAGAAGCACTATAAAGATTTTGGCACACATCATCGTAGAGCATGTGCTGTACGGTCAGGTCACATGGCAATTAGAAGTGAAGCAATGCCCCGGGCCCCGCATTGATCCTGCAACAACAACCTGCCTGTTTATTGACAGATCTCCGGGGTTTCACTGCTGCACAGATGGCCTGAGGCCACATCATTTGGAACTGGCTTTCTCTCTCTCACTCTATCTCCCACAATCCCTGTTCTTTGGGACCATGTGCGAAACACAGCTATTCAATATTCCCTTGCCAATGTCAGGCTTGGTTTTCCTACCAACAAAGAAAAAAGTCCAGCCTCGAAGTATAAAGTCTGTTATTATTAATTTCTGACACATAACAGTTTAAGAAATACCTTGGCACTGGAGATATGAATTTGAACATCCTTTCAAATCCAATACAGCCTCTAAGATAACTGCCTGCCTGCATATAGCATTTCTGACAAAGACACAACGCAGATCATCATTCTCCATCTGCAGCTAGCTTGGCCGTGGAAACACTGTGTACAGCTGAAGGACAGCTGTCAAGCCCAGGAACCCTTATTGAGAGGAAACAAAGAGTGAGAGAGAGAGAGAGAGAGACAGAGAAAGAGAGAGAGAGAGAGCGAGACAGAGAGAGAGAAAGAGTGAAAGAGAGAGAGAGAGAATGTCTATGTGGAGGAGAGAATGGTGGAAAAAAAATTGAAAAGCAGAAAAGTGGAGAGAGCGTCAAAGGAAGAGAGGAGCGAGAAAGGTAAGCACCGAGTAGGATAGAGAAAGAACACAAAAATTAACTTGCGAGTCAAAGTGAGATGACATGGGGAGATAACAACGGAAATAGAGGGTTGAATTTCGGAGTGGCTGGAGACAAACGGAAAGATAGTGGAAAGGCAGCCTCGCCAGCAGTGTGGTAATGCCGTGCTCTCTCGCTGAAACAGTTTGGCTCATGACAAGATAAGGACAGCTGTCACAACCTGAGCCTCCATTTTTACTCATCCCGAGTGGTTGCTGAATAACACTCCCAAATCCGCCCCCCCCCCCCCCCCCCCCAACAGACCTAATCAGGAGCAGCCATTGTTTGAAAATCTCACATGAACACCAACCCACAGAGACACAAATGATTAGCTGTTACAGAGGCATTAAATGGGATTTAAAGGCCGTTGCAAAAGGACAGACACAGTTCATCAATTTCTGTGCTCTTGAATGAGGTGGCTGGCTTCATGGGTCTGGGGCCAGGGCGGCTGCTTCATTTGTCCTTTTTTTGGTCTGTTCTTGTGTAGCAGACTTCTGACCACATAGGAATTGGGGCTAGGGCCTCGGTTTTAGGCTATATGTCAAATCCTCTGTGAGCTTTGAAATGGCTGCCCGGTGCTAATCAGAATGAGTCATGCTGTGGGAAGTCTGTCAGGGAGACAGAGTGAAGTCACGGAACGACAAGGAATGAAGGAGACAGCAACAGAGGTTTGGATAGCCAAAAATTCAGCTATATACAGTAGTTGTTCGTTAACCTCAACATCCACCCTTCGCTTTTTTATCGCTCTTCTTAATGTCATGCTCTCACTCACCCTCCTTCTGCAGTCAATGCCAACAGGCGCTATGGCAACAAGAAATTGACTCTGGCAGAGTCTCTTTGAGTATGGGAATAAACATATGAGTCTCTCTTTGAGTATATTCATGCACAACTGCTGAATTACATTCAGTTATTAATATCCCGGCACATCAAAGAGTGGCGCAGCAAAATTAAAGCGCTCAACTTTCCAAATATAGTTATGTAGACTACACTACACTTGATTAATTATAACAATCTGGTTACATGTCAGCCCCAGTCACATTAACTCTCAAAGAGTCCTTCTATTTTCATCTGTGCTGTGCTGGTTAGTCCCCTATAGAAATACAATTTAATTCTAGAAAGATTTTTGGGCAGGGGGGCTGTCCAAGCTAGCAAACCTAGCGAACTTGTTGGCAAATGTCTCAAAAAAAAAAATGTTTTAAATAAATATTTGTACCATTGATTTGACCAGTTTCATAAATGCAGAACTCGGCAAAGGAGTTCAAATATACTTAAATGGTAGCCTGGAAATCCAGACCCTGATATCTTGAACGATAGAGGGTCTGGCCACGATCAATAGTAATTTCCAACTCAAGGGGCGGCTCCTACTCGTGCATTTCAAATGCCACTGCACGCAGTTGGATAGCACTACAACCAATCAGAGCGATGCACAAGGCGACGTAAGCCCCTTTCGTTTAGCGAACAGCTGATAAACTGTTAAATTAAACGTTTGCCGTTGTCAGTCGGCAAAATAGAACATTCCACTTACTTGCTAATGAAAGATTTGAGTGCCGTCTTCCAAATCGTTAAGGGTCGAGGCCAAAGCGGTCTCAAACTCACACAACATATCCGCAGCCATCTTTGATGTTTACTATCACGGCTTTGACGTCGCATGCACGTCACTGTCGTCATCCGGTTACGTCCTCCCCAGAGTACCATATAAAGGGCTCTGGCGCGCCCATATTAGATAGAACCAATTGAAACCATAGCCAGATTTCTGGTTTTCTTGATAAAGCTTCAACGGAGCGTGTCCAGACCAACACGCGCAGCAAATTTAATTTGCCAGCGCCTAGTGGCAGGTCTGGGAATGCCAGGCTACCCAAATGGTGCAACGCTGCTATGAACTTTCAGCTTGTCGGCTTCTTTTACTCAGCACAAGGGCGGATACTCTATACTTTTCTTATTCTACGAAGCAGCAAGAAGACAAATCAATTCAAAACAGAATACTGTTTTACTTTTTTGTATTCAGCTCTCATCAGGTTTTCCATATCTTCAAAAACAAGGCATTGTCTGGGCCGGAGCGGATGTCAGCCTCAGGCCATGTTTCCCTGTACATGCATACATTCACAAAGTGGTGTTGCTGCTAATGATAGCAAACATCCCACACAAAAGTTGAGAGCTCTCATTATACATTCATCTGAGAGGATTTCTCTTAAGGCAGAAAAAAAGCCAAGAGTCAGATCACTTTGATTTTGATTTTGAGTGAGGGCACATGTGAAGACAGCAAAACACTGAGCGGCCAAAAATCCCAAACCAATCACAAGTAAACAAGGAAGTTAGGATCCCACTGAAGTTTGCTTTCTGCTGCAGTGGCTGGTTGACTTGATGATCTGAGCTTTGGCTCCCCAAAGAAGCTATGGAGGCTGCCTCAGATATCCTCAAGCCACGATGAGTGAAGAGCTTTGAAGGGGGATTTGAGTAATGAGGATGACGCCATGTAACCTGGCCAGTTGCTACACAAGAGGAAAGCCAATAGAAGTGAGATGCTGCCTTGGTGAGGGGTGGAGGGGGGGAAAGGGTATAAGGATTCACTTGGAATCTCAAAGAGCACAAAATATGTAGCCACATGATACCAAAATATGTTTGGTTTTAAGCTTCCAGTGGCATTAATATGCAGTTGCTGCTGAAAGGACAGAGCCGGCCAGATGTTGGGATGCATTTTCTATTAGCTGGTCTTCCTGTGAGTGGGAGGGGATCTGGTTAGTCCGTAAGCACCAGATGCTGTTTATAGTGATCAAAGGTGACAAAATAAGAAATAAGATAGGTTTGGGGATATACACAGTATGGGGAAGGAGGGAGGCATTTATTTTCCAGCTTCAACTCAATATCAGAGGCATAAAACAGAAGCCAGTGACACTGATGAGTAGATCTACATGTGAAATAGTTTACCATTTGAGCAAAATCAACTTGAAATTGGTGGCGGCTCAGCACATCAGAAAGGCATCCCTCATTGGAAAGGATAAACACATGGGAGAATACACTAAACAAGGCCAATGGTCAAAATATAGATGCAAATTCCGAAGAAAAGACTGCAAACCATCAAGTCAGTTGTTTTGATTTGTACCAGACATCTTATCACAGTTACAAGGACACTTCGGAAAGCACATGTTGAGTGCAGCACTCGCAGAAGGAAAACTGTTTTTAGGAATACTTCAAGATGCATTTCTTTTATTTCATAGATTACTCCACAAAATGTTTTGACTGCTGTCAGCACTGTGCCATTGATTGCTTTTACAGAGGGCAGCTTTTAGACTTGCACCGGGCCTATGGTGTGGATAAGCTTTCAGGCTGCCGAATGATTTCTAAATCAGCTGCCTAACTCACATTACACTAGTCTCAGAGCAGAACTGCTGGCCTCGTACGATAAGTAAATTAGGCTAACACATCTTTGAGACCAGGCCTACCCAATGTGGTCTGGAGAGTCAAATTCAAAAGCGAGGCATTTCAATTTAATTTAATAATTGATTGGATTTATATAGCGCTTTATTTCGATGTTGTTGACTCAAAGCGCTTTACAGGGTTCCAGGTTCAATTCGTTCACACACAGTCATACCGGTGGTGGTAAACTACGATAGTAGCCACAGCTGCCCTGGGGCAGACTGACGGAAGCGAGGCTGCCATTCCGCGCCATCGGCCCCTCCGACCACCACCTCAAACACACAGCAGTCATACACATTCACACAAGGCAGGGTGGGTGAAGTGTCTTGCCCAAGGACACAACAACCATGACACAGGTGGCAGGGCGGGAATCGAACCTCCAACCCTTTGATCATTGGCCAACCCGCTTAACCACCTGAGCCACAGTCGCCCAAATTTTATTGAAATATTTCCATTTCAAGTAATTGAAATGGAAATATGGGTGAGAGATAATTTCCTTTCATGCTCCACCTGGACGGAGAGACGGGCTGGGAGTTTTAAATCCTTGAGTGAGTGCTTGAGAGAGCGAGCGTGTGTGTGTGTGTGTGTGTGTGTGTGTGTGTGTGTGTGTGTGTGAGTGTGTGTGTGTGTGTTCGTGATGAGCATGAGCACCGTCCACCCACTTTTATAGCGACTCATTGGACAGGAGCCTCGCAACCAGCCAAGCAACCTCCTGTGCGTGGTGTAATCAGACATGGCGTCAATTAACCAGCATCAGAGGGCCGTACACTGCACACTTGGCTCTAGCATTAAAGCTATTGAGAATTGGAACATGTGGGAGGCCGTGCGAGAAGCCCATATGTTCAGAGACAGCAGGTGTGTGTGTGTGTGTGTGTGTGTGTGTGTGTGTGTGTGTGTGTGTTTGCGTGTGGTTCTGTCTGTCTGTCTGTCTGTCTGTCTGTCTGTCTGTCTGTCGTAAGAATCAACAGGATTCAAGCTCAGAAAGCTATTCCCGCTGTGCTGTAAAATCGGAACCATTTCCTTTCCAGCTTCACTCCTGTTGTATAAATTAAGACAAACGTATACTTGAAAGTAATGCCAGTTCAATTTAAAAAAGGTCAAACTTTTTCTCCGAAGCAGTCACACTGAAAACTGGTTGAACAAGCGACCGCCGTGAGAAGCAGTGGCAGAGGGGCGGAAGGCGGGATGTGAGAAAAGATGGGGAGCAACAGACGGGGAAGAGGAAGAAAGTGTGGGGAGGAGGAAGGAGAGAGAACAAAAGGAGAAGAGAGTCGAGCGAGGGCAGGGAGAGGGAGAGGGAGAGGGAGAGGGAAAAGGAGGGCGAGAACAGACAGCAGGGATTGGCACTCCGGCGTGCTGGCACCTTGGCGTGGGTCCAAGCTTTGCTCTGCGTGGGCAGAGTAACGATTGAAGTACAGACGGGTCGCGAGGCTTTCCCACCACGCTGCCGGTGTCACATGAAATGTTCACACGCCAACGCACGCACAAATGTCTCATGCGCCCACATCTTACCAAACACCATCCAGTCACTCTTTCAAACAGCTGTCACATGAACCTCAAAGCAGGGGAGCTGGTTGTATGCGCACGGCGGGGGTTCCTTCCTCCCCTTGTCTGTCCGTCCATACATTTTGTCTGTCCTTCCTTCCCCCTTGCATTTTGTTCATCTGTACTGCCAGTCACTAACAGGTCTCTATTGATCCTCCTATTTCCTCTTTATCTTTAATCAAAAGCCTGGGAAACTCTGTTGTTTAATTGATGATTCTCTACAAGAGAGGGCCCACTCACTGGCTCCCACAGAACCAGCTCTCATTCATAATTTATAAACTACCGCTAATTATCCAAGCACCGCTCCACACCATGCACGTCCTATATACAGTATGGAGAGAGGAAGAGAGAGGAGGAGGAGACAGAAGCAAAATAAAGGAGAGATGGCAAGGAGGGAAGATGGCTGGAATGAGAGGCAGAGTGGGGTAAAAAGGGGTTTGGGGTGAGAGGGAGGAGAGGATGTTACCTGTGGCTCCCATCCACATTCAATCTACCTCCGTTTCATGGCGGCTCTCATTTCCATCGCGCCGCACACTTCCTCTCCCCCTTTTCATCTTATTATTCAAGTGCTCCAACTTTGATGGGCCCAGGGAAAACAGAGACGGAGAAGAGTTGGCTGCAAGTACAGGCTGATGGTAGCGGGAGGAAATGTGACTGATTTGAGAAGGAATAATGCAATCTAAGGCTTATGTATTTATTTATCATCACGTGGTATCACTATGCCACATTTTCTCTCCTCAGTATTTTAAAGGTGGAGTCAGCGAATCTGGAGAATGCTTGTTATCAAAATCACATTTAGTCAAAATCAGTGATTATCTCCTCTTGATCTGTACGTAAAAAAAAAGAATCACATGTTCATACACTGCTTATAGGCTCTGTAAACGGGCATGTTGCTAGCTAATGCCGCTTTTCCACCGCACATGTAGCTCGACTCGACTCGACTCGACTCAACTCGGTTTGGTAGCAGCACGGGTCGTTTTCCACCGCAAATAGTACCTGCTGAACGTGGGCGGGGTCGTCGTAAGGGGCTGAAAGCCTACTCCGGAGCAAAGTAGCAAAGCAGAAATTACGAGCAGTTGTTGCACTATTAACTGAACCAACCGCCAAAAACACGGATGAAAAATGTTTAAGAAATATCCCCCTTGTATCTGTTTGCTAAAAGAAGTAGAAGAATATTGCTACGGGCCATTAAAAGGGATGGTTGTTGTCCCGATGTGTGACTCTGCCACAGTCGGCTGTAGGGATGCGTCACGTACATCCCTGCACGTAAACACGGGCATGATAAAGTTGACTGTTTAGTGCTTGTTTCAGGATACGTGTTTTCAAATGCAAGCCGTGTCTCAGCCTGAATATTTTAATGAGGTAATCAGTTCAGTCCGAGGCTTGTAATGTTATCGCTCTCTATCATGTCTGTCCCAGCTGGCTACTATTTAGCCTAGCTGCTTGCTGCCCTACATGTCTCCTCTCGTATGTAAGTAACTTCCCCAACAACCAACACTGGGTGAGCTTAGCGAATATATGGAAAATAAATTCGGATCTGTGATGCAAATCAAATGAAAGAGAGCCAGAGAAGGCTGCACGCGGCGTAAATACACTCAAAAGTCCCGGAGAGTTGGGGAGAATAAACAACAGAATGAAGCCGGTAGTCTCTGGCCACTGATTGGCCAGACAGTAGTCTCTGGCCAATCAGTGGCCGGCCGTCTGCCGACGTCACCTTTTAGCATCGGCTCAGCTCGCTTGGAACCTAGAGCGAGGCGATACCAAAAAAGCAGCCGCTACGTGGTACCAGGTACCATGAAATTGCGGTGGAAAAGCCAAAAATGCGAGTCGAGTCGAGTCGAGCTGATACCATGCGGTGGAAAAGCGCCATAAGGTGGGCGCCCTTTAAAAAGGCTACTTACCTATCGCTTACAGAGCCTAGGCTGTATATTCACACCAGATTTTTAGTGCACACACACACACACACACACACACACACACACACACACACACACAATATGGATGGGTCGCGGATTGGGGGGAGATATTCACTGATATTGACAGAAAGTGATTTTGACAACAAGCCTTCTGCAGAATCACTCCACTTTAAACTCCTGAAATGTTCAGAAAGTGTCTCAGACTCTAGAGGGTTCATAAAGGTGAGGCAGGGGGCAGGTGAGTTTGGGCTCAGATGGATGGAGCGGTTGTTCCTAATATGGCCCCTTCTGGAGGTGTGACCTGTCTGCCTACCCGCCACAGCCTAATGCCCATTGATGAATGGGGCGGCGAGGTGCCGGCCGCGGCTGAGGAGAAGCTGCAGGCAAGGGGAATGGGACGGCGCATCATGTTTGGATACAGAGCCTGAGTCACTGCTGTACACCACTGCAGGGGATGCATCTGTAAAGTGGTGTGAGGGTAGGAGGGAGTTCAGCTTGTGTGTGTGTGTGTGTGTGTGTGTGTGTGTGTGTGTGTGTGTGTGTGTGTGTGTGTGTGTGTGTGTGTGTGTGTGTGTGTGTGTGTGAGTGTGTGTGTGAGCACATGGAAAGATTTATGTGAAGGAAACTATGGCAAGCTTAACATCTTGATTGCCTGGACTGTAGGGCGTTTAAATCAATAAAGCAAACACAAACAAAAACACATGCACAGACTGCATAAACTCCAGTGCTCCACTCTATTAATTGGTCTCGTATGTCTGTTAAATCAACAGCTGTATCTGTATCTAATTTAAGGCAATACTAATAGTATGCTTTGTCCGCCCACATACATATTATAGGATTTACTTGTTTTCCTCCTCCATTATAAAAGTATTTTATAACGCATAGCTCGGCTTCAGGATTATTTTAAGTGGCTAAAATACATTCTTATTCAATTAGATTGCAAGATTGCCTCGAGAATTGGCACACAGCTCTCAGGGCCAAACTCCGTTCACAGCGTACCCTTTGTCAAATCCTTCCCCTCTTCACACTCACTTCCCATCAGCAGCCTTTACTCCATCTCTTCTTTTCGCCCCCCTGCTCTCCTTTTCAGGAGGATGAAATATGTTAAGAGAGGAATTTGCCAATGTGATGCGGAACAAGCACACATGGAAATTCATACATATTCATATGTCCTCAGCTCAAAATGGCACCCAAACCGCCGTTACAAAAAGACAATTAAAGTGTTTGAAAGAAGCACACATGTGAGTCACCCCCAACCACATGCATTTTTATACATCAGTTTTAATTGACTAAATCATAACATTTTTAAAAATTCCTTCACTCCTAAAGCGATTGGGGTACTGAACACCATGTCCCGCTGATGTGTATACTGCCACTGCTGCCCTGCTTCTTGCCCTGAAGATGTCTGTGTGTAAATGTTGTTGTTGTTGCTTTTTGTTGTTGTTGTGTTGTCCTGCTTGTTGTTTTTTATGAGAACAAAGACAAATCTCCACACAGTGGACAATAAAGAATTAACTAACTAACTAACTAACTAACTAACTAACTAACATGAAGCCCCCTGTACCCCCTCTTTTCTGCCTGCTCTGCCAAGCTCTCCCACTTTCAATTCAGTGACCAGAGATTAAATTTCAAACCCTTACAGACACACCTCTTCTACCCTCGATCGTCTTGGCCCTGTTCCATCTCTTTCTTTGCCTATGGCGGCTTAGACCTCTACCAGCCTTCGTATCCCCAAAACTCCTCCACCACAGCCTCCTAGTCCTCCTCTCTCTATTTTTGTCTCCTTCATTTCCTCCATGTCAATAGCTCCCACCCCATCACTACTACACAACGTCATTTTGACTATAGGTCCCTTTACCCAGAATGCAAAGTGTCTTAACTACAACCCCTCAAGAGGCAGTGGTGACCTTGGCTTTCTGAACTGAAATAGAAGACAGATAAAAAAAATAAAAAAATCTCTGACCGCCTCACAACCCCAACACCCACCCATGCGACCTGCCCCTTCCTCTCACATTACACTCTAATGGTTTAAATGGTGCATTCCCCATGAGATCTAGGACTGGGGCCGGGGGTGGGGAGTGGGGGGGGTGGTTGAAGGGTCCAGCTGACAATTTATGACTCCACTAAAAGGTCATCGGTAAACCCTTGCGCCTCAATTATGAACTTTCTCTTAGCAACTGTAAACACAGCACACAACTTGCGCAGCGGTGAAAATCAAGTGAATTAAAACCCATTCCTCTCTCCAAAACCACCAAGACAAGTTTTCGGAGTGCTGTCACATACATCAAAGAGGGAGAATTATTCCTCTGTCGCAATCTGCAGCCAACAGGCAGGGCCAGATAAAAATGGTTTCTCCTATGTCATACTGCATTCCTGACTGACTCATTCACGGGTTTGGCAACAAAATAGAAACATTAAAAAATGCACAAATCCATCCAGTGAATGCATTAAAACCTGGTTTTCTATACTCAGCTGTAAAAACAGTCTTTCTTCCCTATGAAATGTAAAGAGCCAAAGTTGCAGTTTACCCTCTCCCTCTGCTCCACGGGGTGTTTGAACCCTGAGCAGGTGGTTTTATTTCATTATGACAGAAGCAACAGATCCTGCCTTGGATTACCTAAGGGAGTGAGGCTCTCGTTCTGTTTTTCACACTGATGCCAACCTGTAACCTGACCGACTCCCATTCATCTTGGTTTTAATGGCACAACTGTAGTAGTGACCTTTAAATGAACAGCCTGCAGTGAAATGAAATTGAGTAGGCAGGTTATACCAGTACGATAAGAACAGCATCGCTTGTGTTTGTACGGTTGAAATTAAGATAGTGCCAGCAGCAGGTTAGCTTAGTTTAGCACACAGACTGGAAGCAGGGGGAAAAGGCTAGCCTATCTCCGGTAGACAAAATCTAAATCCACCAGCATCACTTATTAACACGTTATACCTTGTTTGCCTGATGTGCACAAAGTGTGACATAAAGTGTCCTATCGTTAAGGTAATATGCAACATCAGGGTCACAACAAGACTTGTACAGATTAACCAAACTAGACGCAACGTGTTAATTGAATGGAGTTTAGAGGTGCTGTCAGGCAAATTTTGTTACCTTGGGATAAACCAGACTAACTGTTAACCCTTGCTTACAGTCTTTATGCTAAACTAAGCTAACCAACTGCTGCAGGAGAGTGGTATCAATCCCGGCGTGCTTCCAAAAAAAAGTTTTCCTTTTAAACATTAGGCTTGTCAAAGCATTACTTTAACTTTAGAAAGTTGGTAGCAATGTCATTTTTTAAAGATCAGTATGGTGACACAGCACTTTTGTCCCAGAGAGCAGACCAAGGTTGAACACTTCTGGAGCTCTGATAGTTCCTCTATTTTTCGCTCCCTCCCTCGGGTCTTCTGAGACAGACAGGCAGAGGGTTTAGAGATATGATGACTTGATACACCGCAGCCAATATTTGTTTTGTGTTGAAGATACAAGACAAGCTGTGTGGCTACGAAAATACAGGAAAAACACAGGAAAGAAATACAAATACGGAGCCCTCTACAATCCCCTGACACAAGCTGATTTCTATTTAAACAGTTGTTTGAGAATCTGAGTCAACAAAACTCAATCACTTCTGTGTTTTGATGTCAACCATGTCAACTTCCATATATATTTGTCTGACTGTAAAACAGCATTACTGGATTGTAACATCAGCAGCCAGTAAGGGGTGTGTTAAGAATACAAGTCACAACACATGTAACACATCTCATACTTTCACAGACCAGCAGATGTTACAGAGATATAACAAACTGCAAGGCGACTCATATTTGTGTAATGCTGAGACCCATTACCCTGCAGGTCAGTGACGCCTCTATGATTGGCTGCATCGCCTCAGCAAACACTGCTAACACAGTATGGTGTCTCCAAACAAATTCCAGTCTCCCTGGTGACAGCTTCGCCACTGTCCAATCCCCACTCACACACACCAAGTGTTATTTCTTGGGAGTCGCAGCACACATTTGCACACTTGCACACTTGCAAAGACATGTTGATTGCATGGCCCCCAAACTCCCACCGCGGGCCTCCAAAGGGAGCTAAATATAGGAAGTGAGGTACGGCTATAGGTAGTTGTCAGATGAGGCCCCATTATCAACCTCCGACTGTGAGGCTCTTGTGTTCCTATAATGACCAACCACGCTGCACCTGTCCCGCTGCCTGGCCTCTCCTCTCCACACGGGCACTCAGGTCAGACTAAATATAGCCATGCTCCCTCTTTGTCTCTCTCTCTCTCTCTCTCCCTCTCCCTCTATCTGTTGGCTCACACTGCACCAATCTGCACACCCCCCTCCTAACCTCCAAAGACACACACCCCTCTTTTCAACCTCTCATTAGGTACATCGACAGCGGCCGGCCTAAAGAGTTACACTATCCCCCGCACTCATATCATCCCCTTTTATAGAAATACGATGACATTACAGTGGGCAGGAATAACAAGCAGGGATCTAATGGCACCAGAGAGTTGGCCCTCAAGCATTATCTACTCTGATTATAGTGGGGATGAGTCTATCTTTGGACAGCTATCGAAAACAAGTCTTTCAAGAGTGGAGGGTCACTGTTAAGCTGATTTCAACTCTGTATTAAACACAGGGTAATTATTTGTGAATAATCCTGAAACTGAGTAAAAAAAAAAAAACACATACATGAATGAAAGTTCTAAAGATTCTAAAACACAATGTTTTGTACAGTTGCCGTATTTACAATGACTGTTTTTTCATTATTTTGAACAAAACAACAGCCTATTTGAGTTTTCTCTCCAATTTTCCCTTTCACTTCCTGTTACATAAAGCATAGTCCAAACATTGCTCACCGCAAAAAGGCCTTGTTTAATTGGAACTGCAGTGAGCAGTGTCTTCCTGGGTGAACTTTTGGGTTTTTAGTTAAAACAGATGTGCCTCTTCAAGCTTCACATTTTTGAATTATTTTAAAGAGGACCTATGATGCTTTTTGACTTTTATGACCTATAAACTTTGTTATGATGATTTATAGTCATGCTTAACCATAATAAATTATCAAATAATGACTTACATGCATTTCGACGTATTCCCTGCTGACCGTCTGGGGTGTCTGTGCAGAGCACTAGACACTATTCTAGCCAGTCGAGAAGTCACGTGTTCAAAGCGGTTTGAGGCTTTGTAACTTCGTGACGTCGCATGTAACTTGGTGTCGTCACCACGCGGATGTTTCCATGTATAGTAATGCTGTCATTTCCCTGTTCGCGTCTGCCTCGCGCCCTTATAGGTCCATGCTCGCGCTTCCCACCACTGAAAGTGTTCTGGAAGGAAGGTAACCAATCACAACGGAGTGGGGTTTGCAGGAGGGGGGGGGGGGGGGAGCGGAGATGGCCGAAGCACAGGCGGAGGGAGCGGAGATGGCCGAAGCACACACACTCAAGTGTTGACAGGACGTGCTGGATCGCCAAAATAAGAGAAAGAGCTTCCCGAAAATCTACAGAGTTTTTTGTGATGTGATTCGTGTCAGGTTGCTCTATAGCAGTGTAAAACAAGAAATTAAGACCAGAAAAGTAGTATAATAGGTCCTCTTTAAGTAATGATAGGCAAGGCAAGGCAAGGCAAGTTTATTTATATAGCACAATTCAAACACAAGGCCACTCAAAGTGGCAAGGGGCAAGATTAAAATACATAAAACACATTAGAAGACATTTAAAAGCGAATGAAAAGAAGTAAAACATTTAAATAAAATAAAAAGTACAGGTTAAAATGGAAACAGAAAAGTCTTCAGACTCGATTTAAAAGAACTGAGGGTTGCAGCAGACCTCAAGTTTTCTGGGAGTTTGTTACAGATATTTGGTGCATAAAAACTAAAAGCTGCTTCTCCTTGTTTAGTCCTAACTCTTGGGACTGTAAGTAAACCTGTCCCAGATGACCTAAGGGCTCTGGACGGTTCATAACGTATCAGCAGATCAGTAATGTATTTTGGCGCTAAACCATTTAGTGCTTTATAAACCAACATCAGTATTTTGAAATCAATTCTTTGAGTGACAGGAAGCCAGTGTAAAAACCTCAGAACTGGGGTAATGTGATCCACTTTTTTGGTCCTAGTGAGGACTCGAGCAGCAGCGTTCTGAATTAGCTGAAGCTGTCTGATAGATTTTTTTGGAAGGCCTGCAAGGACACTGTTACAGTAGTCAAGTCTACTAAAGATAAATGCATGGACAAGTTTTTCTACATCTTGCTGAGACATAAGTCTTTTAATTCTTGATATGTTTTTAAGGTGGTAGTATGCTGACTTATTAATTGATTTAATGTGTTTCTTGAAATTCAAGTCGGAGTCTATGACAACACCAAGATTTCTGGCTTGGTGTGTGGTTTCTAGCATAACAGATTTAAGCTGTGCGCTGACTTTTAATTGTTCATTTTTGGCACCAAAGACAATTACTTCAGTTTTGTCGTTGTTTAATTGAAGGAAATTTTGGCACATCCAATCATTGATTTGTTCAATGCACTTACTCAGTGCTTGTATCGGACTGTAGTCTGCTGGTGATATGGTTATGTAAATTTGTGTGTCGTCTGCATAATTATGGTAGCATAATTTGTTCTTATTCATAATCTGAGCTAGTGGGAGCATGTAAATGTTAAACAGAAGAGGCCCAAGAATGGAACCTTGGGGGACCCCGCATTCAATATGTGTCCGCTCAGATGTGAAATTGCCTATTGACACATAGTAGTCTCTGTCCTTTAAGTAGGATTCAAACCAGCTTAGTACAGTTCCAGAGAGTCCAACCCAGTTCGATAGTCGATCTAGTAATATGCTGTGGTCAACTGTGTCAAAAGCGGCACTGAGATCCAGTAAAACTAAAACAGAACTTTTGCCACTGTCTGTGTTTAAGTGGATGTCATTGAGGACCTTAACCAGAGCAGTCTCAGTGCTCTGGTGTTGTCGAAATCCTGACTGGAAAACATCAAAGCAGTTGTTCATTGCTAAGTAGTTTTTTATCTGTTGATAAACAGCTTTTTCAATGATTTTGCTTAAAAATGGTAGGTTAGATATGGGCCTATAATTGATCATGAGCTATGTATCTAGATTGTTCTTTTTTAGGAGTGGCTTGATGACTGCTGTTTTCAGGGCCTGTGGGAATACACCTGTCCGAAGGGACATGTTGACAATTTGTAGAACATCTGAGGCCATACAGCTAAAAACAGTTTTAAAGAAGCTTGTGGGAAGAATGTCAAGGCAACAGGAGGAGGAGTTCAGGTGTTGTATAATGTCCTCCAGGTTTTTGTGGTTTATCAGATAAAATTGTGTCATTGCGTTTGGATTGATTTTAAGTGGCCATAGCGATGACACATATGTTGAACTTTGTATTGATGCAGTGACAAATTGTCTAATTTTGTGAATTTTCTCAGTAAAGAAGGAGGCAAATTCATTGCAGGCCCTCATGGAGAGATGTTCAGACGCTACTGACACAGGAGGGTTTGTTAATCTGTCGACGGTAGCAAACAGGGCACGTGCATTGTTGTTGTTTTTGGTGATGATGTCAGAAAAGAAAGACTGCCTTGCACTTTTCACCTCTGAGTTAAAAGTGCAAAGTTTCTCTTTCAAGATGTCATAATGAACCTGGAGATTTGTTTTTCGCCACCTGCGTTCCGCTTTACGGCACTCTCTTTTTTCTATTCTGACATGTGGGGCATTTCTCCAGGGAGATCTTTTCTTACCAGAGACAACATTCATCTTAGTGGGCGCAATAGCATCTATAACACTTGTAATTTTGCCATTAAAGTTGTCTAAAAGCTCATTAACTGAGTTACAGGGGAGGGGTGGTATTAAAGAAAATGCTTGAATAAATGTTTCACTGGTATTTTCTGTAATATACCGTTTTTTGATTACTTTTGATTGATCAGTTGTGTGCACAGACATTTTACTCTCAAAAAATAAACAGGGATGGTCTGAGAGGGGACCTATATCTGCCACTGTTACGTCTGAAATGTTCATTCCTCTGGAAATGATAAGGTCCAGAGTGTGCCCTTTGTTATGAGTTGGTTTGTCAACATGCTGATTTAGTCCAAAGTTGTCAAGGACACAGCACAGTTCTTTCGCACATCTGTCCTCGGGTTTGTCGATATGAATATTTAAGTCTCCAACAATTAATACACAGTGAAACTCAATACAGATTACAGACAGCAGCTCAGAAAGGTCATCTAAAAAGCTTGTATTGTATTGTGGTGGCCGGTAGATAGTGATGAAAATAGCTGGAGAGCCACATACTCAAATGAATCAAAATTTCCATAAGACATCTTTTTACATTGTAGAGATTCTTTAAACAAAATAGCAACCCCCCCTCCTTTTTTATGCACTCTGGATTCACTCACGAAAGTGTAGTTTGGGGGGGCGGACTCTATCAGTACAGCTGAGCTGTTATCTTGGTCTAACCGAGTTTCAGTTAAAAACATAAAATTAAGATTGTGCCTAGTAATAAGATCATTAATTAAAAATGTTTTACATGCCAAGGATCTGATGTTTAATACAGCTAAATGTAGTCTATAGAACAAGATACAGGTAATTTTGGCATTCTATTAAGACCCCTTAAACAAACTTTCGATCCAGCCAACCACTAAAGTGCATAACTATCTGAAAATATGCTCATGACTACTCTACATAAATATTTGACGAAGGAATATTATCTTAATGCAGTTCTGGAGAGCTGTAAAGGTTTGTTATAATTCTGCACCTGGATATTCATTGGAGGGAGCAAAGCGAGAATATTACTGACTCCTCTCCTCCATTCTGCCGCCGACAAAATGTCCAATTCCGCGGGCAGCAGAAACATCTGCAGTGCCAGCACCCAGGAGGAGAATGACTTTGGAGGTAATAAAAGATGAGATGAAGTGATTAGGGAAATGCCAGTGAATGGCTTCGAGGCATTTTCAGCTCACTCCCTTCTCCTCACATATGGCAGCCAGGGTTGGTTCTGACAATCGGACAATGCATCACCTGCTCAACCTCTACGACAAGCCCCCAGCCGCTAACACAGACACTTATCTCATTTCCGAAAAAAAGCAAATGCAATCACACATCAATTGGAAACGGCAATAATGTTTTGGCGGATAGAAAAACATTGTTGCCCTACATCTTCATTTCCACACCTCAGGTTCCCGCCGATGCAGAAATGGGCCAAAACATCCTGGTGATAAAATTGACTACAGCACAGTGCACTCCTCGGCCCTCTCTCTCTCTCCCCCCACCACCTTATCTGTTTCCCTGGAAACTGTTGTCCATATGGGAAGGAGCAATTCAATTCTACAGCGGATGGACCAGCCAGCAAATAGAACTATAAAACATGACTAAACAGTTAAGGGGGGGGGGGCTGAGAGGAAGCAATGATGAAGAGAGGGCTAAGAAAATGTATATAGGCGAGAGGGAGAGGGAGGATGAGGACACAGGAGGAATCAAGAGCAATAGATGAACGTAGATTAAAAGGAGATGGCACAGCAGGGGGGTTGGCAGAGTTATAAGGAAGTTCAGAAGCGGAGGCAGTGAAGAAAATACAGAGACGAGCTGAAAATATTGTAAGATTATACCTCCAATCCTCCCACCCAGAGTCACAGATAGAGAAAATGTAAGACGACTGAAGAATTTGCTTAATAACAATAATAGAGCAGACACCTAATGCACCCTTGGCACAGTTATGATAAGAATAACTGCTATCGAAGTACGTCTGATTACACACACCGGGAGTGTGAGGGGATGGAGTGTGTGGCAGAAACAGGGCCAGGAGCTGTAAACTGGTTAAGCAGATTGCCTGATCTGACTATGCTTCCCTTGATCTATTCACATCCTCTCAAAGCCCTCGTCTTTGCCATTCATTTCTCATCCAGCACCCCCCTCCCCCCCAAGCTCATAATGGACCTATGAGTCACTCCATTTGTCTTCCATCACATGCCCAAAGCCAAATGCTTTTCTTTTCTCCTCTCTTTCTTCTCTCCCTTTGTCTTTTTTCCCCACCGCCCCTGACTCCCCCACACACCATCTCACACCATCTCCATCAAGGGTAAGTTATCATGCTTGTGGCAAGAGTTCAATGTTCGTGCTCAGTGTGTGTGTGTGTGTATGTGTTGAGGCAGACTGTCAGGGAAGGTCAGTGTGGAGCCCGCGGGGGGAGACACAGGAAAGGAGCGACTGGCAGGGATCAAATACTAATCGATAACAAACACACACTCTCTCTGGCAGGGGCCGCACGCTTAACTCAGCCATGTCCCTTTCACACTCTCGTGCCCATCAGAGTGAGGTGAGAAAATGCTAGCGTGTGTGTGCGTGCGCCTATCGGGTTTCTCTTCTGAAGCCAATGCTGAGGGGATGGGTCCTCTCCGGTGTGACATCTTCTTTGAAGAGACTTGGTTCGTGTGTGTGTGTGTGTGTGTGTGTGTGTGTGTGTGTGTGTGTGTGTGTGTGTGTGTGTGTGTGTGTGTGTGTGTGTGTGTGTGACCCCCAGATGCCTGGGAATCATTGCAGGGTGGATCATGTTGCCAGCCGGCTTAGGCCCGGCTTACTTTGTTCTATGGTAAACTACGCTAGCTAGTAGAGCACCGCAGCCCAGGGCTATGATATCTGACAGGGGTCAACTTACTCTTCCAAATCCATCTCGGTGCTTTTGGGAGATCAACTGCAAGTTGCACAATGGAAATACAAGTGAGCCAGTCCCAGGGCTTTTACACACCCACCTGTCTGGATCTTAGAACCTGCTAAGGAATGTGGTTGTTTAAAGATATTTTCTCATAGTTTTTTCAACTCAAGAAAATATTACCAAAAGGTATTTTGATCACTTTCAAACTGTACATACCTGCTTATTTTTTTTTTTTCGAACTAAGCTTGCTTTGTGTTTTGGATCGCTGCTATTTCAGTATATACGTTTCTTTTACTTGAGCAGATGTCTTGCATTTGAATGCAAGACGTAAATGGGACATTGTTAGTGTAGGCCAGAGGGTTGAGTGTGGATTCATAAGGGGTGGGCCTTGCCCAATTAGGTCCAATTAGATTATTGGATTGAGAACGGGTGGGGTGGTTTTAACAGATCACACTGTTGACAGTTTTCATACAGACTATTTCTTCGGTAGAAAGTAGCTCCAATCAAATGTGCAGACATTGTAGTATGTGGATGTGAAATGTTCAGGGTAACAATGACACTGATTCTAGAAGGAGATGTTAACATGCAGGAGGTATCATCCATTAGAAAAAATCTTGAAATGAAGGGATGCTTCATGCTTCTATGTGGGTCCACTATAGAGGCTATATTCAGAGGAGAGAATTATTTAATTGGCCCGCAGTGGCCTTATTCTGTGGATTCTTTCATGTGCTAGCTCCGTACTTTAAAAGTATCCCTCTCGAAGACTAATACTCCATTCTATACAGCAATCACAAAACATTATTTTAAGGAAACAAACATCAGCTTTAATTTAGTAAGAACTAGGTGTCCCATATCGCAAGCCTGCTCTCAATTACAATAGCAGCTGTTTGTACAATGCTTCGTTCATGTGTTGCCAGTTAATTGGACTAGGGACTGGGCCTGATCTAGTGTGTGTGATATAATAGAAAAGCCCTCTGCCAAAGTTGGGAGTTGAAGTTTGATTATGAGAATTTGAGAGAAAAGAGCATTAAAAAAGGAGTGAGTTACATAGGAACAATGTGAGGAGAGAGAGAGAGAGAGAGAGAGAGAGAGAGAGAGAGAGAGAGAGAGACAGAGAGAGAGAGAGAGAGACCAGGTAGAATAGGCTTGATTTAGAAGGTGAAACTAGATTGTGGTACATCAGCACCTTCCCTACCTCACAGCCTCCTCTCTGGAGACTGCATTCTCCATCCTCTCTCCATGACTTTAAATTGAGCATGTTATCTGTGTGTGAGCCGCGCATGTGAAAGAAGAAGTTTGAGGAGAACTGTAACACGGCTGCTGTGCGCTCTTACTAATGACCACCGTCCTGTGTCTTGGCTCCCGATCTACATGTCACTTTGTCTGATACATTACCTCCATCATTCTCTAGTAGCTCGTATACTGTATGTGCTCCACAAAACTGCCCCCTCACTCAACTAGCAGCTCACACCACCCATATACTACATGTACTATTTTTGCATTTTTTTCCCAACAATGTAGAGTCACATCCACCGAAAGCTCTAAAGTTTGATGAAACCAACTCCTTTGACGGCACAGTAAATCAATATGGGCTGATTGAGACAATAACATTTAAATGGGCCGGTCTTTTCCCTGTTGTCAAACTTTATACCCACTGACCGCTGTGCACTCACCATTGACTGTGAGCAAATGAGATCTCAGCAAATCGATGGCTCCGTATTAGAGAGACTCAAGCATCTAAATCTCGTTGAACTTTTCCTCCTCTTCCTGCATTTTCTGGACGTTGAAACGTTTATTCATAAAAGTGTTGACATTGTTAAACACCCTCTTCATCTAGCAGTTAGCTAGGAATTAATGTTAAAATATTGGAACTTTTAAAGTGCTTGCCCATCAAAAGAAACATGACCATTTGGGGGATGGTAATGTTGAACTTGATTATATTTCAACATCTTTCTGTTACATCTTTGAGACCAGAAATGTACTAAATGAAGGGACTTTCTAATAACTACTAGATGGGTGGTTATACTAACCCTAATGTAATAACTACTAACCCTAACCCTAACCCTTTTAAATTAAAGCAACACAAATCCTATACATGAAATCCTATTGAAATGTAAATGTGCCATACAGCATTTTCTACTAATGGTTTGGTAGATAAGATAAGCAGAGAGGAAAGGGACTGAAATTAATGGATTGTTTGGGCCACTGCAATATTTTTCAGGCATTTTTTTAAAGTACACTGCTTCTCTGCAGGTGAGCCAAACATCTCCAGCTCTTCCTCACACCTCCTCCAGTGCTGCTCTAGTCATATACAATTTATATAAATTATTCTTATCTTTCCTTCTGTGTTTTAGCTGTCGATCGGTTCGTCCACTGGCTGTCCGTCTCCATCCAGGGAGATATAAGAAAAACAGAGCTATCTGTTGTTCCACAGTATAGTGTCCTAATCAGGAGCTTTGCAAAGTCTAAACAACACGCCCACAGCGTACCGAAGAACCGAAGGAAGGGAGGACAGAGGGAAAGGGAGGCAGTGAGGGGTAGACCACAATAAGAGATAGAGAGAGAAATAAGAGGGAAATACACCAGCCTACCCTATAATCTTCTGCTATCCCACTCAAATCCTGACAGGCCTAACCTGTTTTTATTGCAGTGAATGGGAAGAATACCAATGAAAATGAACCTCTGTGAAGAGCACTTAACTGCCCCGCTGCCAGTCTCTGCTCTGGGTGGCTGCCCTCCCTTCGGGCACACTAATATCATTCAATTATTCTGCCCAGTAATCTGCAAATAAATGTCTCAGAGTCAATGTGGTTTTTGCCTTGTCAGTGCAAAACCTTTATTATTATCTATTTTTCTGAAACAGCATCACAATTGGTATGTGGCAAAATCTTTCAAGTTTGAGCACAACATTAAACCTGCATTTCCTCCCATCTCTTCATATTAAACTCAGGCGTCCTCATTACCTTCAGAAGAATAGAATTTTTAATCAAGTTTGACACTGTGCGACCCGTCACAATTATCATTGTCATTATCTCTGAAATAGCCTCCAGCCATCTGTAATCTTGACAAGAGACAATTTTCTGTTCAGTTGTTTTATGGCCTTTCTCTCTAGTCATGTACACACACAGACATGAAATGGAACTCGTTGGGAGCGAAGCCATCCAAATGCTGTTGTTTACTTACATTTATTACAGTAAATATATTATCTAATTACAGGCCTCCTGGGGCAGGCTGAATTTGGGGGGAGATGAATTAAATTCAAATCAATAGGCAAATTAGGAGTTCAACTAAATAATACTCCTGCCTTCTAAATTGGCTAGAGAATTATGATTAAAGCGTGTAACCTCAGTGCCAGTTATCAAGGTCTTACTTTTTAATGTGATTCTTCAGCTGAAATCCCAAAACAAATTCCGTCTAATCCAATTGAACAAAGTTGCATGGGAGCACAAGCTCAGGTTAATTTTCAACGAATTAAGAGACAAAACAACACATAACTTTGGGGGAAGATCTCCCAATATGCGGAGCAGCTGAACAAATAAAAGGGATATTACGCTGCAATTCACGCCCCTAATGCAGTTTAAGTCCAGGCAGGTTTCAAACTTGCTCTTTTTAGGAGAAGCAACATCCTCATTGATGAGCCTAGCGGTGGGATGCGTGCCGTCGTAGGGTGCCGGGGATGAAGTGTGTGACAGACCGTGTTAACTCTACTCACTATCACCACATGACGGAGACGGGGCCGGTGTAGCATAAATGCTGACAGACGGACTGAAACAGAAAAAATAAAGGTGCTGGGTGTGTCCTATCTGTGGAGGACGTGGTTAGAGAGAGAAAGAGAGAGAGAGACAGACATAGAATTGGAGAGAGACAGGAAGAGAGGGCTTGGTAACCATCATCTCGGAGATCAAAGACCTGTCTTCTAGTTCTGCCTGCAGCCCTCCTCTTCACTTTTAGAGGAAAGGACTAGTATAGTGGGAGGGAGGAGGGAGGAAGGAGGAGGGAGGAGGGAGGAGGAAGGAGGGAGGAGAGAGGAGGGAGGTCTGCGTCAAGAAGCCGACTGCAGAAACTTCTGCTTTTTCTTGCTCACTTGGCTCTTCTCTCTCTCTCTCTCTCTCACATCTGCCCTGGCGCTGCGTTTGTCTCCCTAATTAACAACAACCTTCGGCCAGCCTCTCGGCATGCACGCAAACAAAGCACAAACACTCACATACACATGGAGGGAGGGCTATGAGGCAAATTACAGAGTTAATTAAGCAGAGGTCACCCGCTCGCACCCTAGCAGCCGCGGGTAATCAGCGATGTGACCTTGATCTGTGGCGACTCTCACAGACCACTTTGGCCAATCATCTCTGCCATCATCTCCACTATATTCTCTCGCCTTTATTCTCTCTCTCTCTCTCTCTCTCTCTCTCTCTCTCTCTCTCTCTCTCTCTCTCTCTCTCTCTCTCTCTCTCTCTCTCTCTCTCTCTCTCTCTCTCTCTCTCTCTCTCTCTCTCTCTCTCTCTCTCTCTTACACTCACTAGTATGCATGCACACAAAGATAAAGCTCTTCCCCCTTCTTAACCTGAAAGAGGGATTATGGTGTAAAAGTAATTCATATTCTCCGTTATCTTCCGTGCTGACCTCAGTCAAGTTGAGGATTGCGGTGTGAAAAAAGAGAAGTTTCCCCCTCTCCACTCCTCAAACTTCTCATATTTGACTATTTTATGGGGTACCAAGCTGCCCCAAAGGATCCCAAAAGGGTAGAGCTACACACTGCCATTGATTGCTCGATAGAATCATTTCCGGGTTAGAGATAAACCACCGTCGGTCACCTCGGCAAGACGGAAGAGAGATTTTTTCTTCTTCATTGAATTACTCAGTGGGCTATACTGTGTCCTGTTGCTATATAGTTAGGTAGCTGATGCAGCCAGCGCCATTCAAAAGCTCTGACCGACTGTACTGTATATGCTCTGACCAAGAAAAGGTGACGTCAGAAATGGAAAAACAAGCCGGATCTAGTGTTGCTTTGCCTACCCGAACCGCACCCCTTAGTGGAAATGGGGCAAAAGTTTCCCCCTCTGAACTCCTCAAAACCACTGCTGAGCGTCTGCCTGAAACACATTTTCCGCATTCATCTCAGAGGCCATTGGAATCCAAACATCTGCTCGTGCCAAAGCCCCACCGGTAGACCACAGACAATGGCCAAACAGCATGAAGGCATTTTCTGTGAGATCTGGGAGCAGTGCAGAGCCAGAGAGTGAAAGAGAAAGAGAGATGGGAAAGAGCGACAGAAGTGGAAGGATGAAGACAGGTCCAAATTAATTCAGGGTGCAGAGTCGTGGCGGCATGGAAATCAATCATGGCAGCTCTTTATCAAATCAGAGGGGAAGACATTATTGGATATTGTTCTTCTCTCCTAGCCAAGAGAAGCCAACGTGAAAAAGTGTTTGCTAAGGAATATTGTGATATCTCCCCCTTTTTCCGATGGTGGTTACTCAAATAAAATGTTAATATTAAGTTTGGCTTGGGGCAGATGTGAAGTTTTATGACAGACCAAGTAGTTAGCAAGTGACAAATTGGGCCAATGTCACAGTGCAGGCTCGACCTGTCTCTGCGTGTTTGTGAAAACGCAAGCGAGACGCAGATATTGAGGGGGTGGGAGATGGGAGGGCTGAGTGACAGCAACCGAAAAAGAGTGAAAGTTGATGTGATGCCTTGTCAAGTAAGGCTTCTCTTCGCTCCATCCCTGGCTGCCATATATCTCCCCATTGACATGACATGTTTGAAATGGAGAATTTGCTGTGTAAACATAACCTTTGACCCCGTGTTTATACAATATTCCATCAGAATGACAGTCTGGCAGCCCCCATCCCCACAACCCAAAACCTGCTGCACGAACAGGAGTGTTTCCATTAGGCCTTTCTCAGGCTGGAGCTGTTTCAGGTCAATGTAGATAGAGAGCGGAGAGATTGAGGTCTCCCACGTCTTACAGCGTGACAAAAAGTTAAACGGAATGTTCCTGATGTCTGTGAAGTGACGAAGAGCCATCTGCTATGGGGCCAACTCCTCCGAGAGCATTGGATGCTCATGCGTTTGCAAATGTTCAGTCAAGGGTTTGTGTTTGTTTGTTTTTGTTTCTTGGAACAGTCAGGGAGTGAAAATGCTTTGCCTTATTCCTACAATTTCAGTCACGACATTACCTAAAAACCCAGTGCTACAGAGTAAGGCCAGGAAAAGGTGGGCCATCCTGTAGGCCCGGTAATATCCTCTGCTCCCTATTGTACCCCTGGCAGTTTGAGATTGATTCAGTTTCCTTAATCAAAAATCACTTGGCCCTCAGGGTGTGATATTTACTTTGTGCCAAATGGAAGGAGAGATGTGGAAGGAGGGGAAGAGAAGGAGGGAGTTTTAAGTAAGGCCGACAAATGGGAGTCATATGTATTGCTGGGCTGTGTGGCCAAACAAAACACGTGCAAGGGAACTTTGTTAAGCAACAATTCGCCGTCCTTTGGCAGTTCTCTAAAGGTTCTCTGGTATTTATTTGGCATCAGTCCGCACGCCTCTGATCCATGTACGATAACCAAGCAAAACAATCTCTACCCTAAGACCCACATAGCAGAATCCCACCTGATCCGCACCAGCTCTGTGATCCCACTTTTACATATTAGTGGCTTGACCACAAGCAGTCATAGGCTCCATGCACGAATAGTCACAGCAGCAGTCCACTGCAAGGGAGCTCTACTAGCTGTACTGTTGTTTCCTTGCTGTTTTCCAAGAAGCGTACGCTATTTATCCGTAGCATCAAATCTCTGTTTCTCCACTGATTAATAATTTGAGCAGCTAGTAAAAGCTCAACATCAAAAGTTTTACATAAAGAGCAGGAGAAATGCAGTGGTATGCTAGGAGGCAGTGAGCCGATTTGGACCCTAAAGGTGCGAACACACTACACGAGTTACACGCGGACAGACGCATATAAAATCGGCAATTTTTACATAGGGAACCATTGGTTTACGCGCGTACATGGCGCGTAGATGCGTTACTCGCTGTTGTTGTTTTTGTGCAGACATGCACGCTGTTGTGTCGGGTCGGGTCTGATCGCAGCCATGGTTGATTATGGGAGACTAGGCACTTTACGCTCGTAGAACCATTTTTTACACAAAATGATCAAGCAACATTTTAGCTGCGTTACGCGCGTTGTTCATTGTTCATTCAGTCTGTCTTCTGAGTCGAGACTTCTTAATTGTCGGAGCTAGTCGCGCTGTACATGCCCGATCGTATCTCTAATCTAATTACAATAACTCAATCAGGAAGAGTCTACATAACTGCCTACATAAAAATCTACTAAAATTCTGGGCTTGACTATAAACATGTATGGCAACAGGTCATCTATTGTTGGCATGTTTTCGTTGATAGTCGCTTGCTTTCACTATCTAGCTGGGTGGCTAATGGAACCAAGGCGCATCCCAATGAAAAAGTCGAATGAGAGGAAGAAACGCAGATAATATAAACACCCTAAACTCAACATATCTCATTACTATGAAGGGCTGCTTATGTCTTCGTCTCACCTGAGTGGTGTTTAGTAAAGAGAAAGGGCCATATTTAAAAGCACTCACACCCTGCCAAACTCTCTGCCACAAGAGTGTTTTCATTTCCACTGTAAATTACACTGGGACATAAGTGGCGCGGAGTGTGTGTGTGTGTGTGTGTGTGTGTGTGTGTGTGTGTGTGTGTGTGTGTGTGATACATGCCTAGTGAGTAGAAAGGCGCGGTGTAGTGAAGCACCCTCTACCAGTCTCTCTCAGCTCCTACTGAGAGGGCAAGATGCCATCAGCAGATGCTTCGACGTGTTTGTGAGGGGACGCAGAGTTAAATGAGATTTGGTGGAGAAATGGTCAAACTGCGTATTTTTTATATCCGTCTCTCTCTTTTTCGCTCACTGTGTGTCGCGATAATTCACTGAGGGGTTGCTGCAGTGAGCGGATGTTTGGTGTTTTGAATGTGTGTATGTGAGAGAAGAGAGAGACATGGCACCTTTTAAATGGGTTTTTATAGAGCTGGCCTCTCAAAGTCAGTAAGCCCACACCAGAGTGACAGAGAAGAAGTGAAAAGACTCGGATCCGTTGGATGCCGAGTATTTCTCATTATCAGTCAACACTATACGGTACACTTCTTTATAGACGCGGGGTCAGGGATGTGATCTGTCTACACACTACTTGGCGAGCCAAAACACTACATCTCTACCAGAATGGAAATCTAGCCATTCAAGTGCTGAGACACAGAGGACCCGCTTTGTGCTCTGTTTTATGTTACTTTAATGTACAGCTGAGAGAGAGGAAGGGCCAAGGACGGAGAGGAAAAAAACGTTGTGAGAGGAGAAAGCCGTGTGTAGCTATCAGCGGGAGGTGGTGGCTCTTTGTGGGGTTCTTTTCGTGCACATTTGTATTCGTATTTTTTCTTTCCCTCAATGTCACACTTGTCCTAAAAGCAAGAATAATGTTGCTGTGTGAATGGCGCCTTTGGACAAACTGTTTTACTGCTTAACTGCATCACTCACATTTAGAATCAGAGAGACGTGGCAAAAGAAAAATAGTGCAAGATGGCAAGGTGCAGTGGTCACACCTGTAACAGTTAAAAACCTCAAAACTACAACAGCTTTTTTAGACTGCACTTGATTTTTTATTCAGTCTCACTCTGCAGGTGATTAACACCGAACCGCCCGCTGTGGTCTTAAACTTAACAAAATGTCAAGAGAATGACACTTTTTTACTTCACAGGAAAATCCTTTTGTTGCACTCGGCAAGAGACGGATGACGGATGGCACGCCCATGCCCTCACCCTTGTCGTATCATTACTTAATCCCCTCGGTAGCAATTACCTCGGAGGGAAACAAAAGCTGGTGCCAGGCAACTACTACTGACATGGCAGCTCAGGAACAATACAGCTCGCTTTTTCTATGAGACCAATTTGCAGAGCAGACCCGGCCTGATGAAGGGAAATGTTTAGATCGGCAGACAAGAACCACACAGAGCAGAACATCTCAGCATGAAGTGAGTGAGTGCAGAGTGGAGGGGGGATTTTAGAACAGAGGAGCATTGTGGGTCAACGTGGTAAAGATGCACAAATGTGGAAGGAGCAGAGCAGGGAGAGAAAAGGGGGAGATTAAAAAAAAGTGTACAGGAAGTAATTAAACTATAGGAGAGAGCACACAGAGAAAAGTCGGAGTACTGCGGTGAAGGCAAATGACAGACACAAGAGCCATTGTGACAGCAATGGACAAAGTTTTATAATGAGAATGGACAGGGCAAATACAGGGGCAAAGCCAAAATGTCATGGCTATACACAGGGCCCCGGATGCACAACAGTGAAGGGATGAGGGGTCAGGGGACAACTGCACACTCTGCAGGTTGTGTGCCAGTCAGCAGTGGCAGTACTGTGACACAGACACACACACACACACACACAGACACAGACACACACACACACACACACACACACACACACACACACACACACACACACACACACACACACACACACAAACCCACCAGACACTGTTTAGGTAATATTCAGCAAAATACTGCTGGGAACAAGAGGAGGAGATAGACAAAAGGTGAGACATATGAATCACAGCAGGTAGACATCTTCTGACATATATTATACTCATTTGTCTGCACTCTGGCCCAAAGTAAAGGAGAAGGCACAGAATGTGTGGACTCTGACAAATGAAGATAGTAATTAAGATAGAACAATGTTGAAAAGATAAAGACAAAGTCTCCTTTTAAAACAATTATTCAACGTCTTCCTTCCCTGAGTGAAAACGAGGGCCTGCGGACTGACAGTGAGAACAAATGAGGTGGTGGGGAAGTGGTCGAGGGGTTCGTTTGGGGACGGCGGCTATTTTAATCATTTCCAACAATGGTTTACAAGAACCCAGCATGCTGTGTCTGCCAACCCTCCCCTCGCCGTTTATTTAACCGTATTTATCAACATTCTTTCTGCTGCTTAAAAGAGAACCTTGTGCCGAAACACAAACGCAGTGTAGAAAGAAGCACATGCACAACACACACACGCAGTTATATTTCTCAGTGGAATTACATTCTGTAGGCGCAAATCAGACATGTCGAGGCCACGGGGAGTCTCTTCTAAATGCGCAGCATGGAGAAAAAATGCTCAGAAATGATGGAAAAATACGGTGAACGTGTATCAAAGGTTGATGGCACATAAAGAAAATGCAGTGACTTGTGCTAAGGCCGACTTCTCATCCTTCCACAAGAAGAAAGCTTCAAAAAGATACTGAAATTGGTACCCGGTTCCTCCCCCCTCCCCCCCCCCCCCTTGGTTGACAATATTCCCTTGCCTTTGTTGTTGCTGCGAGGAAGGCAAACAGCCCGCAACTACCTGCAAGATTTCTCTCTCCGGAGTCTCTCTCATGAGGGGCGGAGGAGAAGAGGAGGCGTTCACCTCATTCCTGTTTATCAGCCTTGCGGTTCAGTTTTAGATCTTTTTGGTTAATTAACTAAGTGGTGTCTCTGGGCCCTGTCTGTGCGCCGCTAGGTGCCAAACTCCATCAAGCCACCCAAAGTGTCTCAAGCACTGTATAGCTTCACAGAGACCGCCCCTGGTCTCAGGGTTGATGATAATTGCAAAACCAACAGGGGTTGGGGGAGAACACGCACACGCTGAAACAATTACAAACATGCAAAAGAGGGCAATTGCTTCCCCCCTTAGTTTTTGTTTCCCCCTCCTCATGCCCTCTTGTTAAGCTGTCTTCTCAATTCTTTCACGGTTTATCCTAAATGAATGGAAGTTTTTGAGCCCATCTCCTCTTCTGACTCCATCGCCTTGCTTCCTCTTCCTTCTGCTGCGATGGTGTGGCCTCTCCTCTCCAAAGCTCCACTATATCTCGGGATTTGCCACGGAGCGTAGCAACAACCTTCCTCCAAAACTCCAGCAAATCGTTCTCATTTTATCGAGCTTATTCTCCTTCCCCACCTCATGCTGTTCTCTTCGCCGCTCCAAATTCTTCAATTTGCCCCGCTGGGCCTTTGGCAAGAGACAACCGCACTGTTCTTCCAACCCAACTTTGATTGGCCCACTTCAAGCTCTACAATCCAAGGTCCTTCATGTCTTTCCATTTTCTGGCATGTACCAAGTTGCATTCTTCCAAAGGCACTTATTCAGCAGTGGAAATCGTTTTGGAAGTGACCCAGGCACTTCTCCTTTCTGTGCCCCCAGCTCACGCCCACAGAGAGAGTGGACGAGCTTGTTGTGGTATGATTTTGGACTAACTCCAGGTCAGCTGGACAGTGTGGGGTAGAAAAACTACAGAAACATTAACTCATATACACATAAACACGCACACAGCCAAACACTGTGTTTTGTTTCTTCTGAAAGCAAGCACTCTGCTCAGCGTGGTACAAAGGTCCCTGTGGAGAGAGGGCACACAGCTTCTCTGGCTGAGCTGGTCTTCTTCCAGCTGAATACACACACAGCATAGTAAGTGAGGAAGGGCCATTACCCCTCATTTACTGTCACTGACCTGGGACTTACAATGGGCCATGCTACTGATGTGTTGACCTGCTTCACTGACTCAATTGACGCTATCTAGATAATTGTTTCTGATAGCCAGGGGCTTGAGTCAGATCAATGGTGGGAAGACAGAGGGCAGTAACACTGTCTGTGACATAAGAGAAAGGTGGCTTCTTCTTACCCTGCTTTCACACCAAACGCACAAGTGTGACATTGCATGGAGCCCCACCCTGATTTTCCCCAGGATTTGTTCAATGAAGGTCAACCAAATTTGCGCAAAGAAAAAAATCCATAGTGCACACATCCAAAGGCAATACAGCATTGGAGGGGAAGTTAATTTGTCATCTCTCTTCAGCTGGGGATGCTATGTGTAAATGTACTCTGTGATCCCACCAGGTCCCAAAAAAATCCAGAGCGACAGGACGGGTACACCTCATTGTGTGCTGCTTGACCCAGTGTAAACTATGCCAACTTGTACACACTAAAAGAGTAAAAAGTTATATTTTATGATGAACTTGAAGAAAAAATATATAAATTACATTTTATATATATATTTCTTTTTTGACTAATTAGTATTTCAAGTGTAAAGGATGATTTCAATGTTCTACTGAGAATTAAACTAAACTCACACAGTGAAGTCATTAAAGTAAATGTAGTTTCTGTTGAGGGAAAAATGGTTGTCCAGGGTCAGGAAATGGTTGTCAAGCCTGATCTCATTGTATCTAGGGAATTCTCTCACAAAAAGGCTTCAGCCGTCCAAAGCACAGACTTCATCATTGCCCAGTTAAAGCGCCAGTATGAACTTCACAGGCTGACACACACCATTACATTGGCGCGGGATCCAGGGCAATTTGCTTCATTCTCCTGGAATAACAGATGTCTTAAGCTTTTTACTCTGTGAAAGTATAGAGAACTCATCAAGGGCATGATTAAACTATTGGCTCTATTATCACTTATTTCCTAATGAACTCGGTTCATTTCTTTGCTTTCCCCTTAATTGTGGTGCCCGAAGGGTCTCCTGCTTTGAAATTGTAAACTTGACTCTTGCTCATAAATGTGTCCCTGCACTATAAATACAGCTTGACTTGATGATGAATTAAGCAGATGGGATCTCTGTGCTATATTAAGCCTACAGTACATATCTAACAGTGGGAGGTTGCGGCAGTCTATATTAGGGAGCACGCAGATTAAAAATACACCCAAACACAGCAACAGGCATGGCCCAGAACAATTTCCATTTTTTGTTGACAGGGGCCTTAGGAAGCACATTTGTCTGAAATAACAGGCTACTTATATTGTGCTCGGTTTGTAAAGAGAGAAATAATGGCTGGAGTAGAAACAGTGTGATGGCTCTCAGGGTTTGTGTTTTCGTTTCCTCTGAAGGTCTGTCTGCATTTTAAACAGTCTCTGCACAGCACCTAATTATCACAAAAATGGCTCATACATAAAGTGTTATTATTTTATCCACCCATCCAGGGACACTGTGTTGTGCACCGAGAAGACCAAGATAGTTTTTCAAAAAAATTTCTAGCTTTCTCTTTTTCTCCAAGACTGCCTTTATTGTGAGTTTTTTGTGCATAGTAGGGATCTCTCTCAAACAGAAAATCACAAAAGCAAACTCTTTAAAAACAACTTGCTCCTGTAACACTACTGTAGTGCTTTTCCTTTTATTGAGGTACTTTAGGTCTGCAGTGCATTCAGTGGCATGAATGTCAACAGCAGGTCAAAAGAGATTAATTACAAGTGTTTAAAACCATCAGCAAGATCATGAAGTCAACATCTATCAAAATCTATCTTTCATAAGCATGGAATAACACGACCAAATGCAGAAGCACATTGTCTGCTAAAAAATGCAAAATGCAACCACCAACAACACACAGCCTCACATACTAAATCAGCATCGAAAATAAGATGGAGATCCATTTCTAAGAGAATGAGATGTCAAAGGTCTGCGCGCAGCCGTCAGAATGATCTAAGAGAGAAAATGAGTCAACACGAGTGGGCATTCTGATTCTTCACACTTGTGTGCCAGTAAACACTTTGGCCGGTTGGCTGACGACTGAGGCACCCACTCTTTCCAAGTGTATAATCAGTCACATTAATGAGAATGGTAATGTGATGCAGAAGAATTAGTCTAGGTCCTCGGGGCTCTGTCTCAGGAGGCCTTAGGGGAGGAAGTAGCTGCCTTGGCCGTAGACTTGCCGGGCCCTTTAAAAAACAAGCAACCCCACTCAGTGCTTTCATGGGCATGGCTACCGAGACGCCTGACAACAATAACACAATGTCTCGACATATACACAGACTCAATGATGATATTTTGCCCCCGAAACTGCTTTGACAAAGTCAATAATCCTCTCCCGCTAATCATGCTGATGCTATCGTTCATGGAGGCGGAGGGGGAGTTGCATACACATACAAACACACACACACACACACACACACACACACACACAAACACACAGAGAGTATGTTTTCACGGGGGCAGAGTTATGTTTATGAGCAAAAAACCTGGGCTATTTCTATAACTAGTCTCCCCTGTGTATCTCTGTCCCCTGGCACTCAGATGAAGGAGAACTAATTCACCAAAATACAGGGCTGGCTCGGGGAGAGTGTTCTGCTTTAGGATTTATCACTACATCCACTTACACAGACACGCCTATGCCTTAAGTCTAACTAAATATCAACGCCTCGGTGAAAGAATCAGTGGCTATTTGCTGAGAAGCCGTATATATGCAAGTGCTATAGCGCCGGGGCTTGTGTGCATGTTTGTGTGTGTTATGTGTCAATATACTCGTTTGATTAGTGCTTCATTTTCTCTGTATCTCACTGTCTCTCTCTCTCTCTCTCTCTCTCTCTCTTGCTCTCCAGGCTCTTCATTAGTTTTGCTCATGGATACTAATGAGTGATACCTAAAACTTGCCAAAGGCTCAGTGTCACCCCTGAACCCAGCCCAGGGTGGCCCGCAGTGAGCATCACCTCTTAGCTTCTGTTTTTGGGTTGGCTCGCTGCCCGGTGTAGCCGCTGGTGCTATAAGGTGCATTAATGAGCCACTGAGCCACAGTCTCATTCAATGTGTGTGTGTTTTTCTATGTGTGATGTATGTGAGATGAACGTCAACGTCCTTCGGGGCTGCCACTCCACTCACTCTACCTACTTCCCTCCACCTGTATCCACTGTCCAGGAATCTATTCATTTCAATCAGGTGAGTATATAAGCAAAAGTCCTAGAACACTGGCAGAGAGGCCTCCTCTACACACACACGCACACACACACACACACACACACACACACACACACACACACACACACACACACACACACACACACACATTCCATTAATTTCCCTATCTGTTCTGTTTCACACTTCTGCAGTTGTAATCCTCACTCATTTGTAATTTTGCATGTTAGCCTCAAGAGAGAGAAACTCATTTCAGGAGTGAAAAGGGATTATCAGATGCAAAAACCAAATCTCCCCACCTCAAGACAAAGATATTGATGTACTTGTTTAAGGGGAACAAAGAGCGTCTCAAAGCTTGTATCAGCCTGCATGGCAACTCTCGAGGAAGCAGCACAACTGCCACTCTGGCAATTACTTCTTATCATTTGATATTGTGATCATTTGTGAAAGCGACAAAATATTTAAAAAATACACATGCGAAGTGGCCATGGAGGGTCCAGTGAGGCAGCCATTGGGGGGGGGGGTGTAAACATGTCAAATAAAGAGCGGGAAGCTCATTAACGAAGGCTCCTGGCAACGGCTTGGTCTTTTCTTCTGCAGACTGATTCAGACCTCTCACACAAATAATCCTTATCACACTTTCACTGGCCTCTTCATATTCATGCCAGACGAGGCAGAAGACACTCTTATATTAATCTACCCGCCTACCTTCACACGCAAGCAGAGGCACACACACAGACACACACACACACACGTACAAGCACACACTGCCTGTTTGACTGATAAACAGGCGAGGGAAACCATGGAGACGTGGCAGGAAACGAATAGATAGATGAAGATGTTTGAAGCCAGCTGGTTAAAAGCCTTCAAGGCAGTGAATTAACCATCTCTGATTAAGATTTGAAAAGCGGCAAAGGAGACGAACATAATGTGTCCAATTAACAGAAGACACAGCAATAAATGCTGAGCTTCAAGCAGTTGCTATGTATGTCCGGAAAATAGCTCCAGATAGCGACAATTTCCCTGCCATGTATTCCCTGCTCTGGCATTGTTTATTCTGTATAGTTATCAGAGCCGGCCCGAGGCATAAGCGAACTAAGCGGCCGCTTAGGGCCCCCGACTGCCTGGGGGGCCCCCTCCAAAAAAAAAAGAAAAAATATTTTTTTTTTTGTGTTTGATATTAACATCATATTATGCAAATGTGATTTATCATACACAAAAGGAAAAACATGTTTTGGTCTAGATAATTAATAGCCTAAAAATGTAATCAGTTCATCTGGGAGGAAATCCGAAATTATCTGATCATGTCACGTTCACATCCATGCACAGTGTGTATTGAGTTTATTTAAAAACAATTGGAAATGGGGCTGCCCTCAGTTGCCCATGCACTGTGTATAGTCTATAGCCTATTTCAGCCTTGTCTGTGGAAAAAAAGATACAGTAGCTAGACAACAGAGTTCTTCTGCTTAGTTCCTCACACTGCATTTAAATGCATTCATTGGGGCGCTCCGGTGGCGTAGTGGATAGAGCGCGTACCATATTGGCTCCGGCCTTCGTTGCAGTGGTCGCGAGTTCGAATCCGACCCGTGGACCTTTACTGCAGGTCATCCCCCCTCTCTCTCTCTCTGTCTCCCCATTTCAACGCTGTACTATCTAATAAAAAAAAGCTTGAAAATGCAAAAAAAATAATCTTAAATGCATTCATTATATTACAGAGAAATATGTCCCGTAAAAGAAAAAGAGCTCCAAGCCCAACCCAGAGGACCCTCCATAATATTTTATTTTATATTAATATTTTTATGGAAAATCCATATGTCCTTCTTCAATAGCTTCTAATTCATCTGACCCAGTGTCTCCAAATTATTTGTTCACAAAAAATTTCTCAGGTTTAGCCTCTTAATTTTCCTCTCAAAGTGCACCAGATTCATGCATTTCACTTTAAAAAGGTTAAAAATATCTCCCGGGGGGGGAATACCCCCGGACCCTCCTAGGAGGGTCTGAATCTCGGCTGTCTAATATTTTCGCACAGCCGCACAGTGGAGGCACTAGCGGAAAACACTGGGTGTGTGAATGATATTTAAGATCTATAGTTTCAGCAGCGCTAACATTGGAGAGGGGCCCCCTAATCATATTTCGCTTAGGGCCCCCTGAAGGCTTGGGCCGGCTCTGATAGTTATTCTCTATGTTAAACCATTGAGTGGAACCTCACCTCTAATATCTGAACTTGGTCAAACAGACAAGAGGCAGTGAGAAAGGTAGATGATGAGACAGACAGAATAGGTCTGAATGTCTCTAGAACCCTATCTTATGAGAGGGACAAAGAATCTAAACTGAGGAGCAAACAGCAGGGCCCCTGAGATTTCCCTCCATCCAACGTGAGCCTGGAAATGTCCTATTATTGCGACCTCAGCCATGCACTGCTTCAAAGCTACTTTGTTGTGGTCGTTAATGGTGCTGATGAGCACAGAGCGGATCTCTATGCCAGGTGAAAAAAAAAGAAAAAATGAATAAAAACTGCCCACCAGAGAGCAGTTGCGTTGTCCAGGAGACAATCGATACCAACAGAAAAAACTTTGCTCAAGGATAGCTGCCATCTTTAATGCAGCAAAAGTGCTCAACATTGCTTTTGTAGCTATAGGCACTCAACCCACCTCCTCAGGGTGACACGATTAGACATACACTCAACGAAGGTCATCAATAACGTAGCAATTGAGGAGAAACAAATGGCTCCATTACGAGTGAGGAGCATGCTGGGATGACTGGAGGCAGATCTGAAAGCGTATTCTCTAGCTGAATGTTTCTATGATCATTTTAGGCCTTTTTTTTACTTGCTATTACGGCAACATGGTTTCTATTGCCATTCTTCTCTAGCATGCAAGCAAGTGGAAAACCCCAGTCTATGCTTTTCCCTTGTCACAGCATCCTTAATGTTTCATGGTACATGACATATCTCTGGCCCTGCAAGAGCCGGCTCTCAGGCGTTTTCTGGCGTGTTTATTACTTCAGTTTAGAGTCTGGTATCGAGTTTTGCCGTACCGCTGCTGCTGATGCAGAGGGGCAGGGGAGAGCTGGATATTTGAAATGAAACAGACAGAACAAGCCGGGCTATTTAGAAGAAGCAAGCGGATAATTGTTGAAAAGGTTAGAGCGGCTGCAGCAGGTACGTAACACGTAAGCTGCATGTTGATGCACACAACATGATGTCCAGGCAGCATGGTGACCATGTCGCCAGGTAAGGAATGGGCCAAATAGAGCAGTTGCCACACGAGTCACAATGTTGAGAAAAAAGGTCAGAATCAATTCACTGTGAGCACAGAGACAAAATGATTTGGAGCGATTAAAAGGCCAACACGCAGACATTTTCCTCTGCTACTTGAGCTATATTTAGAAAAGAAGCCAATACACCAATACAGCACCGACCACATAATAACAGCAACAAACCAGTGTTTCCGTTTAGCACGCAGCAGACAAGACCATACAGCAACATTCTATAATTGGGATTAAACAGCTCAGCGCTCAAATGTCAAGGAGGAGGATTAGAGGAATGTTTAAAGTGCTGTCACATCAAACACACAGCAGCATAAACTGGAAATTGGAAACTTTTAAAATAGTTTTTTGTGTTTATTTAGACTGTCTATACTGTACACACACATAACTTCCCACGTTGTTAGAGACACGCTCACATACTCAGACAAAGATGCAAGATGCACCTACATCAGTGTTGAGGAGAATACAGCAGATAGAGTTATAACAGTGGCGCATTGCGGTTGTCTTTTTGATTATTTCCGTCCTCGTTCAATCACTCACTTATTCTCCCATTACCATGCTGTACTGATTAAAACACTTTTTCCTCCTTCCAAGTTTCCCTGTCCCCCAACATCCCCTCTGCCTGCCTCACTCAGCAACCAGAGAAACAGCCAGCTAGTTTAGCTCAGAGACCTAAAGGACCATGTTTCATCTGATGACAGAGGCTGATAAATGTCTGACAGACTGCCAAACCCTGGGATGTGCTACATGAGTCAAGCACAAACACTCCTCCATTGTGCAGATATGCCTTTGCACATGTATCCATCATTGTCGCGTAGGAGGTGTGTGTGTGTGTGTGTGTGTGTGTGTGTGTGTGTGTGTGTGTGTCAAGCTGCTTTGAGCAAGAAAAGGCCCTTGCAAGTGTCCATTTCAGCGGCGCCATGGAACGACGGAGGTGGCCAAGCCGTGGCTTCGGGGCTGGGTGATGTGTTATAGGACGACATGGGATGATATGGCCTAACTCTCTCGTGTTTAGAGCAAACCAGACTTGCCTGTGAATATAAGCTAAACAATCAACGGACAAGATATCACATCGACATAAAAAAAAACACCCTCCCCTGCCATTGCCTTCCCACAGTAAGGAACGTGCGAGCGAAACCAGCGAATGAAAGCAAAGGGTGAAGCCTGGCCTGAGCTCTGAATGTCACAGTCAGTCATTGCAGCCTCCCTCTTAGTGATGCAGACAGAGAGCCATTCTGATTGCCCCAACAGTCGAGCCAAGGGGTGAAAAACATTTACATGCAAATACGAATGACCCACTAGCTACTGTGAGCACGCTAAAGCGATGGTATTCTGAATGCACAACAACCCCCAGAAAATCCGGCACAGAGAACTTGCCAATCAACCCGCTCTATTGTAACACGTCATGGGCTTTAGAAGTAGCCGTTATGTGAATAGGATATCAATTATTTCTTTTTTTTCTTGCTATTGTGGCTTATTGGTTTGCGGCTGCTATTGTTAAGCACTCCTTGCGTCAAGTGAAATTAATGTTAATGAATTCAGACCCTGGACATAATGTACTGCATTAGCAGATTTTCTGCGAAAGAAGCTTAAAATCCTTTTTTATCATCTCCACACAACTCCTCGGTACACAGACTCGGCGACCGTCCTCACTCGAATCCACTCATCTCTGACAGCGGCGCTAATATAATACCATGTAATCACCTTTCCACTTTCAATTTGAACAATTATGATCCATAACCAATCATAACAAAAACACCGCCTCTCTGTCATATTGAAGAAGTGGGTCGTATCAGGGGACAGATTGCCGGTGGACTGGCCGGGTCTCCGTGGGGGCTTGGGCACGGGGGTCCCTGGCTGTCACCCACGGCCGGGATACTTGGATCAGGAACCCGCCTGCTGTCACCGGACCCGTTGCCTCCAGATGGGTCTGACTCTGTGATTCCCGCCCTCGGAGAACACACTCTGTTCGGTTGCTGTTTTCCTCCTCCATCTCTTTATACCTTCTCATCCCATGAGAAGTAAAATCAAAAAAATAAACTATGCCTTCCCCTTCATCCCTTCACTCCACACATCAACAAAGCCCTCATCACCATTCTTTTGTTCTTTAACCTTGACTTTCAGCTTTTAGCTCCTCCGTGTGTGTGACACTTTCATCTCGTCTCTTACTCATTGGCACCGGTTTCTTGGCTGAAATCCCTCTGTGTGTGTGTGTGTGTGTGTGTGTGTGTGTGTGTGTGTGTGTGTGTGTGTGTGTGTGTGTGTGTGTGTGTGTGTGTGTGTGTGTGTGTGTGCGGGGTGTGAGTCACTATGCTGCTTGTAAGGGATGAGCAGACGCACAGCACAGCACAGCAAGATCTCTTTGATTTCCCCGCAGTAGAGACCCGCAGCGAGCCTGTACATTAATTGGTACTTCTTCCTAGCCGTTAATTTTGGCGGGCAAGGTCGAGGGTCCACTTTCCGAATCCCCCTACACTTTCCAACAGAAACCGAGGCAACCCTCAAGAGCGTCCTCTCAAGACTCTTCCACTATTTTACAGTTCAACTCTACCCACTGACCATGTCGCTCTCCACTCCGCCATCACCGAGTGAAGAGGGACAGCAGGTCACAGTGGCCACTCCGTCCCACCAACTGCCCCCCTCACCCAGTGCCAGAGAGCCAGAGTTTTTTTCTTTCTCACTTGTTTTTTTCGGCACGACTGACTCCCCCAGGTCACTGAACACGTTAGGCAGTTAATTACCTCAAAGCACAAAACAAGTGGTAGCTTGGCAGACGCAATGAGCCGACATCTAATGTTTTGTTGTTTCTTTGTGTTTTTTTCTCCAATGGGTACAGTCTTGCAAAACTTACAACCGGAACACCAATGAGACAAGCAGAATGCAGCGAGAATAGCTGAAGCGGGCAGCTATAGCAGTAAACTATTCTGTCAACAGCAGCAGCGGACAACGGCAATGAGAACATTCTCGGTTTATCTTTTGCAGCTCCTCTGCGACCATAAAACTACAGGATAAAGCCATTTGGGCAGGAAGTTCCCCTAAGAAATGAATCAGCTATAAAAACAGCAGCAGGATAATACCAGTCTGGACCAGGGGGCTTTTTTTTATTTATTTTTTTTTAAGATTCATGCTGTGCTGATGCGGGAAAATCCTTCAGATTGAGTGTGTCCAACATCCCTGCTGCTATCACCCACTATACAGTTAAACTGCGCCTTATTAGCTATCTGCTTCCTGACATGGGAAATAAAGCCGAGGAGGTGTACAAAGTGTGTCTGTGAAAGCAATAGATAGAATAAGTGTTGCTGTACAGGTCTACCATGTCAGAGTAGAAAAGTTATTTAATAGCAGTATGGCTTCTTTGTTGAATAGGCTGCACCAGGATTTTGGCTACAGTGACTTCTGACTTATAATCATTGTGTGTGTGTGTGTGTGTGTGTCTGGGAATATGCAACTGTGCTCCTAAATGTGCCTGAGTGTATTCATGTATACCGGGGTGGTATATTGGACCAGCCTGTCCTCTCCCTTCCTGACCATGGCCCCTCATTAGTCTCCTCTCTTGTTCACAAAACTGGGGCTGAGACCTCATAAGAGTGTGAGAGAGAGAGAGAGAGAGAGAGAGAGAGAGAGAGAGAGAGAGAGAGAGAGAGAGAGAGAGAGAGAGAGAGAGAGAGAGAGAGAGAGAGAGAGAGAGAGAGAGAAAAACGTGGGGCTGTGTGAACCCAGCTTAATGACAAGCAAACAGCCCGTGAAACACATTCAGCTCACTCACACACTGTTTATTTGTGTCCGGCAAGTAAAAGTTGATGTCTGTCTCAGTCATGTCGGCCTGTCTTTTCATGCTGTCTCCCACAGTATCACTCATGGTCCGCTGCCAGAGGGGATGAGGTTTATACTCATGGAAATGTCTCGTTTACCCTGCCGCAAAGAGTGGAAGGATCCCCAGTGTCTACTTTATTCAGATATAGGGAGAGACACACATACAGCAACACACACTCCCCCTGTGGAGGTACAATAAGCCTACATGGAATGCCAGTTTTACCAACGGGGAAGCATCTTTATTCAACAGCCACTTGGCCTTTGGTGATAGCAGCTGCATTCTTTGTTCCCGTCATACTGCGCCACCTCAGGCTTACACACCATGATGTCGCTCCAACTTCTCCAAGACATTCTGTCACAGTTAAAGGGCATAGACAAAAAATGCTGAAATCATTGACTGAGAAAACTCTGAGGAGAGACTAGCCTGTGGCTGCCAATGAGAGCAGCCATATGAGGGAGAATTATTTTTAAAGAGAGGAGCGCTTATTATGGACTATATTGCGCTTTCTTCTTTGAACTCTCTCATCTATTCTGGCTGCCTTGGCATTGCACTGGATGCATAACAGCCATGAAGCAGACGGAGAGATGAGAGTGAAAGGAAGACAGGACTGGAAAAACAAGTGATTAAAAGATGAAAGGGAGCGAGCAGCCGATGAGGGAGCAGCAGTGTGTGATTAAATGGCGGAGGTGGTCCCGTTGGGCAATAGCCATCGTAGGATTTTAATGGGGGGCTGAATGATCCTTGACCCTTTGTTCGGCAGCTGTAGCACCTTAGTGCAGACCAAACTGCCAGGCCTCACGAACCCCCCTAGAAGGAATCTGGGCCTTGAGAATGAGGTGTGTGTGTGTGTGTGTGTGTGTGTGTGTGTGTGTGTGTGTGTGTGTGTGTGTGTGTGTGTGTGTGTGTGTGTGTGTGTGTGTGTGTGTGTGTGAAAGGGCTTGCAGGGTCACAGGCAAACATGTTTATCCTGCTGCCATGGCAACCACCGCACTAGCCTTGGGCAAATAACAACAAGAAAAAGTCTTATTTGTGTGTTTGTATGTGTGTGTGTGTGTGTGTGTGTGTGTGTGTGTGTGTGTGTGTGTGTGTGTGTGTGTGTGTGCGTGTGTGTGTGTCTGTGGACTGAGGCGAAGTGTGCAAATTAATATATGTCTTAAATTCATACATCTCAAATATCCACTCTCTCTCTCTCAAACACACACACACACACACAAACACACACACACACACACACACACCCAGTGCGGCTGGCATGCACCTCAATCATCAGGTCCTCCTTTTCACCTTCTCTTCCTCCCAGCTCCACATGCTAAGTGGAAACATTGTTACGGTCAATTTGTCCCATTCAGGGTCCCAGTGGGCAGTGTCCCTGCCCTGACAGCCTGCAGACAGAGACCACACTGCCTGAGAGGCCTTGACATCAAGGTCCAGAGGGAGGGAGGGAGAGCACAGGAGAGGAAAGAGAAGGACAGGAGGAGGAGGGGGTGCAAGAGAAGTGAGGTAATGAGGGAAGCAGTGGAATGTGTGAAGGAAAACAAGCAAGAGGGAATGCTGAAGAGAAAGAATGGTACAGAAAAAAAGGAAAGCAGGCTTGGGGTGCCAGGTTTGACACAAGCCCCCAGACTCTCACTGCCACTCAGGAGTTTTTCCCACCATTCTGTCAGTCTCATGGTGGACTGATGGTGACAGCTCTGTTCCAACAGAGGACACTTCCCACATCTGCCTAGCTTTGGCCTAAGAAATAAAAAGGTACACGGGAAAAGCTTGGGGGAGACCAAGGGAAACGCAGGTGTTCATGCACATGTATTTGAAGCAATATTGAAAGGTAATTAGAAAAAGAAAATGTACCCTTGTGACTCATTTTTGGAGTCACAAAGGGACATTAAAGGTTGCAAATTGCAAGAAATCTTACTTTCTCACTTCCCTTTAGAGGTACGTGCAGTTTTCATTGGAAATATTTTCGACAAACATTGATCCTCGTGAGTAACAGGGATATTATTTCTTAAGACATGCTTCTTTATGAAGGTTATTATTAACTGTATGGCTTTGAGCACTACAAATTCCATTCAGAACCAGATTTCCTAAACCAAGGCTCATAAGGCAGGGTATAAAAAAAACTCTAACTGTTAAGGGGACTTAAAAGGCTACACCAGCATGACCATCGAAATCGGAGCAGCATAGGCCAAGATATCGTAACATTTGCCCCTAGTATGGGTTACGATTAGGGAAAACATATAGTACAGCATCTTTCATAAGATGATTTTGAACTGGAATCTGTGTTTAAAGGGGTAAAACTTTGTATGCTATACTTTTGCCTGAGCAGGTCTGGCAACTGAAGCTCTAACTACTCTGTGATTTTTATTTTTTCGTTGGAGCTGGCCATTGGGGCCCATAGGTGATGCAACCCCCGCAGGGTGCTATCAGGGGAGGTGGGGAGAGATTAAGTCAGTGTGTAAAAGCACCTGTTATTTTAGCACATAGGGCGCGACACTTGCTCCGAGGCAATGGCTGCGTAGCGGCTGTCAGAGTCAAAAACCAGGCACAGACAGGGCACCCATTCAACCGATGCTGGAAAGGGCTGAATCACACTTACACAGAACACAGACAGACTGACTCACACACACAAACACACACAAACACATGCACAAATACACAAAGTCCATACAAGACAGGAAGGCAAACAGACGACACAATGTAACAAACAACGTCCCTTTAAGTTTCCCTCTGATAGACACTGCCAGACTCTCACTCTGTCTTTCTCTTTTTTTCCGAATAACCGACACACACGCGCACACACACACACACACACACACACACACACACACACACACACCACTTTCTCTGCTCACTTTCCATTCAAACTAATTGGCGACACAGACTCAACAGAAAGGACAGTGGGGATCTGTCAAGGGCAATGTGTGTACGATGGAATGTTGCAGATCTCCCCAAATTAACTAACTTTATAATAAATCACTGGGCACAGCTAGCCAAGGATTATCCGTGCTCCAGTGAGCAGTTTGTTAAAGCTGCGTGGAGAAGCACTGGGGACGGAGAAAATGTCGCCAAAAACTGCCATCAGCCACACTGGGACCTTGGAACGCTACAAACCCCCTGCCTGGTTTCCTAAGCACACATTTAGCCTTGTTATCTGAGTTCTCCATTGACACAAAATCCCGCTCCTATATTGGGGGAACTTTTTTTTTCTTCCACGTTTTGGGTTCTCTCCTAATCACTTTAAGTGTCCGGGACATCAGCTCTAGCATCAGGTACACCGTCTCCTTTGATTGCTTTCCTTATGTCTGCCCTACATGTCTGCGATCTTGCTCCCAACTGATTCATTTCTTTTGGTGGGAGTAATACTTCCTACAGTCTGGTTATTTATATACTGACTGAGACAACATGTATTCCTTTATTCCTTATCCCCTGTATGCAGAAGGAAATCAAAACTCTTTGGAGGACGCTTGTAATAAAATCCTTCAATTTTATCAGAGCAAAAGGGACGAAACTGTTAAAAATCTTGACAAAGGCCTCATGTTTTGTAGGGTTACAGTAAACTCTGTCAGCCTCTGGATAATTTTGGTTCCCTATTCTTGTTAAGTCCAGTGCTGCTGCTAAGTGAGACACTGTATATATATGATTTATTTTTGGGAAGATTTTTTACCTTAACAGTTTCAAAAGATGACTTGGAAGTATACTAGCAGCCGCCAGTGATTATATTTCTCAACTTGTGCGAAACAAAATGTGTCCTTGACTTTAGAACAAATGAAAACTAGACCTGGTACATCGAGTAGATCAGAGATTGTATCAGACAGGTATTTCCTCTGTTGTCTATTAATTCATTCCTTGTGATGATAGCGCTTCTCTTGTAATTGCTGCCGTGGCGTGATGGGACTACAAGAGGAAGTCAGCACATGAGAGAAAGGGGGCAATGCTCCTCTCTGCTGTCACGTCGAAGAAGCTGCAACACTGTGATTAGGCAATATCTGCTTTATGATCCTCCCTCCTTTCATAGTTCATCTTAACACCTTTCTTTTTGCTAGCCATCTTCCTTGGTTGCATTGTTGTTACTGTTAAAAAAAAAAAAAAAAAAAAAAAAAACACATAGCCTGGTGCGGTCCATCCACCCTTGATGTAGCATCCAAGCAGCAAGGTTGACGGATCTATATGTAACCTGTGACAGCACCCATGAGCCCTGGCTGTCAGAGTGGGTGACAGCCCAGAGGAAGAAGAATTAAAGAGGCCCTTGTCCTCCAAGGCTGATTGACACAGTCAGGGGGACATAAAGGTTTGTTGAGGTGCTGGTACTCCCTTGGCTGTGTCTACCCTGGCACTGGACAAGGAGCACTGTCTCACTTTCTCTCTCTAGCTCTGTCCCTGTCTCTCTCTCTCGTTTTACTCTTCCCTCCTCTCACACACTCTAGGGCTCATTATAGAATGCTCCAACCCGTGGGGACTTCACTCACTTCTCTTTCTCTCTTTCCAGTCCACAAACCTCGGCGTTGGACAAAAGGCAGCTGAAAGGCAATTTGAATTTGAAACAGGGGCCACAACAAAAAAACACGCAGCTCCCAAATGGCAAAACTTTAGGAGATTTGGAGCCAGTCATTGATAGTTGGCGGCCCTTGAACAAAGAGCAAAACATTTGATTCTGACACTTTCCAGCACACCAGCTCAGTGTACTGTAAAGAAAGCAGCTACTGCAGAGGATAAGGGAGGGATGGCAGAGCCTGAAGGAAAGAGTAATAGTGGACACTAGGGGCCCGGTGGGTAGGACTGAACATACACAACCTCTAGCAGATAACATGCAATTACACAACACACACTATGCAAAGAGCACACTCACACACATGCATACACACACGCACAAACTACACAGTAACAGGGAGTGAAGTGCCACATTTTGACCAATCCCATGGTGAAGTCACAGGCAGTCTCAGCCTCAACAGTTCTGCAACTCAGTGGCTTTCAAAATGAGGTTTTCTACCTAGGCAATAAATCAATTGTTGCCAAATTACTATTGACAAAGCAAGGAAAGTCACAGATTTCTCAAATGAAACGGGTCCAAGAGGATAACCTGTTTAATTAAGGTGGGTGAGTGACACTGGGGTATAGTGACAGCCCCCTAAGCCATAATGTAGCCTACAGTAACAAATCAATATATAACCTTCAGTCATTCTGAATAACACGATCTGCTTCATATCAATATCCAATCAATGGCTGGTTTATGAAGTGCATCTTCAGCTCCAGACAGCTGAAAGCTGCTTGTTGGTGCGTGGCTGCAAGCTACGCAGTATGAAATGAAGATTATACAATGAAACCTACCGCAAAGCCCAGGTGCGAAAGATTATAGAGGCAGCTTTTGTGTATTGTTTCAGTTCGTTTCAAGCAATTACCACAATTGAATTCCTTCTTCTTATCAGCGGCAACACAATTTATCCACAGCATCAAGGCGCGACAGAAGCTGTGCACCCGGAGCGCACCGCCACCAGCACCCACCACACAGACCCCCACACCGGACAGCTTGGGTCACTTACCTCTGGTTATTTGGGGAAAGGTGTCGCCTGCAGTCGACGGACAGTATAATTCGTTTGTCAAGTCCCGCTGGATACCAAAAAAAAATCCGAGAGTGATCAGAGGAGAGAGGGGGCTCGTTAGTGCGTCCTCAGATCCTGCGTGGGGCTTTGTAAACTACTCCTCCCTGTCGCACCTGTCTCTGGCAAAAAACTGATCCCGTACGCCGGCCTGACATCCCTAGGACAACTGTCTCGGGGGGTTGTGTGTCCGCGCCCCCCTGCTAGGTTCAACACAGACACACACTCTCTCTCACACACACAAACACGGCACCACCACCTGTCCCCGGTGCAAAACAGCCCACAAAGAGCTTCTATGTCGCGTAACGACACATGGCATTCTCCGTTGAGTCTGCAGCAATACTCCCTCACAGACAGCCGCCCGAGATCCCCAAGTGATCTGGAAACGCTGGAGGCAAGTCAATGATGAAAAGGAGAACGCAATAATGTCCCATCCAGCACCCCACTGGCACCGAACCATCTGCAGCGTTTGGCAATTCTACATCTGCTGCTCTCGTGGCTGGCTCGCCCAGTTGTGTTATCAATCTTCCGTCCCCTACAATAGTTGGTCTATTTTGCCGCTGCGCACGACTGCTGCTCTGTCATTGCTGCGTCTTTTCCACCTCGGATTTTTTTTTAACTGGAAGAAAAAAGACTGTCCTCCCATCTGCCTAACGCGCCCGCTTGTACACAGAGCCGGGTTTAGGGTCCAGTGCAAAGTCCCATTCACCGGTTTATTTAAAATAGTTCCTGCTCCTCGCGCCGCACTCGGGAGCTTGTGTGTGTGTATGAGGCGGGGACGGGGTGGTCCACGGCGTTTGTCTTCTAGCGGTTGTGTGAGCTACAGCAGCTCTGGCACTAGCTGCTCCCCGCTGTCATCCATAAGAGACTCCTGAAGCATGCTGCTCGTGCCAAAACCTGAAGCAGGATAATGCTGCGACTGGAATGGAATTGATTAACGTCTAATTGGGTTGCATCGTGAAACGTTAACTCCCTAAAAAACAACACAACTCATAAATATCAAAGTCTTCAAAGTCAAGCTCAATGCGGCAAACACTTTCTTATTGTCTGTCGACTGAATGTTATGGTGTAAGAACCGAAATGAGTCCACCATGTTTGAAAAGGCCAGGGTAAACTTTATGTCAAGAGACATTTAGAACATTTAGAGACAAAGAACGGACGCACGCACTGTATGAGATAATGCCACCCCAATGTTTGGAGACACTGAAACAGGGTGTCAGTAAGTGCACCCGGATGAACAGAGATATTTTGACCAAGCACAAGTAGGCTATAGGTAGTAGCCTATGCATTTTGTTTACATTGTGTTATTTTTTTGTCTTTATTGGATTTCATTGACTTGTCACATGTTTAATTAACAATATATGTACAATGAACGGTGCTTCTCCAAGCAGCTTCAGAGTGTACACAGCACAATAATAGGCTACTAAATTAGCCATAATTCAGCATGAGAAAGCATAGTAATATGTCAATAGGACAGGCTTTAGTTAGAATAATTACTTTGGATCAATTAACCTACAATTTCTGAAAGTCCAATCTACTGTCAATAACGTACATTACCTCATTGAACCTGAAAATTGTTTTTCCTCCACCAGTTTCCTTCCCCGAGTGTAAGGTCTTTCCATCGTCTCATTGAGCGTAAATGAACACGGCAGAGGAATCATTTAGTCTAATTAAAACCCAATAAGCCTCCAGCCAAATGCAAATGTTGCTTTATTAGGCTACACTTTAGGGTCTCTGTTTCGAATGGGACTATAATCATTTTTTTTTTTTTTTTACCAAAATCTTCATATTGTCTCCCAATTAGGAATCCAAATGGCCTGTAGAAGACAAATGTCAAAAGTACTACTTGGTATTACTGTAATGGATAGTGCCGGTGCTGAGTAAAATTTGTTAAAGGAATTTCCTATGGCTGGACCTTTGCATGAACTTGCCAGGAGCCAATGCCGCTGCTATAGGATTTGATTTATGAATAATTCCACTGCTGAAATAAGGACCTTTTTGGACTTGTGGGGCTCGTGTGTGCAGCCCACACTCTCTTTACAATCTTAATAAAAATCGACTGCACCAGCGATCTGACATACGTTTTTTTTTTCGATGCATTCTGCTAATCCGAGCTGTAAAATCAGATTAATCAATTTCTGATTCCGGAGAAATTTGCAAAACAAGTCATGCTATTACTGGATATATTTTATCGGTTATCTTATGCAATAATTAATCCAAAAACATTGTTATATATAAATATCTATTATACTTAAAACAATCACTTTATTTTATGTCAGCGGTGTCAAAGGCGTTCTCTTGGTATGTTATGGCTTTTGTTCTCTTTTTTTGGCTCCCATATTTTTGGCCTATATAATACTCATGTTTGACATTGCTATCATTGTAGGACATTGTTTTGGTTTGCTTGTTGTTTGCAATTGTTTGTTGTTTGTCTTATCTTCCTTTACACAGCCCTACACATGCCTGCACCAGCAGCACTCTAATGCTTATTAATATTATTCATCCTGCTTATACCTTATCAACCCTTGCTGACTGTGGCTTTGTAGCCTCCCAAATTAAAACTTCAAAAAGAAAGTTTCCTTTGTCCAGAGGAGACGTGCTGAAAGCCTTTGTACACGCGTCTGTCGTTACAACAGAGGACAGCGCTCAGACAGCCGTATCATGACTCAGGCAGGAATGGCTTCAGCAACAGCGGGACGATGATGAGATGTCCCAACATACTTGATTGCTGTCTCTCTATTGCCCTGTTATACAAACCAGCATCTCGTTTGTTTACAGAAAAAAAACTATTGAGCCCTGGGAACATTGATACGCTCCTGTTTCAGTTGATGCAATTTTAGGCTAAGTTCCTTTACCTGACCATGTTATGTTGACTTATCCCTATTATACATTTAATAAAGCATATATGCACATTCTATACTTAACTCACTACTATTTTTTTTAGTTAATTGTTATTCTGCAGATTCCTTATCAGTTTATAAAAATCCAAATGTTTTCTATGTTTTGGAATCTCCACCTCAATCTGCCACATTTAAATCATGTGGTAGCATCGGTAGTAATAAGCTAGTAATATATTTTTACTTTAAGAAGCTGTTATCAGTATACTTTTTAAAAATGTTATGAGCAATGATTCATAAGACTCCTTGTATGTGAAAGTGATTCGCTTGTAGTCAGTGACAAACGAAAACTTCTGACGTATCCTCATCCTTTTCACTAAGGAGTTTTTGGAGACCACACATTTAAAAGGAGATGACTCTAAATGAATTGCTCATTTTCTGACTTATTTTAAAATTGGCAACTATTTGCCAACAAATCCATCATATCAACTGAAAAGGTGACAATATGTAAGTGGTGTGCTTACGGTTTGTTTATGTTGCCTCCCAGTGGCCCGGAAAATTGGTGTGCAAGTTTAAGTAGGCTGAATTTTTTAAAGATAGTCCTGTAAATTAATGAAAAATACTCACTTTGCTTACCAACCATCGCCCGACATAGGTATTTGGGGAAACTGTGAATTGCTGTGAAGATAGACACAAGATAGATGCGGGAAGGAAAAGAGGACTTCCACAACATCTCTGTGTACACTGTAGCTACTGCTGACAAAACTCAATTATAATATTAAACACTTTTTCATTAGTGTTTTCTTCTTTCCCTGGATTATAGTTCTATTTCCATCTACTTTGCATAGTAATGATTCAGGACAGAGAAACTCTGAGCCAGGTTCAACAAAAATAACTTATGCCATGTCATCCCCTTGTCAAAGTTTCTGTGCTGACAATAAATACATAGATATTTGTTATGTTCATCAGTTTCTTTTTATCCCACTCCGCCTGTCAGAGCAGGCAGGCAGCCGAAAAAAAGAAGAGAGAAAGCGAGTAAGCTTTGTGAGAGAATTACAGCCTCTGATGGAGAATGAACTTGTTCTTCTCTCAACAACATTGGGAAATGGGGAACGGGAAGGGCAGCACAGTCGTTCTCTCCCTGAGGTACAACAAGCAAGCAGCAGAGGAGAATGGTGTGTGTCGGCAGCATTTAGAGGAGAAATGCTGATGCCAAAGTTAGATGAACTCTTCCCAGCAAGAGCTTTTGTCTGCTAAGTTAAGATTCAGCAGAAATATGGATGCAAAATAAAGTTGTCAGTCTCTCCACTGTGACCATTTCCTACTCCAGCAAAGTAATCAAATGGTTCACCAAGCTGCGTACAAAGACACACAGGCCGCGTTCATGTGATCCGACCCAGTAACCTCAAAGGCTCAGCAGTCTTTCTGACTGCTCAACTTAGCGACTGGAGCTCAGCCATATATTGAGTGGTTTCACATTGCTAGTTTCAAATTCAAGAATATTACCAAAACCCATAAAGCATGTTAAGCACAAAACAAATCAATTTTAAATGTCTTGTAGGATACTTTACCAAGTGTGTGATAAGTTGAAGATGTAAATTTGCAGAGCAACTGCACGCCGTCATTTGTAAATGACTGGTGAAAACATCTTGAAATGCTCAAACAGTAAATGTCTTACTTGGGTGACAACCATATTCAAAAATTAACTATCTGTAAATCATTTTTGTTGGGATTAAAATATGGAGGTTTTCCCTTCTGAAGAAATGTAGAACATTATCATCTTGATCCGCTATGTAGGTCTTAATGAACCCAAGGATTGACATTACATTTCAAGTTTGATCTAGCACAATCAAATGCAAGAATGACACTAAATACGTGTCAAAAAAAATGGGGACAAAAATTACAATACTATTACTTAACCCAGGTACCCTATTTTCTACTCTCGGTTTTGTAGGTTTAACATACCAAATGTTGATTTTTGTAAAAGTTGTGTAGAGTAGATGACCAGACTGATAATGCCTTGCATTTGAAATACAGCAAATGACCGCAGTGAAGGCCCCTGGTGTGAGGCTCTGCTCTAGTATTCATACAAAAACATCAAGGCGCTGAGCTCAATTTTGAATTGTTCCTCTTCTCAGCGTGACATGTACACAGTAAGGCTGAAAGGTCTGAATAACAAAGCTTCTTTTGGATTTTAACAAGAGTGACAGCAAGTCTCCTTTCATAAATGATGGATGTTGGTTCATCTCCTGTACGTGAAACCTGCAACTCAATTTCCTCTTTCCTCCTGTTCATGTGACTTATTCCTTTTTCCATATTTTTTTGCAGAGTTTAAAGATAGCACAGTAATTAAAAGTCTTAAGTGCATTTAAGATGTGATTGCTTATAAGATGTAAATAGTCTAAATGCGAAACTATTTACTGCCACAGACTTGATCAGCTTGTTGTAAATTAGTTGAGACCAATCTAGGTGACTTTATTATCACAGAGTCACTGCAGAGGCAGCCATCAATCTGCCATTATGAATGTGCTGCAGAGATGACAAGGCATAGGAAATGAGATGGGATATTAAGTAGGAAGAGAAGGCAGAGAGAGGAGAGAGGGCAAGCCTATTTTGCCACAGAGAGATTTGAAGAAAACAGCACTGAACCCTTTGGAAAACAGTGGAAAAGGATAGAAAGAAGCTGAACACTGAAAAGGGATGAGAATGAATGCTCAAACATACTGAGATACATCTTATACATAGAGTAGAGGGTCAAAAAGCAAGACTTGGGGGCTCGGTGGAAAAGTACTACACCTTGTCTCACCTCTCTAAGTCACAAACGATAGGAGCACATCGGGCATTTTGTCTGGGGAAGGGTCACGGTAATTTGCCATTGCTGTCAAAACTCATACAGTCACAACTCCAAAGAACCATAAATATTTCAAGGCCATGTCAGCTCTTTCAATGTCCCCTCTCCACCTCGGCTATGTGGCAGCTGACCCGTTGTCAAGGGCCCTGGGGTAGAATAAGCTCTCCAAAATAAACAGGGGAGAACCGGTGAAATAGAAATGCGGCCGCCGGTATTCAAAAAGTGATGGAAAGTCATAAAACATAGTGTGAGGATATTGTGCATTCTCCGCGGAGGCGAGAAGTCGAGACTATACCTGTTGGCCATGGCAAGACCCAGCTCTGTTATTTGCGGCTTTTCATTATGTATGTTGCATGCGGTGACCTGGCATTTCCCGTGTTCTCTGACTGAGGCTACAAATCTTTTGGATTATGTGTTTTTAAGGTCTGCTAGAGTTTCCCCACAAATCACTTTTCCAATATCCTTTAAGCCGAAAGCACAACAGTCATAAAATGTCTGTAGCCGGTTTAGTTTTCCTAGCAGGGCAATGTTACGCAAAAGATTAAAGACTGGTGCTCTTGCAAAGAGTTTAATGCATAAAGTTAAGGACTTTTATGAGCTTTAATTTTGAGCTTTCACTTTATAAACTAACCAATACTTTCTAGCAACTTTCACACTTAGACACTTTGATTAATATAATTAGTGACATTTGTATATAACTTATTGAGAGTATGGACACATAAACCAAACACTTCAAGGTAGTATCCAATCAAATTGTACTGAAGGAAATTGTAAGATAATTACGATGGGGACAATAGACATTTAAAAAGACAAGACAGGCCTGCAGTTATTTGTTATCCAATTGACCTAAGTCATTGAGTAGAAAACAACTATTTAACATGTGTCTATATTTGTTTGATCTAAAAGCAATATATAGCTGGAGCCAGCAGATAGTTAGCTAAGCATAGTGTTAAAAATGCATCCAGTGAGCGTCAATATAGCACAGGCGCAATACTGGGATAACCTTAACCAGTACAGAAAAAAACACAGACCTTCAAAACAAAACACCCGTTTGGTACTGGCTATTGTTAGCCCAGTTGTGTGTCTGTGCTATACTTAACAACACTGGGTTAATTTTAAACCAAGTTATTTTAGTGTGTAGGCTCTGCCAAAAAAATAACCAAATCCTTCTACCAGCACCTCTGAAGCTCACTTTCTAATACCTTGTTTCTTTAATCCAAACAAACAGTGAAACAAATATATTATTCAATGCAGAACTAGTCCTTGGTCTGGACCAATAATAGTCTGGCATAGCAAAGCCCCCCCCCTTTAAAGTCTGTATGCTAACTACTGCTTTAAACTATAGCCCCAATGCAGTTTCTGATCATGATATCCTGATTAATGCGTCCTATAAGAAGGAATGTTAAAAATGAATACTATGCTTACCAGCATGAGAATCAAGGTCAACCTCCTGTCTCTTTATTATAACATGATGGAGTGGTTATCTGCCACAGCTGGTGTATTACTCTACGCTTGGTTATGCTTTATTAATATGTTATTGGGCAGAATATAGTGAGGGCAAAGGCCCATATCAAGTTTCAAGCTGCATATGATTTGTAGCTGTGTGTTGTATGTTAGTGATACCTCATGTTGCATGCCTCCGGAAATTTGTCGCAGGATGTTAGAAATAAGATTCCCATCAATGGCGCGGTGCAGATGAAACCAAGCAGATCAGGTCAGCTATTAATGGGTGGGAGCTAATTTCTACAGTATGGAGGGCGGCTGACAATGAGGAGCAGACTGTGAAGCAGATGAGAAAACCAAAGCCGAGCCAAAGAAAATATTTGTGATGTGATCTGGTCGCTGGACACCTGAGACTTGTGGTCTAATTGTAAACATGAAACAGAGTAAATGGATTCCATTAGAGTGTCATTGTACCGCTCCTTTTATTGCATAGAAAAGACCACGTCCTTGTGAAAGTGCCCTTTGATGATAATGGATATCTTGTTAAAACAATTCATCTCCCATGCAAAATGCTTCAAAGACTCAAAAGTGCACCTGGATTTTGAACATTATAAAGTTGGTATGGTGATACCGTTCGCATTCCCATTCTCAATTTATCATGGCCTTTGATTGTTTTTAAATAATCACGATTATTGACACTTTTTGCATTTTTGTTTAGCATTGTACAAAGCAATTCTTCATTTTCAATTGTGACCAAATAATCTGGAAGTTGAAAGCCCATCATATCTTTAAGATACATCTATTAATAAGATGTGTGGGTTCTGCTTTCACATCTGTGAAATCTGGTCAAATTGCCAATTTACTGCTGTTATCATGAAAGATATGCCTTAAGGTAGGATAAAGAGAAGTAGAGGGGGTTCCCAGGGAACAGTGGAGTGATCATTTTACTCGAGGGGATGAGATTTCCAGTTATCTACTGATCTTCAATTACTCATTAATCACAACAGGTTAAGTCTCAATCAACTGATCCAGTGAAGCAGCAGTTAAGGGTTAACCAGGAACAGATGAGAGTCTCCGGGTCACATGTTGCTAACTCTTTTGCAGCACCCAAAATTAAGTTTTTTAGTAAAAGGCACAAAGTGAAGAGGTGGAAATTGCTTGCTCATTCACATATCCACATATCAAACTACAATTGGGAAAGGAGCCACAAGACTGTGGTCAATACAACGCAGCCATGCTTCCCAGCTTATGCTATCTCCCCTGACTCTGGCCCGTCCACTCTCACCAAAACATAATGAAGATTGTAATGGTTTGAATAATGAAAATCCTCTCCGAACGAAAATTGAGAGTTAATAGAGTTAGAGTGGTGGCGGTGGTTATACACAGTAGAAGGGGCTTTACAGTGATACAGTATTTGCACAGTATTAAATGTGTATGCCACATGAAAAAATGTAATGGGAAAATCATGTAATGTAAAAAGTACATTCAATCAAAGCGAATATTGTTGCAGTCTGAGACTCATTTTCCTGGGGATTCTTTTAATATTCGATGCTTTAATATTTGGTACAAATACACTCTCTGCTCTGGAGTGACAGGGGATCAGCAGTAAAATGATCTTCAGGGTGAAAATGTGGGGGAGTTCAGCTCAGTATGGGTGAAGTCTAAGTTGACATAATGGGTAAAGACTGCCCTCTCAGGGTTTACTACGTCAATTGCAGTTAACATGGTTGCCTGACTTTCATCCCAGCTCAGCCATCTGGCTGTATATGCACAGTTAAGGGTATTGGGAAAGGCTCACATTGGCATTCGGAATCACATGTGATTCACCAGGTATAAAGGTGCGGCCACACCAAACGCGTTACGTGCGTAGGCTTGGATTCCATTATTGTTTTATATGCACAAAAGTTTTAAAACACACTATAATTTAAGTGTAAGCTAATATAAGGACATGTTTAAGTGTTTCTTAATGTATTGGTCAACAACTATGATTTCTCATATGAGGAAGCCATATCTGGTGCATGAGGGTTTCCTTACAGTCTTTAACACAAAGTGCACTCACGTGATTTTTTTCGTAGCTTTCTTGCAGCATCTTGCCGCTTAGTTTGGCCTTCATGAGCGGATTGGGTTTGTGCATTACCATGGAGAGTGAAGAAGAAGAATTTATTACAAAAAAACTTCATTAACAAACAATGAATCCAAAATGAATAAATGTAATAAAATACATACACTCTGCGTATAAAAACAAGAACACATTTCATAGGATTACAACTATATATTATCAATTATCATATAACTGTGTATGCACTTTCATATGAAGTTATAGTCATTGTTACATTGTTAAACATTAATTTGTGCTTAAAGATGTGCAAACATAGGACTCAGTTGGCCAACCCAAGAAACATGATTTTGTAGAGTTTGCCTACAACCGGAAGAATCTGGGTGACATAAATCTACTGAGGAATAAGAAAGTTAAACAGTAGGCCTCAGTTCAAGGATAAATCACCAGAAGCATTCATAGGCCTATGAATGTCATACATTGACAGAAATGTGTATATAATATATCACAGTATGAATATGACCATCCAAATGAGAAAATATCTTGTAAAACATGGACGAAGGAAAAGACAAGGCCAGATTTGTAATTGAGATTGAATAAACATGCTTTGGTGGTGTTTGGTACCAGATGTGACATCTGTGCAGACTTCACTGACTGGCGCTTCCGTGCTTTGATTTAATTGGTTCAAAGTTTGTGAGACAATCTTTCCTCTCTCCGCCTTTCTAGTCAGTGTATGGCTGAGGCTTGAGACATGGCCCTGTTGTGGGATGGACCATAATACGTCCATGGGTTGGACTGGCACGTTGACGAAGCATTACACAGCAGGTCACACCAGGACAGAGGAGCAAAAAGGCTGCCAGTGAGGTCAGTGGTTGCTTAGACAGCTACATTTTGTTTTCCTTCTTTCTTTCCTCCACTTCTCAGAGACGTGTTGCTATTAAGCTAGCTAACGTTACCTGGAAGCCACGTTAACTCTAGCTAACTTCATCTGAAGTTAGGTGTTAGCTGGGAGGGCTGAGTGAGGGGTAAAACTGTAGGTTACTCACTTTGCTTGGTAACGTCGAAGACTGTGACCACATGTTTGCCACACATAGTAGACAGACACCAAATGAAAGAGTGTTGCTGTTGGGTGAAGTAACTTTCACTATTAGTCGTAGTTCTTCTTCCTCGAGTCGTCTGGGGTAAAGTTCATCAGCGATTAACTGGCACGGCTGCTGGTGTGTGGTATTAGCCTATTAAGCGCCGCGCGCGCCCTCGTCCGAGGACAAAGGGTCGTGTGTAATGATGAGCAGTTAAAGGGGCTTTCTGCGGTCACCTTCCCAGCTCAATTGACACCGTTTATATCGTGTGCTTACTGCTTAGACGGTGATTCCTTAAAATGAAGCAGTGTCTACTAATTATTTTCAATGGTTGTTTGATTCCAGGGATTTTTAGAGGACCTTAGAAATAAAATTATTCAATATTTCACAATAATATTATTTTGGGGTGTATTTTTTTTTGTCTATCTTGTGACCCCACTTTTTAAAATGGGTTTAAGCTGAAATGTAGATGACCGTAGGTAATCCCTTTTAACTAACCTTTTTTAGGTTAATTTAGCCTACTTTTTCTTTATTTCTTTCTTTTTTCTTTCTTTCTTTCTTACTTGAACTTCAGAGATAGGCCTACCTGAAGTCTCTCGTACAGCTGTATGCCTCATAACTCTTTTGTTTCAGCTCAAAAATACTGTCCCTCTTTGGCAAGTGTGTCAGTGTCACAATAGCTTTCTTGAGAGATGACAGTTTGCCCAATAATATCAAAGGTCACATAGTGTTTCAGCTCTAAAGGGAGAGCGTAGTAGTTCTCCCCTCTCTAAAGGGGATTATATGGCTCAGCATTTGCGAAAGATGTGACAAATACCCCACGTCATAACTCGATCGAAGAGGCCAGATAGCAATTTTATGAGCTCACTTCAGCGAGGAGATTATTTTAAAACAGCTTATTGTTTTTGCGTAACAGCAATCCACGTTATGTGTGCTGTGTCTATGATAATTATCTGGTGGTTCATCTCACAGTTGATAGCCAGGAGCATATAGTGACAGACTTTGCTGTGTAATAAACCCAGTGAAGATGTCATCAACTGCCTGCCTCTCATAAGAAATCATGTTGCACAACCAAGCTGTTGCAACAAAATGCAATATGAAATCACGTGGAGCCCATAGAGACTATCTGTCAGGATCATCACATTTAGACTAATTAAGACATCAGAGAATGTTTTTTTTATTCATCCTGGCTTCTAAAAGAGACAGTGAAATGAATGAACAGTAGTTCTGTATAAAGGCCATCCACGGTTTGGGGCTGCTCAGACTTCAGTGTAGTTCACTGTCGACAGTTCCTTATGTCAGGTGAGCTTGTAGTCTTATTGACCTGAGCATTTACTTCAGAACAAGCAACAGTTTACGGCAGGTAGGCTGCAATCCTCAACCTACTGTTCTATAGAGTTTCCCCAGCAGTGTAGTAGTGATCACAGAGATTATGTCCGTCTCTGCCCTAGATACAACAGGTCAACCATGGTGAATGCTTGTAAACAGCGTTCCCTTCGATCCAGGTGGACTATACTAATGTCTCGCCGAGCCATCTGGTGGAGCACAAACAGATGCCGTCCACATGTTGGGAGCACCAGAGAGAATTTAGTGATTTTTGTATAATTTTTCTCATCACTATGATGAATTTTCCTTTCTTTTTTTGAGGTACTTCATGGTACAAAAACAGATGTTAGAATGTTTGTTCATGACTACATTCATAATTGACATTATGCTAAATTACATCTTTATTTACAAATGATGTGATGTGATATATAACTGAAACTAGTGTAGGGTGTAATGGAGTTGATTAGAGCGAATTATTTTGATAATTGATTCATTATTGAAGTTGCTTTCAAAGCAAAATTGCCAAAACTTCCCTGCTTCCAACTTGTGAATGTGTGTGAAGGTGCTCTAATAGAAAGTTTATGTTGGACTGACCAAACAATCAGAAGAGTCCCCTTTGTCGACGTGAAACTGGGATGGACATTTTATAGTTTAAAGGTTTAACTGATCAACCAAAAATTGGCAGATGATCATCTGCATCTTCATCGATGATGAGAATAATAAATTGCTGTTAATCCACTCTTAAAAGAGACATTAACACAGACAGTCACCCCTCATGTGTGAAGCTTTGCCAGGGCTGATTTTAAAGTGACATGTCATTTCTCCTCCTTACATCATGAAGAATAGAAACTGGACACATAATTGGATACTTTATTCAAATTAACTATGGGTTTATTTCACCATTTTCTTTGATCCAATTAAATAAGATGTATTAGATCTTAAAGACATGTTTCTCTTGAGTAATCCTTTTGGACTAATTTTAAGAAATTAGAATAGCAATGCTCAATATGCTCCTCCAATATTTTAGTTAACACTTTTCAGGTGATGTAAGAGATACAGGTCCATTTTGACTGCTTTGCTTTTTGTGAGCAATCAATCTCCAGCAATAGTGCCCGGCTGCTGGTCCACAGTTTTTATTCATGGCTTTTTTTCTCTTGACATGAATCTATAATTTCACATGAGACTGACTTCTGGAAGGCCGGAATTCTTTCTCATAATTGGTCATGTCTGTGTTTCATGGGGCTACAATCATCACTTATAGAAACCAGTTATATTGAACCGATCAGTTTCTTTGAAAGAAATAAGTCTTGTGACTCTTCCTATGATTTTGCTATAAAGACAAATGACTTTACCTTAGCAAGTTTGATGTGCTATTAAAATGTCAGACTATTAATCAACATTTTTAAAAATATGACTTAAACCTTCCTCAGTGCTGATGTGATGAGATCTAAAGTTAAAATAACATTTATAGGTTTTAAACACACGTGGGTGTGTATCCAACACATTTGAAGTATCTACCAAAAAATTGGCCTCTTTAATCCCTCTTTTCATGTGCATTTAAAATGCTGCCTAGCCTTTGATGTTAAGACTGTATCTTTTCAGGATGCTAAAAAACATTTTTAAATGCAAAAATATAGCTGTGGGAAATTTAAAGTAAAAAAAAAACATTCCAAATGTCTCATCCACTTTGACATAGCGCAGGGACTTGCTTGAATAGTGTGCTGTGCTGCATATGTTTATTTTTATAAGCGCAGTTTCATCCTCATTGCATCATGTAGTATAATTTGCAAATGAATTTAACATGGTTGAGTTGCCTCGCTGCCTATAGTAATACAGCGTCTGATCACAGGACAGCGATTCCATTTCTATATTAATAAGGCACCGTTTCTTTGCAAGATAAAGTATATCGGCCACTTAAGAAGAAAAAAAGTCCATCAGTGGGAAAGATGTATTTCATGATGCATACCAAGCAATGTTTCTCACACTCTATATTCCATTTCAGAGATTGAATCCGGCAGGCACAATGGCAGACAGCGCGAAGACTAATGAGACTGGAGCGGCAGCAGCAGAAGCAGCTAATGGAGACCAGCAGGTGAGGAGCGCTGTGACCCACAATGACACCTATTACCAAGCCAAGGCCTATTATGAACTCATTTGCCGCTTCCAATGTCCCCATGTTGATAAGATACTATGGGGAACCCATCATTATCCCAAACTGATCCCTGCTTACATTACTGTCCTGAACAGAGCGTTTTTCTTTACACAAACTGGATTGTCTGTCACATGTTTTATGTCTTTGTCAGTGACGGTAATCGTTACTGTGTTTTTTTGTGTGTTTTTTTTTTTTGCCCTAGAATGTTGTTTCCCGAGTGGGCAATTTACCTCTGGTCAGTTCAGCTTGTGGGGCGGTTTCCAGTGCCTACAGTAGCACCAAAGACAGTGTGCCCTTGCTGAAGGGAGTGATGGATGTGGCAGAGAGTGGGGTCCGAACCCTGGGAGAGGTGGCCACCACGGGGTCCAAGCCTATTTTGGACTTTATAAATCCACAGCGTAAGTTGTTATATGTGCACACAATTTTACAACGTTGAAATGTGCCATACAAACATTTGCAAGCTTGTTAGGCTTGTTCTTCTAAGAACAGAATCACCAGAGGGTTTAACTGAAATGGTATTTTTTTGTTTCAGTTGCTACAGTAAATGAGTACGCGTTAAAAGGACTGGATAAGATGGAGGAGAAGATGCCTATTCTTCAGCAACCAGCAGACAAGGTGCGCCTTATCACACAATTGTCTTCTTCTTCTTTTACAGAGAAACACCCCTTGTTCAAATATGTGTGTTTACTTAAACAGATTTATTAGAACACTTATTCCCCTCAAACAAAGCTCCTGACATTAAAGGTGGAGTCAGCAATATTGGAGACTGTTTGTTGTCAAAATCACTTTTTGTCAAAACCAGTGAATATCTCCTAAAGAAACTGTGTGTATGTGAAAAGAAATTTGGTGTTAATACACTGCCTAGGCTCTGTAAATGGTGACCTTAACAAAGGGTATGTTAACGAAGGGGGCCCAGCGTAGCTAGCCATATGCAAATATTTTACAGAGCCTAGGCTGTGTATTAACACTGAATTTCTCTACAGCACATACAGTACACTGAAAATAAGTGATTTTGACAATAAGCATTTCCCAGAAACTCTGACTCCACCTTTTTAAGCTTTTCTTAAGTCCACAAGTTGTATTACTCTCTTGACTATCGAAGCGACAACACTTTCACTTCACAAAACGTAAACAGTTACTGTTACACCTTGGTAAAAGTCACCAAGCCTTGGGTAAACTGACCTCAAACCAACATTATTAATATAAAAATAATTATTGATACAGCATATTAGTATAAGTGGAAGATAAAATGGCTCCGGCGTGTCCAAAAAAAAATCTGCTTTCTCCCTCAGTTGGTGTCGGACACGGTAGGTATGATGTACCAGTCGGTGACGGGGGCCAAAGATGCTGTGGTGGGGGCCAAAGATGCTGTGGTGGGGGCCAAAGATGCTATGGTGGGGGCCTGGTACGGGGCTATGATGGGCGGTGTGGAGATGACCCGGGCAGCAGTCAGTGGAGGTATCACCACCGCCATGGGCACCAGGATGGGCCAGATGGTCAGCAGTGGCATGGGTCTGGCCCTGAGCCGATCGGAGAACTGGGTCGAACAGAACCTACCACTCACTGAGAGGGAGCTGGGTCAGTAGCTATCCTAAATGTGTAACAGCATAATAATCAGTCTGTGAAACCCCATATGTCTACTTGATGAGGTACAGACTCCTGTGTTTTGAAAGTTGGATCAAAGGAAGCTGAAACAAGGCTACGACTTGAATTCGCAAATTATTGTTGAGTTTTTTTTTATCACAGATTATTATAAATACGTAGTAGCTCCCCGATTGAAAGCAGGAAGCACTTCATCTTTTTTTCCTCACAATTCTAATTAAGATCTGTTTATTTCCAGTGCTTTGTAAAGATTGCTGAAAACTAAATAGTGAAAAAGCACTATCATATTAGATTTAGTTGTTATATCTATTATAATTGTTATCTATCTATAGTCTTTAAATGTACTGCTGTTTCATTGATCTATAGATCATACAGCAAATGAGATGAGAAACATGTCCTAATAAATGATTGTTATAAAGGCAAAACAGTGGTGTGGCAAGATTGGGGTAGCGATGGTAAAAGTGTTAATTTATACCACAGTGACTGGATCTGAACCAATCATGAATGGTTGATGCTATTCTTAGAAAGGTAGGCAGGGCATTCCAATGAACTCCCCTTATGTATACTTGGCCCTTAAAGCACCTACAATATCCAACACTCACAGCTTGTACACCTGCTACAGTGATGTCATGTTATCATGACAACTAGCCATGCACCAATATAGCACAGATTCGCAAGGGGCCATCCTCAACCTTGATTATGGATATGAAAAAGATGCAGCATTATTAAGCGTCAGCAGCAAAGTACCCATAATGGCAGAACTCTTGGGATTTATTCTGTGGTTACTGTGGCAAAGGCCAGCCAGATGCACCAAAGTAAATTTTAACAGAGGCACAGGGAGACGGACTGTTGCTCTGAATATCATTTAGCAACCACAGACTAATGACTGGAGGGAATGGGGTGGCTCTCAATTCTTTTTGTCTTTCCTGAGCAGATGTGCTTTAAACTTGAGAGAGTCAAGTATTTCCTCCTTGGAACAGATGCAATAGTGAGCACAGTGGGAACAAAGGAGTCGTGCCCCAATCTGTCACTGAAAACATGCCCACCCCGGGCCACAAATAACGTGCATGTACTTCTACTTCTACATTTCTTTGTATTTCTTTTAATTAACATTTAGAAACTCAAAAGAAAAGGGGAAACCAAGACTGATATATTTGTTTTCTGGAATATCCTTTTCCAAGAGTTGACAAAACTGTTTTAATAACATACAGTACTATAATCACACCTTTGCTTTAGAGATAAAAACAGGATTAGCCTGCTACAGAAAAACCTCTCTTTTGTAGGTATTTGAAATGAACACTTCTCTTTTTCAGCTGCTGTGGCAGAACCACCATCGGTCAGCCCCAGCTACTTTGTCCGCCTGGGGAAGCTCTCTGCCAAAGTACAGGAGCGAGCCCTACAGCTCTCCCTGGGCCGTGCACGGCATGCCAGGGATGCCACCTATACTGCAGTGGGTCAGATTACCAGCACTCTGGACCTGCTAGAGAGCGCCCGTACCGGTCTGGGTAGCGCTAGTAACCAGATAGGAGGGGCCTCAGAGCAGCTGCTGCAGCGCTGGACAGAGTGGAAGCAGAAGCAGACTGGAGCTGGACAGACTGAGAAAGAGCCAGATGTGACCATCAGTGAGGCTGAGGTCAGGGATGAAGCATTTATTGTCAAAGTAAAATGTCCTTTACCCTGCATTAAACTGATAAACCTTTAGCATCTTGTGATGTTGTAGCCTACTTTAAAATTTTTTTTTTTTACAAATAATAAGTAAATGCTTTGGTGAATCAGCAGTATCAGTGAGTAATAAATCTGACTGGGTAAGGACTAATATAACATTGGTCATCAGGAATTGGATGGGAGGAATTGATTCATTACATCTATATAATCATCTGTCATTTAATATGCTTGTGTTTTATGGCATTAAACTTGTATTTTTATTTGCACATGCTGTCAACAGCAGCTGGAATGGCGGACCCTCTCCATGGTGCGTGGTATGAGTGACCAGCTGAAATCGGCGTGCTCCAACGTGGTGTCGAGTGCTCAGGGTCTGCCAGACTCCGTCCAGGACCAGCTGACCATCGCCAGGCGATCAGCCGAAGAACTGCACGCGTCTCTGGGGAACAACAGCAGCATCACACCCATGCTTCTGGAGCGGAGCCGACACCACCTGAACCAAGTACTAAATGTACCGCGCACCATGACTTTACTGCAGTGTTAGCAGCAAAATATAGTTTAGGACTTAACATTTGATATTCTTTTTCAATTCCCATCACTTAATAGTACTAATATACTTAAACTACAGAGTCTCATTGAACAGGAATTAAACGGGATACTCATGCATATGTAACCCTTATTTTTATGTGGTAGCGTCCTCCGGTCACCTCGAAATGGTGGAAACACTTGGGTTACAAATAAACAACAGATACAATTGCTCTCGGCGTTGATTTCTTCTTTAATGATAGCCAAAACGGCAACACAATACTCTCGCATGTGCTCGACAATCATAAACTGAATCCCCCACGTTAATGTGTCCCCCCCTAAACAATAGGTGGGTAGGAACTAAAGTTCCCTGAACGCATAAATGAAATAATAATAAAATACTTTAATTAATTCGCAATGTAATTTAAATGAGAATGAAATAATGAATAACAATGTAAATTATATGATAACACATACTTAATAACACAAACAAACATACATTCTAACGGGTGTCTGCCCATTCATATGCTTTTATAAAACTAGGACAATCAAGCTTATGTTGTGTTTAGTAATGTATATAGATAATCTCAAATTTTCCGACCCACAATGAAGCTTTTTGAGGATAAGTATATTGTTTTGATTATAGATAAGTAATTAAGTTGAAAGTAATTATAATATGTGCATTTCCCCAGGTTAAGCATTCTCTGGATGGTGTCATGGAATATCTGCTAAACAACACACCGCTCAACTGGCTGGTGGGCCCGTTTGCCCCTCAGCTTACCGAGACGACAGTGGAAGATGTGGCAGTGAAGAGCAGAGCACACAACTAGACTTCATTGATTAACCAAATGTGGTGACAAAAGAAAAGTGTTTCCTGTAGATGGACCATTAAAAAAGTATCTGCTCGCTTTCATGAAAGAGGCCTTTACATTGTCAGTGTTTTTAATGTTGCACTTAATTTGAATTATATGTTGATGCCACTAGGCAACATTTGTGATGTGGGAGTTCATGAAATTAAATTATGACCAGAAGCTTTAACCTGTGGCCTTTTAACACGTGTGTGCACTTCATAATTGAGAAAAGTATGCTTATACAGTATATGGTTTACCTGTGTAAGATGAATGCATGTGTCCATGGTGTTTCAAAAAACATGTAAGTGCCTAAAAAAAAGAATTGAAAGCATTACCAGAACTAAGTCATTTATGTTGGCTGTCAACACCAAGCCCATTTTAAGGCTCTACAGGCACGTTGTGGGAATAGGACAGACTTTCATTGTGCATTCATTTTTGAGATTTGAATTTCAGTATTTTGTGTCTGAACCTTGAGAGGTTTCTGGTAGCTGCTAGTGAACTGTCAATGACCTGACATGTCAATACAATGTTGCCTCAGCCCAGCGTCAGTGTCACATTTGAATATGTTCATAAATGTGTTATTTGTACGTTTTTGTGTGTGATGTGGTGGTGGACTTTGCTATGTTGGCCCGTCTGACTGAAGGCTGGATCGACGCTGAGGATGACGTCATGTTCGTTGTTTCGAATGTCGGGTGCTAGCGCAGGGTAGGAGGCCGCGCGCTGTGCTGGGGACGAAACTTGTCCAAATCTGAAACCCAAGGTTGTCGACAGCCCCCGGTACCTCGCCTTCCAGGTACTGTCTTTACCTTAAACTGCTATGAGGGACTCCCGTTGTGTGTAGCCGATTTGAAACCGGCTAGGACACTATCGGGAGGCGCACTGTTTTCTGGGCTGGCTGATCATGCTAGCGGTTCAGCTAACGTTAGCCTGCTACCGAGCGTTTATTCGTTTTAATAAAACAAGATGTTTGTATACTTAGTCGCTAAGGAAGCTGTATGCTTGTGTTTGTATTGTTTTTAACACGATATAAAGCTACCGAGCGAGTTCGTCCTTCTTTTTGTGTTGGTAACCAGTGTCAGGCAGACAAAACGTTTGCTAATGTTAGTGTTTGCTTTGAGCTATGCAAGCACAGGACCCCAATTGTTTTCTACTGCGGACAAACTCAAAGTGGAGACAGTCAGCTGGAAGTTGTTTAGCTAGATTGTCAGCAACACAGCGTCAGTGTTTTCCGAGATTATCAGGTTCATTTGACGGTTTCGTTGAAGTTTTTCGGGCTGGCTTTGTTTTGACAGGTCTTCAGCCTCTGTCCCTTTTGTTCTTAACTTTGTCCTGACGAAAACATCTTGCTGTGCGGCGGAAGGCAAAGTAGTTAAGCTAGCTTTTGTTTTGTTTTCTGTTGCAAACAGTAAGTTGCCCTTAACAGTGTTGCTGTGTTCGCCCCCTTTGTATCGTTTTTGTTTTCATTGCTCTGCAAAGCTCTCCACCTGGTTTTAGTTAGAATTCCATGTGTTGGTACCTTCAAAACGACTGGCGCATATGCCCTAATTTGGCTGGATGAGCATTACATTATTAAGTTTGTTATTATTTTGCATTTATTGTCGTGTTGTTGCCATTACTGTCATAGTTCATTTAGTCTTTCACATACATTTGGAAAATATAATTTTTAATAATTTAAGTCAGTGTGAAAAGTCCAGTCCTGATTTAGTGACAGAAGTGGACTTGTTACTCTGTGGGGTTATATATTTATTTTTGGTTGATACAGATATGAACAGGCAAAACTCGATTACAGCTGCAATAAATGGGCCATAACCACTTACATCCCAAAGAAACAACTATTTTGTTGCACTCTCCTCTCATGCTCCAATGCCAGTCTCCAAGCTCTTTTAGCGAAACAAAAAAGATATATTATTAAATAGGGACTGCTAATAATTTTGACTAACGTTTGCAACCCCATTTACAGGAAGATCGTCTCCGACCCCCCCCTTACCCCCTCTGTCAGAGCATGGCCCAGGAGACCAATCAGACGCAGGTGCCAATGCTTTGCACTATGGGATGTGGTTTCTATGGTAACCCTCGCACCAACGGCATGTGCTCGGTCTGCTACAAGGAACACCTGCAGAGACAACAGGGAGGGGGGAGATCCAGCCCCCCAGGAGAGAAAGGTAGGAAGATGGGACATGACCTATAAAAAGCAGGGGGAAGGAGGAAAGACATGAACTCAGTCAGAACAGGGGTTCACTGAAAAACACATACAGGAATGTTGGAATCTTGAATTTGCTAAAAGGGGTTGGAGAACAAGAGAACTACACTGGCATCAGAAAGCAAGAGAGTGACATCTCCATCGTGTTCCACATGAACTAGGGAAATAGCAATATAAGAAGATGATAATTAGAAACAAATAGAATGTTGTCCAATGCACAGGGCCCAAACAGCAGGTTCTGTGTTGGTGCTATCAGACTGTTCTGTTCCCACACACAGCTGCTACATCACCGGCAGGATCACCGGGGTCAGCTGTTGTGACCTTGGAGAGTACAACCTCAGAACCCAGCACAGAAGTGACAGGAACTCCACCTGAGGAACAAACGGCCAGGTATGTTGACTGACAAGACAGGGAGTTTGCTCAGACATTATTCTTTTTCCAGAGTCCTGAATAAATCATTTTGAATCGGTTGTAATTTGTATGACATTTATCAATTAAAAGCATAAACCAAAAATGTCTATGTTCTATTGTGTGTTTTTTTTTCTTCTTCAAAAAGCAAATCAGGCAACTTAAACGTCCGAAAAAGGAACTTTTCAATGTATATGAAACAGTCAAATGTTGCCTCTGATGATTAAAAATGACCTGTAATCACAATTAAGACCAGCAGCAAAAACAACGCTATTTGTATGTAGTTTTTATTAATGCTTTTGCATTAACAAGCAATTTACGGCAGGCAGACCGGAATATTCCAGAGAGTTACTAAATCAAAGTTTAAGTCGCTTCACCAGCATCATATTACCATTATTAAGCCTGCATATATACATTTTTGAGTAATAATATGAAAATAGTATGAAAACTTTGGCCTCTGAACTTGTAAATGTTGTTTTCAATTAAATTGTTAAAATGCCTGTTTAAAATTCACTAAATAATGAGTTCATCATTAGCTCCAGCACATTCTATTGTAATGCGTTCGTATTATTCCTCCTTTAATTAATACAAGAAGCTTGTTTGCTAACACATCTTGCCTCTGCAGAAAAATATATTTTCACATTTTACTGGTTTAATATGCATGAAAAAAGGAGAGTTTGACCTTCTTCAAGAGGGTTTTAAAACACTCTTGAAGAAGGTCAAGCAGGATGGAAACGTTGGTTCTTTAATAGATTACGATGCTGAGCAAGCAGTGTGCGGGATCTCCTTTTTTCATCTTAGTGCATTTTTATCCAACGCACCTGCATCAAAGTTTGCTGGATGTGCGAATGTTTCTAAATTACCTGGAAAACACAGATTACCCACATGAACCCGGTTCTAAGAGGAGTTGTTGGAGTAATTGGTTTATTCTTTCCAAGATGCCAACAAAGAAGTCCAAACGGCCATTTGGTCCCTTTGTGACAAAGTGTAGGGAATTAACAGAAGGGATTTGTGCTTGATCCATCTGTCTGTATAGTGTTAATCATGGATAGTTGGACTGAGTTCTGTATGTATGCACGTTTTTCTATGCCCCTGTCGGTTTGTAGTTGCTCTTGTCTTCTTGTCAAGTTGATTGTGAAAGCTCATCCAAGGTATTTCTCTAAGTAGTTAACAGGGAATGTACTAAAACAGATGAGAGAAATGAGCAGTCAGTCACCTAACAAAACAATGTGGTAAATTATGCAGCTAGATAAAATACGTAAAGAAAGATTTAAAAAAACTGTGTTCTTTTGTCAGAAGAAAATACTTTATTGTTTAAGATTGTGTTCACTCCGTTTTCCGAAAGATACATCATTAGTCAGTCAGGATGGCAACAAGGTTGCTAACTTTTTTTAGTAACAATATCTCTCTGCTAAACATTTACTCCAAAATAAATAACTTGAGTTACATCTTGATTTAAAGGTGGAGTCAGTGATTCTGGAGAACAATTGTTGTCAGAATCTGTGAATATCTCCTTGCGATCCACTACCTGTCTGTACTGTGTGTGTATGTGTGCTTGGGGGAAAAATCATTGTTAATACACAGACTGGGCTTTGTAAAAGGGCATGTTGCTAGATACGGTGGGCCTTTTTCCATATACACTTTGTTTACATACCAGTTTACAGAGCCTAGGTTGTGTATTAACACAATTATTTTGTTTAATGCTCTCACAGTACGGACTGGTAGCAGATCCTCATGAGATATTTGCAGATTTTGACTAAAGTGATTTTGACGACAATTGTTCTCCAGAATCACTGATTCCACCTTTTAAATATTCATTTATTTTTTGAAGTAAAAACTATAAACTTTGTAAATCATATATTTTTTTTTGTTGGTTTATGATTACAGTCCTAGCTCTCCCAGTCCAGTAACTCAACAGATGACAGCTATGAGCATCTCCCAGGATTCGGGGGCTGTAGACTCTGATCGAGCAGAGGCTGACGAGGGAGAAGAGGAGGGGACTTCCAGCAGCACAGGTAAACAGCACAGAAAACAATGGTCCTAGTCCACTTCAATCCCGACACACAGCAGTCCAGCAGCGGACCAGGGTTCGATTCCAGCCCGCGGTCGTCCTCTGCATGTCACTCCCCTCTCTGCCCCATTTCAACTCTGTCTCTACACTATCAATAAAGCATAAAAATGCCCAAAAAATATTTAAAAAAGAAAAGAAAAAAGAAGTCAGTGCTGTTGCAACATTGCACTGACTGGTTTGGGATGGTCCCTTTTTGATATTGCTTTAATACTATCTCTGTCATGATGTCTTTTGATTGGTGAATTGTCTTTTTGTTTTTTAGTTATTTTACCTGTTAGTATTAAACTAGTATTTATCCTTGAATATAAGCATTCATCTGATGAGAAATGGATGAATTTTTTCGTGATCTTTTGTATTTATCTGTGCTTTTTTTCCCCCACCAGATCCAGCGGGGGAAGCGGCGCAGGCTTTGTCTGATAGTGACCAAACTCCTGATAAAAACAAGAAAAAGAACCGCTGCTTTTCTTGCCGGAAGAAAGTTGGCCTTACTGGTAAGGATGGGAAGAATTTTGAACATATACAAATGAATTTGCTTTGCTGGAATTCTCAACTTAGCTGAAGGGGAACCACTGTCCAATTCCTTTCAAGTTCCTATTTTTAAATGAAGGAAGAGTTCACTTTTTTCTAAATCTGGTATTAATGCACAACCTCGGCTCTGTGAACGGGTGTGTAAACGAAGGGTATGTAAACAAAAGGAGGGCCGCCGTAGCTAGCAACATGCCCATACCGAGCCATATGCTATGCATTAAAGAGGACCTATGATACTTTTAGACTTTTATGACCTATAAACGTTGTTATTATGATTTATAGTCATGTTTAACCATACTAGCGTATCAAATAATTACATACATGCATTTAGACGTATTCCCTGTTTACCGTCTGGGGTGGCTATGCAGAGCACTTAACACTAGGGCAGCCGGTCAAGAATTCACTTGTTCAAATTTCCGGGTATCGTGTCGTCACGTTCTCAGATGTTTCCATGTATGGTAATGCTGCTCAAGCAAGCTCCAGCCATGCCCCCACCCTCCTCTCTCAGAAATCTCCCCACGCGCTGCTGGAAATGTTCCGGAAGGAAGGTAACCAATCACAGGAGGGGGGGGGGGGGGCTCAAAGCAGTGTGTGGAGCAGACTGCTGTGCTCGCTAGGGTGAGAGGAAGAGTGTCCCGAAAATCTACATGGTTTTTTGTGATGTGATTCGTGTCAAGTTGCTCTATAGCAGTTTTTAACAAGAAATTAAGACCAGAAAAGTAGTATAATAGGAGATCTTTAAAACCATTTTTTTCAGCGCACACACAGACATGTGTACGTATAGACATGGGAAGATATTTACTGATTTTTGTCAAAATTATTTTTACAACAAGCGTTCTCCTGAATTGTGGACAAATAACATGTCCAAAATCCAGATACCAGTTCATGGTTTGTTAAATGTTTAGTTTTTTTCTCCACAACTAAACACTGGTACAGACTAAGAGCAACATACTGCAGGTTAGTGGTGCATTTCACAGTGTACTGCTGGCCTCCATCTTTTGCGGAACTGGATTGTCTTTAGGATTCAGTTTAATCTGGTAATATTTCCATTTTAGGCAAAAGTTCTCAGTATGCATGTGAAAACAGCCTGATAATGGCAGGGCTCTGAGAGTCTATAATGGTTATATAAATATGTCCAGTTTAAAAGCAGTTGATAAAGCAACTATTCCCAGAAGAGCAACAGATAGGAGCCTTTCCACCCTGAGGTCTCAAGATGTTTATAATCAAAGCTTTTTAGGTTGGCTGACCTTATTTTCTTCTCTTTACTGAAGGTTTTGACTGTCGCTGCGGCAACCTGTTCTGTGCCATTCACCGTTATTCTGACAAACACGACTGTCCCTATGATTACCGGAGTGCAGCTGCCGCCCGCATACGCAAGGAGAACCCCATCGTTGTGGCTGAGAAAATTCAGAAGTTATGAGAACTGAGTGCAACAAACAAAAAAGTCTCTTGACTTTTGGGGAATTTTGAACAATGGCGACTCGGATGAAAACACCTGATATCACGGCTTCATTTGTTCATGGTAGTCTGAGACGGGCAGGGGGGTGGGGTGGTGAGGTCGCAGCCACTTTCCAGACGCTTCCCTTACTAGCATCTCCCTCTCTATACACCAGTGACTGCAGCTGAATGTGTGTATATGTGTGTGTGTGTGTGTGTGTGTGTGTGTGTGTGTGTGTGTGTGTGTGTGTGTGTGTGTGTGTGGTATGAAAGAGTGTGTGTACATTTGCTTGAGAGTGGGGGAGAGCCGCAGGGGCTTGGTGGTCATTAGTGTTGCTGTTTTTTTTTAATTATAATTTTTTTTTTTACCCCTTTTTGTTTCTCAACTTGGGGTGATTGTGAGCTTATTTTTATACAATCCCTTCCAAGGTAGTTGAAATGGGACAGGGGGCTGAGCTGTTTTGGAACGTGTCACAGCCTGGATAATGACACAGAGCTCAATTAAGGTCTATCAAGTTTAAAAACAATAATTTACCGGGAGGATTCATGTATCAGCTAGACCTTTTAAGGGCTTTGAAATATAAATTTTTCTCCCAGACTGAAAATGATGTCAACTTCTTGTCAAATTGGCCATTTTTTTCTTCTTCTCCTTCTTCACACCTCTTTAGTCTCACCACCTGTTGAACTCCCAATTCTCAGCATTTTCCAGAAGCGTTTCCCTTTGATATATTGACTTATCATACTGATACTGGGTGCATGAACAGTAATTGGAGGGGGAAGGTCGGGGAGGGCAGGGGTAGGGGAACCTAAGAACCTTGACTTAACCGAGTGATTGAATTCTGTGTTTTTATTTTATTTTGTTCTGTTGTATTGAGCGTATGACATCAGAAGATTATATTAATATATTGTAGTTAGCTTGAATTGTGTGATTGCATTCTATTTATTTTTTATGGTTTGGTTGGTCTGTGCTGGAGGATTGGCAGCATGTGTTTGCAAATCATTAAGATTTGCACTTAACCTTTTCAATTAGATTTAAGTAATTCCATCTTAATTATATAACCATTGAATAAAATAAAATAATACAAGCTCTTGACATGAATGAGTAGAGTCCAGTTAAGCCGTTTCAAACTACAATTGTGCAGTAAAATGTCAATCATTTTGGAAACAAAGCACAACAAAGTGTGTCTACTGCAGAGCATAACCTAATGTGCCACCCTACTCAGTTTTTTTTCAGCATCTGGGTCATTTGCAGTTTATATCTGGAGGAAAAAAATAAATTTGCCTTGTTTGATGATGCGACATTGTGTTTTAGTAATGCGGCATGTTCTCCTTGAATGCCCTTTCTGTTCTATGGAGTCAAGAGAGATGCTCCATGTTTCTCTAACCACCAGCAGACCACTGACACATGCTGAATGAAAACTGACCTGGGTCACAGTTACTCTACACATTGACACACTCAGCTAAAGTAAAGATTGTTGCAATGCTACAAGAGCTGCTTGCTGTGCTTTTACTAGATGCTCAGATTCTGACGAGTCCTCGCTAGGAAGACTGCTTCTAGCAAGCTTCTTCTAGGAAGATCCAAACTATGCGCATGGGTGCTGTCAAACGTACAAGTTACTGTTTTGTAACTGGCTGCACCGTTTGAATTGAAGCTAAAATCTTTTTAAAAGCCACACAGCATTAGCACAATGCATGGCTGGAACCCTAAGGTTCAAGTTAACAGGACTCTACTTTTTTTTTTTTTTCAAATGTAAATACCATATGGCTCCTATTCATATAGTATTATCTTATTGTAGTTTTTGCCAGATAATTAAAGTGGGGAACTAAGGTGAAGAATAGTACTATGTGTATTGAAGTGCTTTTCATAATTATCAAAAAAAAGAAGAAAAAAAGGAATTTGCCACACATTGCCCTGATTCCCCCCATCTTGTTTCCATTTTATTTACAAGTTGTTCACCACTTCATCTGCCATGTAATTTTTGATCTATTTTTAGTGAATGGCTCTACCATGAGTACAGGCGATGTGACTTCTATTCTACAATATACTAGTCAGATTGTTAACACCCCCCCCCTCCCCCGGAAATTTATTAACCTCACTGAATAACACAGTATCCCAGCCCCTTTTATACTGTTATTGAAGTCTATTCATAGCCTAGCGATATTACTGAGAGTTAAAAAGGTCCCTTGTGATGTGTAGAGGGACATTTGAAGCTTCATCTTTTTATTATCAAAAGCTTTCCTTGCAAATGTTTCTTGATCATTAAATATTTATGAAAGAGCCGTTGAAAAGTTGCAAGGACTTTATGCATCTTTAAAAAATAATCCAATGCAGAACACATTGGATGTAAGTGAAATGTTTCCTTGTGTGCACAGGATATCACGTGGGACCTGTGTTGCAGATGGACATGCCTTAATGGCTTTGTGACTTGGCATGCCAACACTTGAGACTGTTGACCTTGGATCCCCAAAAGAACCTGACTGTGATCAATTCACCACTAGAGGAAAATTGAAATCCAGAAGGAGTGTATGTGGATTCTAATGTGATTATTGTGTGCAAGGAGAATAATTGTCACACTTAGGAGGAACTTGTAATAGGAGCAACCCTGCAGTTTGGTGGTCCTAAAGGTGTATCATTATATATACAGAATATTCAAGTTTGCCTGCTGGGTTGATGACATTACATTACAACGCTCAGTTTACCTTATCCAGATTGAAAGTCCTTTCAGAGAAAAAAAGTCCCTTTATTGGAATGATTGTTCAGTTGTTCAGCTCTGTAAATCGTGAGGATTTCATGGTTTACACTTGGTCTTTTTTAAATTGACTGCTCATATCAAACCCCAACCCCTGTTTTTGAATAAACGTGAGCAGTTTGAATGTAAACCACCATAATCCACACAACAAGCTATAATGTTGTTTATCAAACTACATGGTCCTGATAATGACTGTATTTGGGCAGTGGACGGAGGCTCAGTTTTCTTGCATGATTGGGGACAGTTGGGTCACTAAAATAGTTATGGGCTGTTGGTGATGAAGGACTTGGCACCAGCAATTAGGGCAACCATACCTGAATAATCTCGATATTATCAGTACATACAGTATACGTTTCTTCCTTCTGTTCTGTCGCTTTGATAGCGTTTTGACGTCTTCAATCCTGTCTTTAGCACAGCCTTTCATAATCCACGTCTTCATCGTGCAAGGGTTTTGATTGATAATAATGATAAACCTGTCAGTTGGGATGATTCACTGCGGAACTAAAGACAAGTGACAATGATTTGATTCATTTTGTCTCTCAAGGTGAGCTTGAGGGACATCCAGTGAAAGGTTCACAGAGCTGTAGTCCCTGTCCCTTGGCACTCCAGTCCCCCAGAAAACACACACCAGATATCTTTTTTCTTTTGGTTTTTCTTTTAAAGATTTAGGATTGTATGATGTGTAAGAGTAAGTATAAAACAATAAATTCACAAAGTTTATTTTAAATTACACTTGTCTTTTGTATTATTTTTACATTGTTTTACAGTATATATAAATGTTGCTGGCTAAAAACTGGGATGCAATCTTCTAGAAAATGTAATAGGTAATTCTTAAAAAGTTATATGAAAGGAACCGGTGGATTTCTGCTGCTTCAGTACACTGCTGTGGCCCCACTGCTTTGTACTGGTATATTGTTTTCCATTACAAAGCAAAACACTACGGGCACAAATGGTAGTACACAATAGCACCTAATGTTCAGCTCAAATGCATGCTGTAAGAGGAATTGCCATGAGGGCCGCTTAACTGTGCTGAACTAAAAACACTTATTCTGTATTATGCATGAAATAGATTAATATCATATTTTTTTCCCACAGCATGCAAACAATGTACCCTCATTAACTGTTCTAGAGCAATTCATTTCTTTGCACAAGGTACAATAATAGAATTCCATGGCTACCCATGGTCCAACCACTGTCCAGGGGCCTGTGTCTTTGAAACCTTTGCTTGTGCAGGGGCAGTGTTGCCACAGTTACTTTGAAAAAGTAATCCGATTACTGATTACTAGTTACTCCTTAAAATAGTAACTTAGTTACTTTACTGATTACTTGATGTTAAAAGTAACTAAGTTAGATTACAAGTTACTTTAAACATTACTTTACAGGTTTTGAAACCCATATATCTCAATTTAAAACATGCACATATTAAGAATCATTGAAAATATATAAAATAAAGCTTGTAGGCTAGTAGCCTATAGGCATACTGTTTTCAAAATAATAAAAATTATGGTTTGAAAAATTTAATAAAAAAAAAAAACTTTTTCCCCCCATGAAAATAAATGCATTCCTCCAAAGTGCAGAGACAGTAGCAGTGTCTTTAAACTTAATGTGCTTGGCCCTTCACTCTCATGCATTAATTTGACTTTTCTCTGCGATGTCTCATGTGTTGATAGACTGGGTGTGTGCGGCCACCGGTCGCCACGTGACTATACGTTTCCAAGTTTTAAACACTTCTATCTCTTCAACGTCACCGTACCCGAATCCTAAATGTCCCCATAGCAGACGCCAGACGCTATATTTCATGGGGGGGGAGGGACGTTTGTTTTGCGCCACAGTTCAGCTTAGACTCGGCCGTAATGCTGCTGCACACACACACACAGACACCACACACGCTGCATGTCAGAGACGAGGGGCGCTACCAAAAAGACGAGAGGAGCAGTTGGAGCGTTTAGAGACACATGCGCGCACATTTATTTACATTAAATCGCAATCGCAGTCATTTGTGCAGTTATGTAAAATGTTTCACTAAGGAAACTCAGTGACTTTGATGAGTAACTTTAATCTGATTACTGGTTTGGAGATAGCAACGCGTTAGATTACTCGTTACTGAAAAAAGAGGTCCGATGCCCGGCATCACTGTGCAGGGGTTTGTGTCAATATTGCTATTGCATTTCAAAATGCTGTGTGCACCAAAAATTTAATTTGCCGCAACTAAATCAGGATATGACTATCACTAATCTGGAAAGAGGTGATCTGGAGCACAGTTTACACAAGAACTTCTAGTTAAGTGCAGCCAGCAACCAACAGTTGGAAATAAGGCATGAATTTAATAGTATGGTTAAGACCTTTTTCTTGTGGCTGTAGTTGGACTGAATGGCAAACAAGCTGGAGGGTTCAGTACAGTTATCTGTAATCTGAAGTAAAGGGGATTCCTTTTCCAGCAAAGCTTGTTCCTAAAGATGTCTCCCCCAAACTCCTTAAGGTGACTACACACTGGTCGCCATCTCCATAAAGTCACAGACTAATTATGCACAAGTATCTCATAAGACTCCATTTCAAAATACTGAAGTTGAACTATAAGTTAAGACATGGATTTAAGATACTTGCTAGGTTGGGATCATACATTAAATTGTGATAGTTAAAGGGGTAGGCCCTACTATGGAACTTTAAGGAATATCTTCTCAATAGCAGCAGCAGTGGCAGTAAAGTGAGCTGCAGCAACAAGCTGCTCGCGCCCGCAATGCGTACTTTCACTACGTCAGCGCAGGCGAGCAACTGTCAAAACAGTTAGCCTATGTGATTGACCAGATATAATCAGGGTTGAAGTAAGTTTTCTTGCACCATGTTTGTTTAAAGGTGCTGTAAGCGGAATGGTTCTTTTAGCTAACTTCCTGTCAGTTACTGCATTTAGCAGTCCCCTCGCTCGGCCCTACGTTACCACTGCGGTCTTCAAGCAGCAAGTTATCTAGCATCTTCTCAGATCCATAAGTGTGATAAAACATGATAAAAACCATCAAAACAGACATTGGAAGGATTTTTACCTGCTCCGCCAATGTAGGCGCATACACATTCACCCATCTGTTGCTCTGGCGTGCCCCGGCAGTGAGACCATGGAGTGTATACGAGTGAGACGAGTGTCGGTTCGAAGCGTTTTCTCTTCTGATTGGATAAAAAATTCGGGATACTCTAATAAGTTTATTTGCCGAGTATGCAAAGCAGCTGACTGAGAGATCGGCTTTATGAAACGCGCACATTATGAAGGTGATCACTGTATGAATAAAGAGCTATTTAACACTTAAATTAACAGAAATAAACAGCTTATTTCAACTTTAAATTTGGCTCAAGTTATGATTCTGACAGAAGTAGTAGGCCTACTCTGGCAACCGTAGATAGATGGTTGAGCTTCCTATTCTCCTGTTGTATATGGTTGTGTGCAAAAACGTCACATCCTTAGTGTTTTCGTGAAAAAATCTGACCTGATTCTTTTTCATAGACGTAATGTCTAAATTTTACAAGTTACATTGCTACCCGTTATAGGCTATGCAAGAGGCTATATCATATACATTGTTTGGGAAATGTTACATAGTGGACTTTCACAGTTTCGGTTAGTGCCACCAGGGAATACACGATTAATTTATGCCAATGAGGGTCCTCTTCACAAAGATAGACGTGGTTGTGTGTGTGGGTGGGTGTGGGAGTGGGAGTGGGAGGGGCTCATGTAGGCTACACACAGATTGACAGATACATGATACATCGTTGCCTTTGAGAATAAAAAGGTTATTTTTCTCAAAAGGTGCAAATTAACAAATAAGTTCCAATATATTATCTTTTGCCACACAGTCGTCCACGCTGGTAACAAGTGTCCCCTTAGGTTTTCCTTAAATGTGCAATGGAAACTTGTTACGTCACGTCCTGTCAGCTGTCGCTTCCGGATGCGGTGAAACAGCAGAGAAGGAGAAACACGGAACGTTCACGGATTAATTTAAATGACAAGACGATAGCCGTAAAGTCAGGAGGGACGCCAGAGCCGTGCACAATGGATTAACGGACACGTACACACACGTCGGAAACCGTGAATTAACAGTCTTACCGCAACTGTGCGTTTTTATTTTTTATGGTGTACCCGTGTTTAGGTCTTCTCGCTAGCTTAAGCCAGTGTAGCGTTAGCTCGGACGCGCCAGCAAATATCTTATATCTCCGGTAAAATATGACCTGTCGTTTCCGTTATTCTTGATATATCACTCATACTTACAGGAGGGAGTTCAATTGTGCCTGTCTGGAAAGCGTTTGGAGTTTGTTTTGGTCACTTTGAGGTTAACACTGTATTGGAAAAGCTTCTCCGTCGCTGTCAACAGAAGTTAAAAACACAGAACTGAACTGAAGAAAATTAACGTTCTCCTAAAATATCCAGGAAAAGGTGTATTGTTTCTGAAGTCACTCGTCAACATCTTAAGCAGTGGACACAATGGGTGTGACCTGGACTTCAATCTCAATACAGAAAACACGACAGATAATACTTAGTAAATAACACTTCCCTGTCAGCCCGGAGGGCTCCACTACTTTTTCCCTCTTCTGCTGACGGGGCAAACCGGTATCCGGTGTTGAATTTGGCTGAAGTGGAGGAAGTCTTCCTTGTTTTAATATTTGTTTTTGACTTCTACTTCTACTTAGACTTAGGCTCTTAAGCTCAACAGGTAGGTCGACTGTTATACCGTTCATGTAGCCAATGTTTGGGATGATGTCATGTAGGGATCCTTCCAATAATCATTTTCATGTTTGGTTTAGGCTATTTATGTTATGTATTCTTAAATGTGTTTTAGTAATGAGTTCTAATCCTGATGGTTTACCAGAACTGCAAATGAAGCCCTAAACTACATTTCTTAGTTTGATAAACTTTTAATATGTTTGTATGTAATTGATTGGTTGGTTAACAAAAAAAGCCAAAAATAATTATGCAACTGTTTTGATAATTACTCATTTAAGTCATCTATCAAACCAAAAATGCTCAGAATTTATTGGATCCAGCTTTTCAATTGGGAGAGTTGAGAGACACGTTTCTTTGACTTGTGTTACAGTAAACAAAAAAATCAGTCTTAGACTGCTTTCTGAAATAATAAACAAAAAACACATTTGAAGCCCTTTTATGACATTTATATATTTACAACCTTATTACTCTTTTTTTTTAATCAATAAAATAGTCTGCAGATTTATCAAAATGAGATAAGGTTATAATGACAAGCAAAATACTCCTCACATATAAGCTGTTACAAAGGAAATATTAAACATTAATACCTGAAGTTATTAAAGCAAATAATAGATTATCAAGTTATAACCTGATCTTATATACTGTAGATATGTTCATGGCCGACTCCTTATTTAATTGCTTGTACACTCTGACATGTCACAGAGTAGCTGCTGTAGAAACATTTCCACTAGTATCACTTCTTGCCACACTGAATGCTTTGTACTTGTGACATTGTGATGAGTATCTCATTGTATTTAAACGCTGGTGACGACGGTGTGTGGATTCATTAGCGCAGACAGTGACCCTCTTTTATCGTCCCCTCCCTCCTGCACAGTAAAAAAAAAAAAGGATGAATGGCCTCTCTCTCAGTGAGCTCTGCTGCCTGTTCTGCTGCCCGCCTTGCCCCGGCCGCATCGCAGCCAAACTGGCCTTCCTGCCCCCTGAGCCCACGTACGCCTTTCTGCCCGACCCAGAGGCGGGCCCCGCCGCGCCGGGGGCAACGACGGGCACTGCCGGCCTGCGGACGAGGAGCGGAGCCTCTGTCTCTGGAAACACAGGCGCCGTGGAGGGGAGATGGAAGCTCCACCTGACCGAGAGAGCAGAGTTTCAGTACTCGCAGAGAGAGCTGGACACCACCGAAGTCTTCCTCACACGCTCCAGCCGAGGGAACAAAGTGGGCTGCATGTACATCCGCTGTGTTCCTAACGCCAGGTATGTTGTTTGTTTTTTTATTTTTACACAAGTTTTTATTTCTCTTGTTGCAAAGTTTCCTTGAATTCTTCAAGGTTTTCTACAGTTTTAGCTTGACAGCGGTAGGGTGGGTGGGGTCGGGATGGGGGGTATCTAAATAAAGGTCTAGCTACTACCTGCCTTGTCGGTGTGTGACAGTTCTAATTGACTGATTTGTTTGTGATGTTTAAAAAAAAATGCAGCTTGTTTGACCTTCTTTATTATTTTTTTATGACAGTTGTGTCACACACTTCCTCAGAGATGTTTCCACTCCCTCCCTATCTTGTCTGACTTCTTTCACTACTCACATCCTGGGCCATTGCCTTTACTTGTTGACTCAGAGATTTTCTCCTTCCTGCTTTTCCATGGATCCCTGCCATTCATTTTAACAGTTGCTTTTCTGCTTCAAAGATCATCCTGTTTTGTTCCGTTGGTTTGTAGGATCTTGAATGTTGAGTTTCACCTGTGCTCGGTAATTCTGGATCCTGATAAGGATCATTATGACAAAGTGCTCGATGTGAACGTTTATAACTTCAATCGTCCTGCTGCACGGCACCTATGCTGATTCCTTTACCAAATCAATTAAAAAGACCTGGACAGTCTAGTATTACAGTCGGAGTCTGTGTATATCTTGTGTTTATGTCTATCTAGTATTACACAAGAATGAATCCCAAACTAGAGCTGATATGGCAGAGTCATTGTTATGCCACATTCTGAATGGAAAGGCCAACAGCACAGCCACGGGCTATAAGGGCTCATAAACAAAACCACTGACGAAGGATCTCAAAACACACAGTGTGTAGAGAGAGAGGATCTCATTTCTCCCGGTAGCACAGCGTGCATTCATGAATAAAAGGCCAGCCGCATTCTTTACAGTGGATACTCTGCTTCTCAGGTTGTACAAAATATCTAGAAGTAAGAGTAATTTGACGTGGTAATGTAATCCTCCAACCAGCAGCCCTTTTAGACCAAGACATTTTGGCCCGAGTTCAAGTAACTTTGCTCTGTTTATCTTTACAGCGGCTTGCTTATGGTTTGATTTCGGTGTAGAGTTACACGGTTGGACTCATGGACGGACACATGTGATGCACTGACTGTCTGCCTGGATTGATTTTTAGTTTGTTTGTGTCCGTTAGTTTCAATGTTATTGTTAACCTGTCACGTGACTCTCTCTGCCTCGAATGAAGTCCAGTAGAATGTGTGTGTCATATATCATACATACACTTGAATCAGGTATCAGATCATTGTTAATATTCCTTTGTTTCATTTACTTTTTCATAGACATAGACATACTAGATCCTGTTAAAAAGGCCCACTCATTTTCCAAATATATATTTAAATACTATTTAGAAAAATAACTAAAGTAATTTGCGATTTTAATTAAGGACATTTCTCATGTCACTAGAGGCTCACAATATAAGTGAAAATTATTTGTATAAACTTTTGATTTTGTGCCCGTCTCCTTATCTGTTGGCCTATGTACTAACTAACCCATCTGTTTTGCATGTGTGTCCTCTCAGGTTCACAGTGCTCTTCTCCCATGGGAACGCAGTGGACCTGGGCCAGATGAGCAGTTTCTACATCGGCCTGGGCACCCGCATCAACTGCAACATCTTCTCCTACGACTACTCAGGCTACGGCGTCAGCACCGGCAAACCCACCGAGAAGAACCTCTACGCAGACATAGACGCTGCCTGGCACGCCCTGCGCACACGGTATGTGTCATGGTATACTGTATGTGTCCTTCAAAAAGGGTTGATTTATCACACGCCGCTGTCTTGCCCTGCTATGACAGCATTTTAATTGTGTTTACATAATGAGTCAATCAAACCGTATTACATAATGTAGATGCATTTTAGAAAGCAAGAAAAATAAAAGATGGACGGAAGAAGTTAAAGTCAGTATATGTAGATGCGGCCAGGACAGTGCTGGGAGGAAGAGAGTGCAGGAGAGTTGGGACAGATGCCATGGGAATAAAAAAATCAGATGGATGGATGAAGAGAGGGGAGGGAGGGGTGTCTCTCAAGGACGTTGTGGTGTGATAAAATGTCTCATTAGTGAAAGAGGAGCTGCCTTAATGCAGCTGTTGCCCCAGGAAGACATGACACCACAGATAACTGACTCAGGGTTGGTTTAGGTGAATTTACATTCATTTGGTTGTCATTCTTCACTATGTAATTTCAGCATGTTAATTACTTTTTTTCTTTTTTTTATTCGATTAAGTCAGTGAAAAACTCATTTTAAACACATTTCCATAATAGTGCTATTGCAACTGTTAATATCTCTCACTGCTCTACTTGGTATGTGCTAGACTTTCCATAAGCCTGAACTGTAAGGGTTTCTCTGTGTCTTTGGTCTTAACCAGGTATGGCATTAGCCCAGAGAACATTATTCTGTATGGACAGAGCATTGGTACAGTACCCACTGTTGACCTGGCGTCGAGGTATGAGTGTGCGGCAGTGGTTCTTCACTCACCTCTAACATCTGGCATGAGAGTGGCCTTTCCTGACACCAAGAAAACATATTGCTTCGATGCTTTCCCCAAGTAAGTATCGTGTTTTGATTTTGTTTGTACGCTCACCCAGTCTCCGTTTAGTAGTCTCAAATAAAATATGTTTGACACTGACTGATGTGTATTTTGATTCTATTATACTGTAGTTATTATTGTTTAAATACCCATAAAAGATATTTTTGCATTTGGATATGGATGGAATTAAATATATAATTTGCTGTAAGGGTTTCGTCAAAGGAATATTTCAACGACGATGAAGCGTTTATAATCTCGTCTGTCTCATAAAGCCCTTAAATAAAGTATTCATTTGAACACGGCACACTTACGCAGCCTGTTTTGCTGCCAGTTGGCATTTCCACATAGTTGCAGATCTGCCAACAGAAGAGCATAATTGCCACTTGCACTTGTGAAAGTGTTTCTTGTCCAAGATAAACAGCCGCGCTGAAAGAACAACTCTGCTTCTTTTCAGGTCACATTGAGTTGTTGTGTTTGGATCTGATTTTAGTTTTATTTTCACAGATGTGCGTAGTTATGCTTCAGATAAGTCACACATTACAGCTCTGTGTTATCTTGCAGGAGTGGTATTTTGCTGCATTGCTGCGGCTCACACTTGTGTCACTTTATGCGTTTCATCTACACATTGTAATGTCATCTGTCAATACCATCGTCATATCACATCAGTATTTAGGCGACCACCTCAGTGTAGTTCAGTGATCTGCAATGAGATGCAGTCATGTGATTCCCAGATTTTCAAAAAGTGGTAAATAGCAGCCTGTTACTTTCACGCAATAATGTCTTGTTCCATATCTCCTTTTTTGTACCTGAATTTTAACTTGGATCTGCAGCACAAACAGTTTTTATTTTTAAACCTCGGTCACTAAACTATTGTCCTTGGCCAGACAGTAACAAGACAGAGTAATGCTATCATTAGCCCGGCTGTATCCCTTGTGTGCTTGTTGTCAGTTCAGTTGTAGTGGCTGAGTCTGTGGAAGGTCAATAGCAGCCAACGTCAGCATTAGGCTAGCCCCAGATGGTACAAGTGGGTGAGTAGCTGAGGTGGTAAAGAAACCAGGGAAGGCCTTGCTGTGTGTGTAGTGAGCTGAGAAAGCCTCCAGCATTCGCCTGTTGTTCAAATTCAAAGTGGGCAGCTGGCATCCCTCCTTGCTCCATCTGATCAGTGTGTGTCTTTCTCTACTGTCTTTATTCTATGGGATGACTTTACAATACTTTTACATTTTGTCCATCTTTTGCTTTACTCTTGTTTTCTGTGCCATTCACACTGGTGTAACCTTAATTTGCGCATATTATCATTTATCTGCACTTGGGCTGCAGCACTGTTATTTTTCAGTCAACGATTAAACACATTGTACTGAGCAAACATATTGACACCATAATATTCCATTAGTTTCAAATCAATGCATATGTTTCATAGCCATTAATGTTTTAACACCGAGCAATTGGGATTTTCTTATTTAATATATAGCAACATATTTTTTCTCAGAGCGGCTCACTGACACACCATTAATTTCACTTAAAAAAAGTGCTTTGAGTGTGACTGCACATTACTATTACCCTGACCTTCTTTGTTTATATACTGTATACAGTTGGGTGGGGATGGGAACTAAAACAAATCTGATTTCTTTTTTTCTTCTCCTCTTTGCAGCATTGAGAAAGTGTCCAAAATCCCGTCCCCGGTGCTCATCATCCACGGGACAGAGGACGAGGTGATTGACTTCTCTCACGGCCTGGCGCTGTTCGAGCGTTGCCCCAAGGCGGTGGAGCCTCTGTGGGTGGAGGGAGCGGGACACAACGACATTGAACTGTACAGCCAGTATCTGGAGCGCCTGCGTCACTTCATAGGACAGGAGCTGCCAGCACAGCACGCCTGACCATCGCCACAAAAAGGAGGACCATGCATCAACATTGTCATCACCAATTTCTTCTCAGCCCAATGAAAGCTTCATTACTACCGTGTCCGAGGTGGAAAGTGTGTCCAAGAGTCATCTGAAGCGTCCACTCCATATCTTACCAAGACCTCACGGCGGGGTGTGTAATGTGTGGCATTCTGTAGTGGTTAGTATTGGTTGCCCATTATGCTTACGATGGACCACTGATTGATTTGACATGAGGTAAAGAAGTGTGAGTTTGAAGGACAAACTGCAATTTTTTCTTGACAGTTATTTTAACAGTGCAGCTGCTGTGTCGAACAGTACATGGCAAAAAAATCCTTTACTGTGCAATGATATGGACAGTGTCCAAAGGAAAGAGACTTTAAATGATAAGGAAATTAAAAAATACAACAAACTAATAGGTAATCATGTAGGTCAATAGTGTCCCACTCTGATTTCCGCTGTTAACACAAATTAAATAAATGATGGTGAAGCATGGGAAACATCTGAGAGGGCTCCCTCTCTCTGTTTCTGACATGTGTTGTGGAATATTCTGGTTTTTCTAATCAAAATTATAAAACAGGTTTGTGACCAAGTTCTCTACATTTGGTTATTTAAGTTACACCTGTATGATATCATGCAAAATTAAAGCCCCACAATAAATCCGGATTTAACAATATTCTCACTTTTTGTAGTGTTTGGTTGTGTTGTGTTGTGTTGCATTGGACTGCATTGAATGGTGTTTCTTATATTTTATCCTGGAAATAGAGATGGATTTGAACTCTGCGTGTAGTTTGTCGCTGTACTGAACATTCTGCTCAGGTAACCCTCTTTTAGACTTTAGATTCAGATTGTTCCACATTCGTTTGTCTTTGTTGTTTTATATTCAGTCGGCTAGATCTCCTCCGATCTGTTGAGCAAAGATTTCTGAAAAGATTTTCATTCAGTGTGTTGTTTGTTATAACTAAACCCAAGTAATGAACCAAACTACAAATGATAACACTTTGGTGCAAACCAAATGTAGTGGAAGAGGGCCCTGTCCTCTTTGTCAGTCTTGGTCGGCTTGTCACAGCTGTCAACAAAGTTCCTGTTTCCTTTACTGTGTGGAACAGAGAGGCACCACTATAATTAAACAGGCCTTTGTTATATATACTTTCAGCCTGTTTTCATCTCCCCTCCTGTCAATATTTCTTTAATGCTGTCTGACGGCCATCTTACCCATTTGCACTCCATCTCAAGGGGCACACTTTGTTAATTGGAGAAGTTAAGGAAAACCTTACTTTGAATCAAGTCTTTTATGATTGTGGATTTTTCTCATTTGAATGCTTAATGAACTTCACTTTCTGACTAATGTACCTGTCCGTATACAGTCAAGCACAGTGACGGATGTTTTAAGCGCAATATAATGCCATATCGTGGTTTATTTTATTTGTTGAACAGCTGCAATAGAATTTAGACACATACGCATTAGAATTCCGATTGACAATGTTTTGGCACAATTATTGTCCAACATGATGAAAATGCTATTCCATCATTGCTATTCTATTGTAGGACGTAAGATAGGCTAGTCGTATGTGAAGAACAAGCCTTTATTCAAGTCTATTTCCTGTCTTAGTTTACAGTCTTTACAAAAATTGCTGATATCAAGTCTGTTTGTCGACACATACACGTCCCACCTAATAGTGCAGTGTTTTTACTTATTTTAATCTTGGTAACACTATTGATTTTGCCTAACGGAAATGAGTATCCAAGTACTACAGTACCCTTTTTCTAGCTGCTGGTGTGATTTTTATAACAATTGAAAACCATCTCAAACATGTTGTATTGCCATTTAATTATACGCTATTTAAGGGAAGCATCACTAACAAGTATAGTTGTACAGTAAATAGTCCCACTTTGCTGCAACACCATTTTTTTCTTGTGACATTATTGTAATGAGTATACAACAGGAACTGGCACAAGATTATATTAGCTGACTGTCCTGTTCCTTTCTATTGCCCATTTTACATTCAGCAAACTCCTTGAGCACAAAATCCCTTCATTTTCCCACTGACGCTTATTTTAATTATTAACCACAGAACATGAGGCGCAGTCGAGGTGCAACACTCACCAAGCCCTAACCAAAATGATTAGTTTATCTATGGCTATACATTTTATAGAATTGTGTTTTTATCTACTTGAATCGTTTAATGTGCGCCATAGACATTAAATGTTGCACCTTTTTAAAACGTCTTAGTTAAAAGCTCGGATTCCTGATTTAGGAGAAGTCGGGATATTCAGGTCTTTCTTGTGTTTGTATGAACCAAAGTGTAACTTTTCTCTGTTTTCTTTTTTCTTTATTTTATTGCACTTCACCCAGTGTAGTTGCTCTTTTATGTTGCTATCTTTGTAACCAAAGCTTGTTATAGTTTCAAATATGTGGCATCAAGAGTTTGAGAAGCATATACCAAGGTGTGGGTGTTTTTGTTGTTGTTTTAAGCTTTTAAAAAGTAACATGTGTTGATGCAATACAGCATAGATAGACCGAGTGGGAAGATTAAATAACAATGACAGGTGGAGCTTCAAGGAGACGAATGAAAAGCTTTTGTTCAAATGTTTGGATATCTGGTGTAAATCTTATGTTGATACCATTTTTGGCATCACACACTGTTATCCACTGTGTATTACACAGACTTATTTTTAGTTTTGAAAGAATTTGTCTTTTTTTCAAAGATATAAAAAGAGAATAAGTAGTTAATAAATCATAACCAAAACATTTAAATTCACTTGTCTTTTCTTTGTGTCTTTCTTTTCAAGGTGTTTTCCTCTGCCAGGGTGTCTTTTTTCACTATTTAGATGAGCTTTTAACTGTGAGCGAAGAAGTATTTTCTCCTTTAAAATCAGACAGGGATGTCCACACACGTTAGTCCTGGCTGTGGGTGAATAATGACCTGCCCGCAGTGAAAGGCCCCATTGGGAAAGGAAAGAGACGGATCCAAGAGAAAAAAAGGCTTGGGTTAAGAATTGTCTGATGAGTAAATTAGTCTTTAATTGCCATTGTTTCCCCTCCCCTCCCCTCTCCTCCTCTGTGAAGGCAATGTGCGTTGTGATGGGCTTGTTATCATCTGTGCCAAAAAAAAAAATAGACTGAAATGATGTGTTTTAATTAAACCAGTACAAGGACTCAAGGTCTGTCCCATCACTGTCCACCACCATGTTCAGATGTGGGGGAAAACCTGGACAGATGGATTGTAAGCTGCACTCTCCCCCTCCTCCTTCCCACACACACACACACACACACACACACACTTACACTTGTGCCAGCTCTTTTTCAATGGACTACTACACAAACAATCTGGTTTCCCACTCAAATGCTCTTACGGATGAAAAGCAGCTGCTGTGGAGGCACACTCCCCCCTCCCACCCCCTGCATATAAGGCAAAGTTAGTGTAGCCTGACCTACTGCATCAAACAGCCCTTCACCCTCAAAAGGGATGACGTTCACACAGCACTGAGCACAAAAAGCTTTTAATGTTGACATGTATCAAAGGGCTGTGGATGAGCTGGGTCTCAACAACAGAATAATTAAAACAACAAGCCTCACGAATCAAAGAGCTGCCTTTTTACAATCACAGAGTATAAAGGGCCTGGATGAAAACTGTTTGATTGGCACATTGAACTGACTCCAAACAAGGCCGCAGATAACCCATAAAGGCCATGATTGGTTAGACAAAGGGACACACTCTAGAAATTTAAGAAAATAGTGCAAAGTATGAGAACAAATTTACCCAAATGAAGGTAATTGACTAACACAAAGTCATTATTTTTCAAGTGTCAGGTCCTTGTTCTTCACTGCATGTTTTGTCATTCAGATGTTTAGCAATTTGACAAATCTTTTAAGCAGCCTTGCACATAATACCTGACCAAGTCAACCACGTTAGCCCTTGACCAGTTACTGTATATTAAAACAATGCAATCATCAATTTCTTCTAAAGCATGTTTCTCCTTACATAAGTTACATTGTCACTTTCTTAGCTCATAACTCACCTTCTTGCCTTCTACATCATTAGCCTATAGGGCAGTGACAGAGACATTTATGAATAAACATAAACTTATATACTATGTTCTCGCGGCTCAATCATACCAGGAGTCTCCAACATGATGAGTTCTGGCCTTTGATGAAAGTGTTGTCTCTCCATCATTCAAAGGGAATTGCAACATGCACAAGCTTCCTCCCATACTGAGGTCAGGAACATTTAGTGGTAGAGAATATTTCCTCCTTCAGTATTGTGCTGCATTTTTATTCGAAGCCAGCCAGCATGCCTGCTAAGTTTATATCTGCACTTTTGTTTCTCATTACCATTTTTGCAGAGCATCTTTGGCCCTATGCATTATGTATATCTTGTTGATGTTTTGTGTTTTTTTTGGTCTTTGTAGTCCATGGTGGATTCTAATGTGCTCCCATCCTTAATGTTGTTTTTGTGTGTGTGTGTGTGTGTGTGCTGGACTCACTTGGGGAGTGCTCCAAAACACAGAGCTTTTTTCTGTAGAATGTAATTGCAGATATACTATTGGGAATGCACAGTATATGTAACTAATATTGTCTGTCCCTGAGGTGGGAGGCCATTTATTTATACTTTGCCTGGTGTGGCTTTGGGAAGAGACTTGCTCCACTTTTATGAACTTGCATTCAATGTTGCATTTGTAATCACATAGATCAAAAAGTGCCCTGCATATGGAGAGACCACCTGTTGAGGCCTGTTCACTGCTGCCAGCTACCACAAAGAAGCTGAATGATCTTAGAGCAAAGAAGCTCCACATTTTCTTTCTTTATCCAAGTCAAGTTAATAAGAAAAGAAGTAAACAGTGTTTACTAATCACTGCTCTAGAATGCGTGGGGTGTATAATAGTACGCCGCAGTTCAGTGTCTGGGTCCCTGCACACTACGGAGCACACAAACACTTTTTTATGTTACTTAAAGTCATGGTTTGCTTGAGATCTTTGGCTTGTTGTGACCTTAAAATGAACGGATACATGGTCTGCTGGTGAAACACTGTCTGGTGGTCTTCATCTATAGCCACAAGTTCAACCAAAGAAGGAGTCTTGCTTCTCAAATGTTTTTTTTTGTGCTATGATTTTTTATATCAATATTTCAGGTTTGAGTCTGAAAGGAGACAACAAGGCCCTTCAATATCTACACAATTATTTAGTTTGCGTTGTGCCTGTTGGTGATCTGTCTTGAAACAATGAAGCAAACTCAATTAAGACATATATAAACATATAACATACAGCTGATAAAATGCACTTTTTGTTCTTTCAGTTGAATTGTGATTGGCTGCTACTCCACTGATTTCCCACATACTCTTGATTTTGTGGGAAATATACATTTCACTTGTTTTAGTGTGTGAATGGTTAAAAAAAATTAAATAAAAAAGAAAAGAAAACAATGAATGATTTCCTAAAGTTATGTCCTTTTTTGTGTTTTAAATAAATTCCTGTGAATGTCAAAAGTGCCGGTTTGTTCTTGAATTCCTGGAAGAGTGACCAGCGAAGGAAGGTTGTGACTGCTGCGTTCAAGTCAGCAAAAATGTCTTGCACTCAGCAAAATGACTTGGGCTCCGTCCAAAACAGACTCTGGTCCATTTTATTGATGAAGTCACTCCTAACAGTATTAGGGCATGTTGTCTTTTGCAGAATGGAAAGTTGCAAATTCAGAGATGCCTGCATTAATCCAATGCACTCAGAAGAGTAATGATTGCGTAGTTGATTGTATTGTCAGATACATGTGCCTTGTGTCTGAACAAAACTACTCTAATTAAATGTTAAAAATGTTATGTTACCCATTATTGTTTCAGGGCACACATCCAAAGATGAGAGGGAATAAAAAAACACACAGCCACAGCATTATAAGCGTTGTAATAATGATAATAATTTATTGATTCATTCAGGTAGAGGAAGAGTCTTTGGCAATGAAAAAAAACACAGGAAGTGAGGGTGATTTAATGAGGACCTTTTAAAGTGAAGTGCTGCATGGAGGCAAACGATGGGCCAACTGGACTATTAACGTTAGTCCATCAGTGAACCAGTTCTCCTGGGGTATAGGCCAAAATATGCCTCTGTGTGTGTTATCTGGAAATGTGTTGCTGTTATGCTGTAATGTGACAGGTGAAAAATGTTGGTGGTGGGCTGCGAAACTATGATGGTAATGTGAATGAGGAGTGTGCCCAGGAGACAAGCTATGTAATGATGTGTTTGGGCTTTTGTGTGTTGTGTAATAAAGTGAAGTGTCCATCGGTAAATAATTCCAAATGTATCACACACTGGCTTATTTTCTTTTAATTATTTTTTTATGAAACTCAGAATTTGTTATTCCTTTTAAAAAGTCCTCTATCACTCTCCAATCTGGCATACATTTCTGGCCTGAATTGTGTTACAAAAACATATATAAAATGCAACAATGACAAAACAAAAATATAGTAATTCATTTAGTGAAGAGGGAGATAAAACCGCTTACACAGCGGCAGGCTCATTCTTCAGTATTCACATCCCATTGGCATCTGCTACCAACTGACAAGTGCAACTCTATAGTTCATATAATGAAGGGCAAAGAGGTACAAGTATGCATTTTTTTAAGACACTCTGCATGGTGTTTTCTATTCCAGGAAGTCCGTTCCCCACATCTTCATTGCTCTTGTACAAACTTTACCTTGTTCTGAGACTGAAGAGGCGAGGATGGGAGGGAATATCTTTCTGGATTAGAAAGCATCACATATTGCATCTCTACATCCTTCAAATAGGGCAGGTAAGGCCATTAAGATATTTGCCATGGACTTGTTAAAACCAAGTAATGGAACCAATCAGAATGCACATAACACTGCATTCGTCACAAAGCTCACAATATGAGAGAGGCTGAACACACACATACACATACACACACACACACACACACACTGTGCACAAGCTGGACACTGGCAGCTAAAATGCCCGACAAAGGGGGAAACAATGACATCACAGCTCCTGTCAATTAATGAATCAATATCATTCAGAATACTGCCAGAGGTCCATTCATTCATCGATAAAGGCAACAGGACATGACACTAAGTCCACTTTCTCCTTCTTCTCCACCATCCATCTTCTCTTTCTGCATTCATTACACTTCTATCACCGGAAAAGCTACACATATCACAGGACAACAAAAACAACAACAAAAAAGTTACGTTTGTTCATTATCAGAATACTGTTGGAGGTTTAGGAGTATGGCTGCTCCCGATTCATGTGCAAAACCCTGTGGTTGTAAAGAGTGGGGACGAGGCCACTTGGGGCCGCTGTTTCACTCTGTCACAGGCGTCACTATAGTCAAAAGGCAAGTCCCACTGGCACAGCAGTCACACTTTTACACGTCCATTGTTCCATATTAAGGCGTAAAAAGACAAGAAAAAAATGGAGGATGGCACAGTTCATGGTTGAGACTCAACTTGGCCAGATAAAGAGTCATTGTGGCGCTTCTTAAAAAGTCTTATCGGGGAATGCATCAGAAGTCCTTACTGGAGCTCTTAATGAATTTCTCCATCCGAAGCCTCCTCATCTACAACCCGACATCAAGTCCCCCCCCTGTATATTGTTCCCATTGGGTTGGTGGTGTGGGTACGTGGGCAAATGGCTGGGTCTCTGCTGTAGCTAAGGGGTGTCACAATGTAACCTTGCTGAGTCTCAGTGACAGACTGGAGCGGTGCTGCGCGCGGGGCAGAGTGGAACTGCAGCGGCTGCGCAGCTGGACCGTCCGACCCGTGGAGCCGCGCACACGCAGCAGGAAGTCAAAGTTGGCCGAGGTGTTCATGGCGTAAAAGACGTTGGCGTTGTCCGGGATCACCAGTTCTGAGAGGAGACAGTTAAGATATCATTAGTTTTATGGTTCTGTCAGCGATACATTTGATTTCATGTTGGCTCATGAGTGAGTTTGGAAACAAAATTGCAATAACTAAAAATTTTGACTTGCAGATACAAAAGGGAGTTTCCATCATAGCTTTTAATTAGATTCAATTCAATTCCAAAAACATTCATGTCTATCGTATATAGTGGACGGGAAATGGCCTTCAGTTTTGTGGCTCCAACAACATAACACTCACATGAAATCACACAAACAGTTCAATATAATAGTAAAAGCACATGTTTAAAAACAAAGATGCATTACAATGTTGTCTATTTGGCCTTGTTTAAAGTGCATATTGCATCTGGCTTTTTTTCAACCAGAGGTACTCTGAAGCAGAATTTATATGGTGGCTGCTGCAATAGCTACTATTTTCTGTATTCACCCTAAATATCTGACTATATGCTCGACATTATATGATATATATTTAAAAGACCACCCCCAGAGGTTCTATGAAAATAATGAATGGGGCTCAATTAGAAAGTTATTTTTTTACCTCTCTCCTCAGAGATGACTTGTACCAGCTCGTATCCCTCCTCCGGCTCTACCTCCAGGTTGTGCTTCGCCACAGCTCTCGAAATGACAGCGGGAGTCTTGTCTTGATTGGTCAACTATTTGAGGGAGCAAACGTTAACATTACTCACACATACAACATACAGTATATCATGAAAAAACTGTAAAGCCCTAGAACATATCACTCCCACGGGAACAGGAACACTCTTATCTAGTGTATTTACCAATATGCTCTTGTAGAGATTGCCGTTGCCTTGCTCAAGACTGACTCGTATGATGCATGCGTCTTGGGCCTGGGTGTTATAAGTTGGGGCTTGAGTCGGGGAGCTGGGGGACATGGGTGTGAGGGAGAGGGAGCGTCTGTGTGTGCAGAGGGGCAGAGAGGGAGACGTGGGAGTGATGGATACACTGGCTGTAGACGAGCTGGTGTCCATGGAGTGGAGGGAAGTACAAGAGGAGGATTCTGATAGCTGAGGAAAGAAAAAATACAGATTTTAACTACAGACACACAGGACCGTAATCTGGACAATTTTCATTCACAAATGCAATTGGAAGACTGGAAATACTGGCACAAAGTAGCATGCTCAAAACAAATGAACAGAATTGTTTATCTTATGATACTTTGCCTCAAAAAACAGCGTTTTGACTGTATGCAAATTAAAAGGGTGAGAGGAACAAGTAAAAGGAGTGTATTTAATTGCCAACTTTCATCTACACTCGAATTTGGTGAATGAGACTTCAGTCCGAACAGACACGGATGTGATCAGCCAACATGATGTCCAATGTAGGCTAATCTTTTTTATCCCCCTGTAAACACTTTGAATGGCCTTGTGTCTGAATTGTGCTATATAAATAAACTTGCCTTGCCTTGTATTATTTGCTTCTTTATTTAATTAATTCTTTATAAATAAGATTAGTCGTAGAGAACATTTTTGAAAAAAATTAAATTAAAATAAAATAAAATAAAAGGTCATCAACTAGTTAGTAGGATCAATATGTCAGTCTTTCGAAACAGGATAACATAGTAATTAATCATAGAACATTTCTCAGCAGAGAGCGAGCATCATTTACCGCCAGCCTTAAAAAAAAAGCAGAACTAAAGTAAAATTAAATGTGTGAAAGCTGTTGGTTCAAATAGGTTTGGAGAAGATTCGGTAAACAGAACACATCACTACTATTAGGTCTACCATTAGTTAAGCAATCGGGTTATTCTACTCATGTTATTTGATTTTGTGGCCATGTAAAAAAAAATCATCATTCAATTAACATATTTAGGTTTGAAACATCATGTTGTCTCATAGTAGATTAATAACACTGGAGACACAAACATAATGATCAGCCCCCCCCCCCCCCCCCCCCCGCCCCCCTTCATACAGTCCCCTAAGTGACCGAAACAAGCACACTTTTGTTTTTGGCGTGACTTCAGTCACCCACCTTGTTCTGCTGGGAGTCAGAGGAGTGAGTTGGGGTGAGGCCTTCACTGTCTGAAGGGCTGCTGGAGTCACTGGAGGAGACGCTGACAGAGTCCATGCTCTCCCCACAGCTGCCAGTAGGAGGCGAGCGTGGCATCTCTCTGACTGGTGAGCTTGCTGCACTGCTGCTGCTGTCTGCTCCAAGAAACAGCCTAGAAACAGCAGAGGAAGAAAGTCAAGTTATTGGATCATAAAAAAAAGTCGTAAAATAAATAGGTCATGGCAATTTACTGCTCAATAGTACAGCGAGACGTGACTAACGAAAAGACATCTTGAGAAAAGAGAAGGAATTCGGTTTGTAAGACGAGATACAAAAATATATATAGTTTTTTATGTATTTATATGGTTAGTTTTGAGATTTTTGACTATTTTTCTCCTTTCATGGTAGTACAAATATGAGGTCATGTGCATTAAGGTGTTTATTTGACTAAACCTTGTATGTTTGCGACTTTATATTTAACGGCCATTATCTCAAAATGTGTTTGTTTTTTCAATACTCTGAATCAAAATTCTCAACTTCTAAAGCACTTAAATCAACTTAACTTTCCATGATCATTCTTAGCACTATTCATACGTAAGGTTAATACAGAAAGATTTGTTCATATGTAAATGATTGTGTAATTTACAGATTTAGAGACATTTTGATCATAAACAAATGACAAATTGCATTTTTAAAAAGTCCTGTACATAGTATTTTGGGATTTATAATAGGAAAAAGGGCTGTTTCCAAAACGTTGGACTATTTATGTTGTAAAAATTAAATAAAGATTGTAACCCTGGCTTTATCCAACATCTACATTTTTATATTTTGAAAAGTAATGCAAAATTAGTTAGTTAGGTATTGCCAAATTTGCATAATATTCACACATTTTAGAAAAAGTTGTCATGCATTTTTTTAAATTTTTCAATGTAAGTAATCAACTGGCAAAGTTTCATGATGATATCTATAACTACATTTTTAAAATATTAATCTGCAGAGTCTCGCTTTAAACTAAAATCTAGACCCTCCTCCATAAGGCTTTAGTGAAATCTATATGTCTGGATGTACTCACAGGCTGAGTCTCTTCACCATGCTTTTTCTAGGTTTGGGAGAGGTCGGACTGCTGTCACCGAGACCTTCGATTTCACAGGACAAGGCGTAGCTGCGAGAGAGAAAGAGAGAATTCTGATAAGGAACCATAAATCCATAAAAAACATTACAAAATCATGCGCCTGAGAGAAGAAAGAAAAAAAAGTTCACGGAGCAATAATCCCAAGCACAATAGATCAGTGGGGAGTGAAGACAAGACAGGACAATTGAGAGAGGTGAGGAGAAAGGACAGAGAAGAAGCTTCTATTGTGTTGCTTGTTTGTGAACAATAGCTCCAACGAACTGTGAGTGAGCATCGCAAACTCATTTGTTGCATGTGTCTAACTGGCTAACTGATGCAATCAAGGACGAAAAGTATTGTGGGTGAAGCAGCAGCAGCAGTGTACCTTTCTTCCTCACTGAGCTGAATCTGCCTCTTGAACCAGCGCAGGAAAGCTGGCTCTGCAGTCAGACAGTAGCTGTTACAGGCAGACTGGAGCAGCTTGATTTGGGCAATCACCTCAAACTCCTGCAGACACAGAGAAAAAGTGACCAATGTTAAGATATGTTTTGCTCCAGTGGGGGTCATTGTGTGATCATTTGGGATAGCAGCTATGACACTCACCCTGCGTCTCTTCTCAAAGTTGTTCAGACCACCCTGCGGAGGACACAAAGAGCACGCTGTCAAAACCCCTGGACATCACATACCAGTGGCCGCTTAGACAAACAGCATTAGGTGCACCACTCCGACAAAAAATGGACTGACTAAAATTCCTCGCGCACTCATGGAAACTTACGCCCCAGTTTTTTCTCTGACAGCCGTTGTGCACAGACAAAGTCTCTTAGATCTGCGGAGGTATGTGAACTCGCAGACGCATGCAATCAAATAAGGAAAATCGCACACACGCGCACACACACACACACACACACACAAACAACACACACAGCAGGTGTTAAAAAAATTTTCTTACCTCTACTAGGTCAGGCAGGGCTGTATCCAACATGGTCAGGTCGGTTAGAAAAGTCCCCAGGTACGGTATCGTTCCCTGCATTGCTCCCTGTGGAGAAAGACGGTCATTTTGTTACATCTTCCAAACCACCGGATGCCACAATGAAGCCACACACTCATTTACACTCTGCTCCTCGTGGTTTATAGATGTGAAATACAACAATTGCTTAATTGAATAAACAAAGCTTAGCATGCTGCTTCATCACCCGGCAGAGGCTTTAACTCATTACACAGTACATTGCTTTGGAGGAATCTTTTGTTTAGAATGAGGATACTTTCTTTTAGCTCTTTTTGTTTGGCGTTTGTCTTTGTCTCACCATTTCCTTCTGCAGCAGTAGTCTCTTGTGGGTGCGTTTCTGGTGCTCCTTGGCACAACTCTCCAGACTGGCAAACTTTGAGGTGCCTTCCTTTAGGGCAAAAATTAATGAAAAATACAGCTTCAGTTATCAAGATTCTAACCTGAGAATGAAGGAATGTCCGCAGGATTTCCCGAATTAGTTTTACCTCCACACACTGACAAATAAAAACATTTTTAGAGGATACTGAATCTAAAATTCACCCATTTCACCCAACTCACCCTCATGAGGAGCTCTCTGCTGGTCAGGTAGTTGTTGTGGTCGGAGAAAATGTCCGACAGCTCCTCGAATGTCTGCATGCTGTCTCTGTGTCAAGCACACACACACACACATGTTAGCTAACAGGTTATGGATAAAAAAATAAACCTCTCAGAGATGCTGGTTCTTCTATGGAGCGTCATTGAGATTATCTGCATGGTTGAGAGATGTGTAAGGCTTACTTGTGCACACAGGCCCATGCCCTTTTCAGCCTGTACAAAGGGTTGGACTGCAGCGCCGACACAATGGCTCGCAGGGACGAGAAGTTTTTGCGTATTCGACACTCCTGTTGGGAGACAATTAACACAAGGAGGACGTTAACAACTTGGCAGCACCCCCTTTTTTGTGTGGAAGGTTTTATAGAATTTGTGTGAGTGTTTCTTGCCAACCTGAGCGACGTCTATCCAGCGCTGGATGACCCGCGCTCTGACATGCGGCCTTATCTGTCTGTGCTTCAAGATTGTGCTGACCACGCAGGCAGCCACCGCATTGAACTGGGTGATGGTGGCACGAACGGTGGGGGCGCTGTGCTTGTTGCGCTTCTTATCCCTCTGCGACCAGATGGAGCCCAGGCAGTGGTGGGGTACCACCTTTTTAAACAGCAGCTATAGGCAGGAAAAAAACAGGCAGGTGTTAAGGATGACAGCACTGGATAAAACATAGCAAGGGGGAAAGATCCTGTATAACCTTTACTTCCATTGCAAAACCCCCACAGCTGCCAACCCACCCCCATGTTTTCACCCCTCGTTTCCCCTTTACTCACTGCATCCATGTAGGTCAGCTGCTCAGCCACCAGGTCTGACTCAAACGACAGGAAGTCCTCCTGGAGCTCGATCTCCACTTCCTCCTCCTCCCCGAGACAGAAAGAGCTGTTGCCATGGAAACCGGCTAAAAGGCGAGCAAGCAGAGAGATGATTTGACTGGAGGGAGTTTGATGCATATGATTAAGACAAACCAAATATTACTGGAACTAACAACTAACTTTCAGTTTAAAGGTCACATACTGTATAACCCAAATCAAAATTGTGATTTGGGTTTCTACTAGAAACTGTTCTCATGGTGTATTGTCTAAAAACAACTTTATATTTCCCACAGTGCCATTGCTGTATCTCCTCTTTTCAACCTCTGTCTGAAATGCTCTGTTTTAGCAGGACCCCGCCTTCTAATAAAGCCCACGGGGGTCGTGGCATTGGGTAATAACAGGGAGAAAATCTGACTGGGGTTTTGGAACGCATGTTTGGAGTTGTTTTTCTCAAACTTTGGGAGTCTGTAGACACACCGGGGACCCATATTTATGTTGAGAGACCATGAAAGAGGGCATGTTGCTTAATAGGTGACCTGAGATTAAAGAGATGCTTTGTCATTTACCATCCGTCTCCTCCATGCCGGCCTGACTCTGCAGCTGCTCAAGCAGACCCTCTGCCCGTCGCAGAGCCTCCGAGCCGGGCACGGTCCTGCGCAGGTAGTCCATCAGCATGTGGAGACAGGGGTAGTCAGGAGGCTCCTGGAAGTCTTCAGGACACTGGTCCAGCCAGGCACGCAGAATAGAGGCCAAGGCACTGTGTGGAGATAGCAGGGAAGAGATTTGACACGCGGTGATAAGTCAGCTATCCTGCTGAAACGTTAAAACAAAGCCGTCCATATGAAACCGATATTGAGAAACACATAAAAATGTTGCTCACTTTCTGACGGCTCCATTGGTTTCGGAGCCTTGGCATCTGCTTGTGTTTTGCTCATTTCCTTCCACACTTCCATACCTTTAACAGAAAATAGGATACAATCAGATTAAACACAGAGTGGAAAATTGTGGCTTGGGCTGACACCATCACTACTGTACAGTCAATGCATTTCTTGTGTTGGCTTAATGCAATACCTCGCTTGGCGCCGTACCTGTCAAGAAGCAGCTGCAGCACAGTGTGCGTGCTGGCAAAGGCTCTGTAAGTGGACAGGAAGATGGAGGTGTAGGTGAGGTCGTTGTCTCCAAACGCTGTCAATAGCGTCTCCACCAGACGCTCCAGTGTTCCGGCGCGGATACTGCGGATCTTGCAGGTCTCCAGCTGGCTCACAGTGTGGCCGGGAGGCAGGCGATCACCCTCTGCCTAAACACACACACACACACACACACCATGTACACACACAAACACCTATTTTAACACCCTTAATCCAGTGTGTGGGCAGAATTGAGGAGTGCAGTTATGCATTGCAGCGACTTGGCCTGCGCTTCCAAAAACATTTCCTCGTTTTATTTGGCTTTTGGATGCATGTAGCTGCAGATCAATATACTTTTAATGTGTCAGGTTGCCATTTTTCCCATCGTAAATAACAGAACATGGAATCATTTAATTCACTATGAGTTTTAAAAAAGAGAGAGAGAGAGAAGATGGTGGAAAGGGAAACAGCAAGGACAATCACGGGCCTATATTTAATTCCAGTTTCCCCAGATGTGTCCGACTATTGTGTCTACGGGGAAATAGAACGAGAGGTTACGAAACAGGCAGGGAGTAAGAGCCCATTGAAGGGGTGGCACAGACGTAGAGAGAGAAAAAGAGACCTTAGTGAGGTTAGCACGCTACAACAGGAAACGCTCCAATCTGCTTCTAATCACAGTAGGCCCCTCCTCCACCGTCCCTACAGACAAGCAGCAGCAGGGGCCAAGTTCTCCCACCTAGTATTCCCTCTGATAACAACTCTGCACACCAAGGAACACCATTATTTATCTCTGGGAGATGTCCCACTTTGCAGACACACACACACACACACACACACACACACACACACACACACACACACACACACACACACACACACACACACACAATCAATAAGAAATGGCCCTCATTGATAACACTACATCAGTGTGGGCCTACAATCCCACTGATTAAGACTGCCGTTTTACATCGACAACTGGCCGTTGAATGTAGATATACTGATGTCTCAAAAGGGCTTGCTCTCTATTCTACTCTATCTACTCAATAGACAGCTCTGTACAAAGTGGCCACGTTGTTCTAATTAGATTGAATGCTGTTGGCAACCCTTGTCCTTGTCAATACATCAATACAGTTTTAAAGCCTCAGAGCTGTTATTCTTGTATCATGTGCCAAACCCCCATTCCCCCGTGAGTCAAGCACAATGAAAACAGTTAGATAATATATAATAGATACAGATAGCAGATAATGATTTTTTGTTCTTGTAAAAGAAAGAAAGATAAAACCCCACATATCCATTTTCTGTTACACTGGGATCATGCATTCCTTTAGTTACTTAGAAAACTAAAGGAAAATGTCCCTAATCAACCCTTCCTTGCTTGCAGCATAATAATAATACTGTATAACATCTTATTATGCTGATATAAACAGTACAGCACAGGAAAACAGCCATGCCTCATACACATTGAAAAAATGCACAACTCAAGGAAAAGCCTTTAATATCCCCCCCCCCTTTTTTTTTGTCATACCAGCATTTTTTAAAACACTGCTGTAGAGGGGGAGCGAGCAAGTTTTGTTGGCAGCCATGAAAGTCAGGAAATCACATGCTCTGGCTAAACAGTCCAGGTCTGGTGAAACTGCAGAGTGTTCACCATGCAGCAGGCAACTGCAAAAGGTGTTTATATATAAAAGGTGAGATTTATGGCTCAAAATGTTAAAACAACAGTCCCAGTCGGGCCGAGAGACGCCCCACAATTGAAAGACAACACAGTCTCTCCTTTAAACAATGGGGATTAGCTTTATTGTGTTTCAGCTCTGTAGTCTGCACACAATGAACCGGCTTTGCTTTTTATTAAACCATCTGTACATGATAAGTTTCTCTAGGCAGAGCTCTACAGCAGTTCAGATTGTTGCACCACACTGCAGCAGAGTTAAGAAGACTGGAAACAAGTGGTAGGTTTTTTTTGGTAACATCTGATCTTTTTCACTAAAAGTTTGGAGCTGGACTTGTCCGGCTGTGACTCACCCCTAGCCATCTCGCTCCCTTGTTGGCCGCCTGCTGAATCTGAACCCTCTTCAGGGTCACATTGTAGATGGCTCCTTCCTCCACCTCCTCCCCCCAGTCCTGCACCGAGCTCTGAAAGGAGAGAGAGTGACAACAAGGATATAATGTTAGAAACTCAGAGATTTTAGGTCTAAAAAGAGATTTCCTGCAAATGACTGCAGGCTTTCACGACAACAAGCTTAATTTCAATAGTTTAACACAATAGGAATTTCGCTTTGTTTTTCGGAAACCCCGAAAAAGCAGAAGGAGAAGAAGAAAAAAACTGAAACACAACCATAGCACCCAAACAAACTAGTAAAAAAAAAGGACAAAAGTGCAGTAAAACATCAAGAACTCCCCAACCCCCACTACTGCAGCAGCCTGCCAGGCCTCCCTCTCTGTCTTTTACTCCCTCTTTTATTCCCTATCCATCTCTTTCACTGTGTCCCACTCTCTCTGCAGCTGAAGTCAGAGGCTGGAGATAAGAGCCAGGATGGATGACGTCTCCCAAAAAAACAAGCCCCTGCACAATAGAACAAGAGTCAAGACATTTGGTTAACTTGTTTTCTCTCTCTCTGTACTGTTGACATGTCTTTGTCCGTTTGACTGCCTAATTATGCAAGCCCAGAGGGCTAGATTACACATATGTGCCTTTGAGAGCACAACCACACTTGAAATAGTCTCTCATGCCTAAATAATGGATTTGTGCTCATCCTGTCCCATATGTACGGTGTCTAAAGGACTGTCGTAAGTCATGAATGCGCAAACAAACGCAGAGTGTTGTGGGAGTGGGGGAAATCAAAATACAAAACTCCAGCTCAGACAAACAGAGGCCTAATACACGCTGAGACATCAACACATGGAGACAGAGACAAAAACAGTGGCAGAGACAGCGAAGGGAGAGGGACTATTAACACCGCACATGCAATATTATGGCCAAGTCCTCTCTCTCTCTCACACACACACACACACATACACACACAAAGGCCAAGTTCACTCTCACTCTGTCCCCACTTTCATTTACATAACTCAATTGCAAAGTCCACTCTATCCCCCAATCTGAAGGGGCTGCCAGGAAGGAGATCAAGGGTCAAAGTCGCCAGTAACAGGCTCAAAAGACGGTCCTGGAGGCCGGTGGCTCTCAGCCACTACTGGGCCGTGTTTGGGTTTGAACAGAAACATGTGATGCTGAAATGAAAAGAAGGCCCAGTCCAGAAAGAATGAAAAAAAAAACACACAAAGAGAGAGAAAACCTTTGAGAGTAGGAACAAAAAAAAGAAAAGGATTTTAACTGCCTCTGGTTCTGGTAGATCAAAACCAGCAAGGTTGTTTCAAATCCACCCGCCCTTCTCCTACCCCTTTCAGCATCTTTTCTTATGGTCAGTGCATCTCTCTGCCTCCCTATCTCTTCAGCTGCTGCTGGCTGCCGGCTGGATGGCTGGCACAGGGACAGATAAATACATCAGTGCATGAGTCATGCAGTCCACACACTCCCAAAACAATAGCGGGAGGTCTCTGTGCTGGCTGGCCCGGGCTGCTGAGTTCACAGTCTGCACACACACACACACACACACACACACACACACACACACACACACACACACACACACACACACACACACACACAGTCCCGCTTTTTTGTCAGCAACAGTACTGGATATGTTTTTCAGAGCAGGGTTTTTTTCAAAAAAGCCCTGTGCCCGCTTTGTGCACCGAGTGCAGGGCTTATTGTGAGGCAGAGTTCCATGAGCTTGCATAAAAATGGAAGCGAAAACAGTCCTTCAGCGTGCTATTCCAGTTCACGGGAGAGAAGAGGATGATGGGAAACCTTACACAGTGGACACTGGGATGAGTTTACAGAGAACACAGTACATCAGATGACTCTGGGCACTGGTGTAAACAGGAGATGAGATGTTTACAAACCTTAGTAGCCCTTCAACGGAAGATGCTCCCAAAGTGCACATGGAGGGCACTATGGAGAGCAGAGAGGCAAATAGTGGCCTACACTATCTCTGCTCAAATAGTGCTAATCTTCCTATCAGCTGTGTGTGAAACAATACCCCCAAGATAATAACAACAACAGTTGTGTTAAATCGTTGGCACTTGATCTGTTGGCTTTTGTGTTTTTTTCCCCTTGCCTGGGCACAGCTGGGACCCGTGGAGAGACAGCGTAGGCCCCCGGGGCCACGCCAATTGTTCCCTCTCTCTGTTTCGCTGCAGGCCCCCAGACAAAAGTTTTCATATCCACCATCACCCATCGAGGGAGGGGAAAAGCTAGCGGATCGAGTTCATATTCTGGCGGAGTCGGTAGGGGATTTTCCACCCCCTTTCCGCACGTTTCCAAACTTAACGTGACATCTTTTACGCACCGACGATATAGGTTAAACGGGATTTAAAGCCCAGTGAAAACAATTACAATTCAATGTTCAACACCCCCCCCCCACCACCACCACCACCACCACCACACACACACACACACACACACACACACACACACACACACACACACACACACACACACACACACACACACACACACTGCTCCTCCTCCTCTTCTTCCCCCCTTTTATCCGCTACTTTCCCAAGCCTACACACCCCCCCCCCTCTTTTTTATCGCCCCTTTCCCTCTGCAGCCTCCCTCACTCTCCCCCCTCTCTTCAAAACCACAAACTCAAACAACAGAGCACACAGGATGGAAAGCCATGATGAGTGTTTTTGTTTTGTTTTGATTTTTTACCATTTTAGATTTCCAGGCGAATTTCATGGTGAGCGTTTCTTTCATGATCCGGGGACAGCAGCATCAGAGCTCGGGAATAAACCGCCAAGGAAAGAAGAAGAAGATGAAAATGTGTTCCTTTTGCAGAAAATATCCCAGATCGCCTCGCTGAAAAAAAAATGTCTTCTCCTTCAGCCACAAACACTTTCGTCCGCTTGATTCTCTTCAAACTCAAAGTCCTTCACCACCGCTGTCTGTCAGTATATAGGCTCTGTCCCCTTCTTCAACTGAATGAGGGAAACTCCTCCTTCGCTTCGCACTCACAACAGTCCCAGTTTAAGCCCCGCCTCTCCTCTTTTTCTCCCGACTTTCATCAGGCTGACATCAGCGTGTGCGCGCTCAGAGGCCAGGCTTGTGATTTCTATTTGCGCAACACGAACCCCTTTTAATCACTTCCCAATGAAATTCATGACACTCAAAACGGATTTATTTTAAATAGTCATTTAAAATGGTGTTTATTTGAATCTGGTCTTTTTAAGCTTGTAAACGTCTTGTAAAATAAAAGAGTGATTAATGATTTTTACAACATGAAATTATTATGAACTTTTTGCTCCTATTTCAAATTATGATTCGTTTCTTCTTAAGTTTTTTTTCTGAAAATGAAATGGTCATAATATGATGATGTGTATATGGTACACTCTTGTGCGTTATCTTCAACATCCTTAGACATATATTTTTTTCTTTTTTTCTTGGATGCTTTTCTGTTTGTTTTTTTGGGAGATTTCGTATTGAATTCTATACCACACCTGTCCTTTATTCCAACTTACTCTAGTTTTTCTCTATAAATGAGAAGGTTTCCTGAAAACAGTAGGCCTACTCACCTGCCCACGTCCATTGAAGTTATAGGCTGTATATATATCAGATAATAGACTGACCATATTCCAGAGGCTAATTGGTTAACACAGGTCCCTTTTCACCCCATTCTCTTGGACTTGAATGATGCTGTTGTTTCTTTACAGTTATTGTTGCTGCAGTAACACTTTAAAAATCTTGTGAAGAAGTTAACAATTTTTCATTACACTCTTTGAAATTCTATTATACTTTCTAACGTGTGTATTGAAACAGTTCAAAGCTCTTGATTGTTTTGGAATTTGCAAAGCCTGAATTTCATAATTCTTTTGCCCTTCAATAAGAAGTGTTGTCTGGTTTTATACAGCCTCATTTAACCTTACACACAATACAACCAACCACAATTAAAGATGATAATAATGTTGGAGAGAATTATCGGAACTAGAATCGGTATCGGCATATCCAAATCCAAGTATCGGAATCAGATCGGAACAAAAAAAAAGTGGATCGATGCATCTCTAGTGGTCATTAACATATACTGTATAGATCTCTGTAATATACATTTAAATGATATGAAGCGATGTACAGTGGGTGCTGGCTGTCTTGTTGGTGAAGCAGCTGCAGCATTATGGCCCCTGCGTGGGACAATACGAGGAAGGCCGTAGATGGCGTCACCAGCACTGTGCATTGTCATTGACTGGAGGGGAGAATGGGCTGAGTGTGAGAATGACCAACACTGTTCCACTGTGAATGTGCCTGCACACGTACTCAAGCAGCCCACTTGTGTGAATAAACGGGAAGATATGAATCAAGCATCGACTTTGTGAGGGGTCTTTGTAAGACATTTCTTTCATAAACATACTGTATATCAGATGTGAGTAAACAGCGGTTTGCGCATTTGCAAGTCAATTTGGTCTTCTGATGAGATCCCAAAGTACTGATTCAGAAGCCAGGAGACAGTAGGAAGGTTATGATGCTTCTTTTCTCATCTGTCTCAATGGGAGAGATGGCTGGACCTGCTGCTGTGGCCCCCTTTTCAAGATTGTATGTGCATGTGATATGCCTACTCACTCCTCTGGCTCCCATTGCACCAACGCGTAACCCCAACGTAACCCCACACTCAGCGTCACTGTGCTGCCACACACACACACACACACACACACACACACACACACACACAGACACACACACACACAGACACACACACACACACACACACACACACACACACACACACACACACACACACACACACACACACACACACACACACTATCCCCACTAGTCCCCCATTGAAAGGCCAGGGAAGCCCATGCAGCGTACATCTCCATCATCTGTTTCTGTGTATGTGGTAATCATATGTTTTCTTCTTGCTGTACTGTATATCTGGCCGTGCTCCAGTTCCCAGGCCGAGCTGCCCCGGTGTCCACTCAGGTCTCTGGAGCTCTGGGAAGCACCAAGGGGCAGTGGGAAGGTTGTGACCCCACAAGACCCGCAGCTCAGCCCCGGGGGGAACGGAGTGTTGGTCTCACAGGGTGAGTGATGTCACACAAACTCCGTGCAAGCAAGAGGCGAATGGGACAGCTGCTGCTTTCTTCTGATGGAGCAGCACATAAGTAGGCTATACGCACGTCTTTCAACTGGAGGTAAAGATGGGAAATGTTCCGTTTTTTTCCCACAGGGATCCAAGTCCATTAAAGCATAGGCTACCAATATCATTATGATGAGAGGCTAGTGTATTAGTAAGGCTAAATTTCAGGAAGTGTCAGAGCTTTTTAGCTCTTAAGGTATGTATCCAAGTCAAGTCCCAAGTCCTTAAAGGTTGAGAAGGGCAATACCACTCTCAAGTCTGTTCACGAAATATGAAGTTAGAGCTAGAAGACTGCTAGCTTAGTTTAGCTCAGAGACAACAAGCCAGGCTCTGTCCGAAAGTAACACAATCTGCCCACAAGCATCTCTAAAGCTAATTGAATACCCTGCTGTGTCTTATTTGTTCAATGCACTAAAACCAATGTGTAAAACATAACAAGATGTGTAATCATGGGGTTTTGTGTTATTGTCAGGGACTTTATGTCTTGACCATGTGACTTCCTTGTAATCAATGTGAGGTTGCTAATGGCAAGTCAAGCTGCTAATCTATGAATTCATGCAGAACAATAGGCATAGGCATACATAAAATGACATGGGATGTTAATAGTTTCTCACATAAATGATTTCTTATATATGTATGATCTGTAAAGTAAGTACTAGAAAATTCACAAAATTAGACAAGCTGTCACTGCATCAATACCAAGTTCAACATATGTGTTCCCTCTTAAAATCAATTCAAATGCAATGACAGAATTTTATCTTATAAACCACAAAAACCTAGAGGACATTATACAACACCTGAACTCCTCATCCTGCTGCCTTGGCATTCTGCCCACAGGCTTCTTTAAAACTGTTTTTAGCTGTATGGCCTCAGATGTTCTACAAATTGTCAACATGTCCCTTCAGACAGGTGTATTCCCACAGGCCCTGAAAACAGCAGTCATCAAGCCACTCCTAAAAAAGAACAATCTAGATACATCACTCATGAAAAATTATATGCCCATATCTAACCTACCATTTTTAAGTAAAATCGTTGAAAAAGCTGTTTATCAACAGCTAAATAACTACTTAGCAATGAATAACTGCTTTGATGTCTTCCAGTCAGGATTTCGACAACACCACAGCACTGAGACTGCTCTGGTTAAGGTCCTCAATGACATCCACTTAAATACAGACAGTGGCAAAAGTTCTGTCTTAGTTTTACTGGATCTCAGTGCCGCTTTTGACACAGTTGACCACAGCATATTACTAGATCGACTAGCAAACTGGGTTGGACTTTCTGGAACTGTACTAAGCTGGTTTGAATCCTACTTAAAGGATAGAGACTACTATGTGTCAATAGGCAATTTCACATCTGAGTGGACAAATATTGAATGCGGAGTCCCCCAAGGTTCCATTCTTGGGCCTCTTCTGTTTAACATCTACATGCTCCCACTAGCTCAGATTATGAATAAGAACAAATTATGCTACCATAATTATGCAGACGACACACAAATTTACATAACCATATCACCAGGAGACTACAGTCCGATACAGGCACTGAGTAAGTGCATTGAACAAATCAATGATTGGATGTGCCAAAATTTCCTTCAATTGAACAACGACAAAACTGAAGTAATTTTCTTTGGTGCCAAAGATGAACAATTAAAAGTCAGCGCACAGCTTACATCCGTTATGTTAGAAACCACACCCCAAGCCAGAAATCTTGGTGTTATCGTAGACTCCGACTTGAATTTCTAGAAACACATTAAATCAATTAATAAATCAGCCTACTACCACCTAAAAAAACATATCAAGAATTAAAGGGCTTATGTCTCAGCAAGATTTAGAAAAACTTATCCATGCATTTATCTTTAGTAGACTTGACTACTGTAACAGTGTCCTTGCTGGCCTTCCAAAAAAATCTATCAGACAGCTTCAGCTAATTCAGAACGCTGTCTGATAGATTTTTTTGGAAGGCACATTACCCCAGTTCTGAGGTCTTTACACTGGCTTCCTGTCACTCAAAGAATTGATTTCAAAATACTGATGTTGGTTTATAAAGCACTAAATGGTTTAGGGCCAAAATACATTACTGATATGCTGATACGTTATGAACCGTCCAGAGCCCTTAGGTCGTCTGGGACAGGTCTACTTACAGTCCCTAGAGTTAGGACTAAACAAGGAGAAGCAGCTTTTAGTTATTATGCACCAAAAATCTGGAACAAACTCCCAGAAAACTTGAGGTCTGCTGCAACCCTCAGTTCTTTTAAATCGAGTCTGAAGACTTTTTTGTTTCCATTTTAACCTGCAATTTTTATTTTATTTGCTTCTTTTATTAGCTTTTAAATGTTTTATAATGTGTTTCCATTTTAACCTGCACTTTTTATTTTATTTGCTTCTTTTATTCGCTTTTAAATGTTTTATATATTGTGTTTTATGCATTCTAATCTTGCCCCTGTAAAGCACTTTGAGTGGCCTTGTGTCTGAATTGTGCTATATAAATAAACTTGCCTTGCCTTGCCTTACTAAAGTAGTGCTGTAAATGTAAAATAAATTAAGTGGAGCGGAAGAAAGTACAAGTAGACCTTAGTAGTTAGAAAATGTATTTTCATTTTCACATCCTTATTTTTGTGACTTAAGTCTAATTCCAAGTCTAACAGCTTTGGTTAATACAACTGAACCCTATTATATCTCTTGAGGAATCAGACCTCTGGTAGCCTAAATGTGAAGCTTGCAGAAAACGTCACATACTGTAGGTGAATGGCATCTTCATATCGCTATGTTTAAAAGGGCTATCAAATATTGCACATTGTGCATATATCAAATATTGTGCATTGACGTTCAGGCCAGTCCACGTACCAAGTTTTCCTTTTCTCTTGGAGGACTAATGACGTAAGGACCACTTCCCACTTTGGAGAGCCCTTGACAAGGACGGAACACTGTCTTTTTCATAATGGGTTCCTGCCATTATCGAACCTCCCGAGTACGCTCTTCTCTCTGTTCCACAAAGTCCAAACAGGGAGCTAAAGCACAGACAGAAAGGGGACAAAAACAGGAGGAGCGCCGCTTGCTCACACTGTTATTGCACCACTGTGGGGAAAAACGCACATTCCAGGAAATCTCCCACTTCCTGCCTTCCAGCCTCCTGACTCAAACCAGCCTGCCTGCTGTCCTCATACCTGACTGGCTGGCTGGGGGAGCCTCTCTGGGCCAGGAGCAACAAGCATACTCATAAAATCACACCAATAAGTACAAGGAGGAGAAGAAAGGAGAGGCCAACAAATGCAATATACAACACTCCAATACTCCAATACTCAGAGAACAGACCCCACCAAAGATCCCACTACATGGGAGCGGGGGTCTTGGGGCAGCAAGACATCCTAGATAAGACGGTCATGGTTCAAAGAAAGTGCAGGACAGTTTTGCGATTAGCTTGAAAGGACCTTATCTCTATACTGTGAGAAGGAGAGGGAGAAGGGGAGACGGAGGGGAGGAAGGGTGGAGGTTCACAGTACAGTCAGAAGCTGAGGGGATCCATGCCGGCTTAAGCACAAGCGTGATGCAAACGGGGTCATCTCGCACCAGCTTCCAGAGAAAGAGTGATGATTTCATTTTTCAAAACTGGATAGAGACATTTTGGAGCCAAATTCTCCTTTGGAAAGTTATTGCGTAAAAGAATAAGAAAAATAAGGGCGCCCTTTCCTGCTTTCGTATCAGGACCAAATGTTTGTGTCAGTACATTCAGGCTCACAGAATGTACAGTTTGTACATTCTGCTAGTATCATGCACGGGGTATATATGATACACACATTGCGTTTGACTGTATGTTTATGCGTGGTTGTGGTGGCTTTGTGTTTCCAAAGCATACTGCCCAGTAGAGGGCAGAGTTCAGAAAACCGCCGTGTTTATCCAGAGTCAGCAGATTTTTTTTTTAAAGCCGGACCAGGCCGGAGCAACACAACATGAGAGGCTGGGTTTAAGGTGCAGGGTCAGGATGATTCGTTGTAACTCGATAATAAACCTACGAATGAGGCAATCAAAGTAGCTTAAAAGGGGGTCATGTAAGAGCAGTGAAGCAGTGGCTGAAGTTTACGTGACGATTATTCAACGAGGCAGCAGATCAGCAGACCGGTGTCTGTGGATCCAGTGGGGGCAACCATTCCCATACAACACTCACAGCTGCATTTTCTTTTCTTTCTTTCTTTCTTTCTTTCTTTCTTTCTTTCTTTCTTTCTTTCTTTCTTTCTTTCTTTCTTTCTTTCTTTCTTTCTTTCTTTCTTTCTTTCTTTCTTTCTTTCTTTCTTTCTTTCTTTCTCTCTCTCTGTTTCTGTCTTTCCTTCGGTCACTGAATCCTTTGTTCAAACAGCCACATTAAAGCTCTGTCCGTCTCTCTCTCCTCTCCTTCACTCTCTCTCTTTCTCCCTCTTCTATTCTCTTATGTCATGTCCCTGCTCCCCTCAGATCTATTGTCCTGGCTGTTGTTGTGCTATCCCTCTCCCTCTCTCTCTCCATCTCTTTCTCTCTCTCTCCCTGGAAGGGTGACATCATTAGTTTCCAGTAAAGTCCAGGGCTTCAGACAGACACCCCCTACTCCTCCGCACTCAACATTGAACACAGCTCAGATGCTGCAACACAAGTTGTTCGTCAAGGAAAAGTAAAACCATGCCATATGTAGCAGACATTCAGTTTAAAAATTGTATTGTAACCTATGATGACTCTGATTGTGTGCTGGCAGTTAATTTACTTCTTAGGTGTGACTGCATTTAAAACACACACACACACACACACACACACACACACACACACAAAAACAACCCCCCCCAACCCTCCAACCTTTATGGGGCCCCACCCTGACCCCCCCCCCCCAGATCTAAGCCTTGCTAAGCCTTGAATGAATCGGTCTGGACTGGCTCGGTTGTCTGTCTGACCCCTCTGCTAATGAGAGACGGACCATCTGTTGCCCACCAGATACAGGCTTCCCTTAAGTTGTTCCATGCAACAAAAACAACACACAGAATCGATGAAGCCAGTGACTCGCCGAATCACATCCAAAAACTGAACAGAAGAAATGTGCCAAATCGCACTGGCTTTAACCATCGAGCCATTTCAGTTTTTACTTCACAAAATTGTTCAGTCACTTGTATTCATCTTTGAGGATGATATTTAGCTGCTGCCATGCAGTGCTGTTGGTGTTAAATTAAAGTGTGAAACATGTGCGTTGTAGGAAATTAAACTGCGTAAGTTATGCACAAAACAAAACATGCTGGAGCAAGAAAGAGGCAGTAGCTGCACACAAACAAGCATGGCTGTTGCCATGATAGACCAAAATAGTAAATGTTTACTCAGTCAAAACAATAGGGCGTATTACTGTAACTGTGTAGAATTGTATAATGTATAACAATGTATCCTACTGTGCCATTAAAAGTAGGATGACTAAAGTTAGTGTGTTTCTCTGTGTATTATAGTGTTTGACCTCAGTAGAGTTGTTGTAGTTAGGATTATGCTGACATAGAGAATGAGTGCTGACCACTCATATTAATAACTGTCGTGCGGACACCAGCAGCCTCTAGCGTCCCTCACTAATGCCCCACACACTCACACATATGCTATTTCTAACACACACACCACACACACGCTAATACACACATCACAATGTCAGCTTGATCCTAGTCATGCGTCCTGGCTAATACTGCAAACCCTGTCTGAGCGGGAAAAGGAGTAGAGGATTGTGTGTGTGTGTGTCTGTGTGTCTGTGTGTGTGTGTGTCATAGAACCGTCACACCATAAAAACCAAAAACATTTCAAAGACAGAGCTGCTGCACATATGGCCTGCTGCCTCCAACCGACCACCCCCTAAACCCACACACACACACACAAACACACACACACACACACACACACACACACACACACACATTGCCACAAAACACACACCCATCTCCGTATGGCGGGATGAGTTTCTGCCCCAGTTGAGCGAGCTGCTCCTGTGGTGTTTTTGCATCGGGATGGACGGATGGGTGACAGGGACAATGCCCACAGTATTGACACTTCACACCAGTCCTATTATGTGACCTAATTAGGCCCAAGATCACAATATGAACCTCTACAGAGCCGCAGGCAATTAGATAACTTGACACACTGGAGGTCAACCATGTCTGTAAACACCATCTTGAGACGTGGACTGAATACGAGGATGAGGGGGGACCTGGATTGTGGAGAAAAGAGAAGTCTGGCACTTTGTAAATTGTGAAATATGAGACAATAGAAAGGACAAAAATGACAGGACTGAAGTGCATTACTGTCCCTCCACTTGTGTTGTGCATTGTCGGTGCTTACTAGGTTAACCAATAAATCAATTCATGTCCATTTTGCCCTTGAATGGGGGCTCCCCCCAGCTGTGCTACATTTTACAATTGAGTACACTTATAAAATGTATAAGGATACTCTATAGAATGGCACCACTGAAACTCATGCTATTTACTTACAAGCAAAAGCTAATGAACTAGTCTTGACCGGTTGAATGAATCACAGAACAAAAGACGTGACAAGCGAGAATCCAAACTTTAGGCATGTATGGAAACAGAGACGTCACTGTGCATCCGCCTGAAACGTGCACTTCTCTGTTAAAAAAGACAAGAAAGAGGAAGGAGGAGTGCTAGCTCAGCTTTCTTACTTTTTTCAATGGAAAACACGCCATCATCAAATTTGCCCCCCCCCCCCCTTCCTTTGTCCTTGTTTTCCATGTTTGAAATCACTTCTGCATTTCCATCAAATGACCTGCTGTTGTCTTCAAACTGCTTTGTAAAGCCACTGGGTGAAAGGTGGCAGCTAATATTCCCTATACTTAGTTGAAGTTGATCGGCCTGCGGCACAATTATACGCTGTCCGATCACGTACCTGTAAATATCAGTGGTCAATCAGTTGACAATTTTGAAATCCTTGTTTAAAACTCTCATCTTTGCGCTGGCTTTTGTGTTTTTAATGTGTTTTTATTGTGTGTTTTTATTTTCATGTTACTCGTGTTTGTTCTATTATAGGCCTACTGTGTTTTTAAGCCTGTACTGCACTTTTGTTGACTGAAGACATTGAATTGAAGAGTATAAAGGAACACTGCAAACTTCTGAACGATGTTAAGAGCAGTAAAATGTACTGTGATAACCCACTGAGATGACTTGTCAACACTCTCACTTCTGTTGAACTGGGTTCAAACTCGGCCAAGTGCTTTGTTATTCCTCCTTGTGACACATTTTGCAACATTCGAAAAATAATTAAATTTTAGGATATGCATTTTCATTACATGTGTTTATTCACGGGGATATATTTTTTGGTACATTTAAGATGCTCCATATTGAGGTCAATCTGGGCTTGCCCTCCGCTCTGTGAACCCTGGAGGGTATACATGTGGGAGTCTCTTTGTGCTGGGTGGACTGCTGATAACCACTGACACCTCATCACTCCTCCCTCATCTCCGACCTGAACTGTGGACCTGACAGACGCCTGGAAATACATCGCAGGGTGATTGCACAGAAGTGAACTGGTCTTATCACAGCCTTTTATGACTGGTGAGGTTTCATAACTGCATGCAGGTGGCTTAAACATTCACTGACAAAAGAGTGAAGAACACCTGAGAGCAATAAAAGGCTAAGTCTTGGTACATAACTTTATGAAAGTATTTACCCCTTTATATAATCACTCTGATTGCCCTCTTACTGTGCTTATAAAGCAATCAAAACTCAGAGCTGTAAAAAAAAAAACCCCAAGGATGACATTTCTGACAAGCATGCAATCTGAACTTCACTTTGGCTAAAGGATTTCAGAGAGTGTCAGCGTCTGCAAGCTAACACCCCCCAGTCTTCCTAACCCTCGAAACAATTGGCGGAAACAGCACTGTGAGATGGCAGGACATGTAAGCCAGGATGTGGGATAGCCAGTGAGGAGGATGATACCGCCATCCTTAGGCCACAAGCCTCACAGTGTGATAGTCATCTTACAAAAGTTTACACAGTTGAACTATTAACATGAATATGGGTTTCTTAGAGCGCCCAATTGATCCCTGTTTGAAAATGTTTCTATTTTGCTGCCATAGAATATCAACACTGCAGTTGTTGGAGTTTACTGTCTGCCTTATTCAAAGTGCCTTAGTCTCTCTGCTCTCTCTAAAGATCAACTTCTGTAAATGCAAACAAGCTTTTCACTTTGGCCTCAATACCACACGTGTGCACATGTAAACAATTACCCACAACTAAGCGGGGACTAAGCCGTCGCTGCAGGTTGCTTTCTGGTAATCATACTGTGATGAGGATTCTGCGGCCTCACAGAGGAATTGAAAAGGGAGGTAAATAAACAGGAACGCATGCACACTGGCGTGAAGCGTAATGGAAGGAACTTTTTTGTCAAGCTCTTCTATTTGTTAATAGATTTTAAACACATTATGGCGTTCATGTTTTAAAGTAAAGTCAGTACAGCCTCTTCTGGGACCAGTCAAAACTGCACTGACACACAACCACATAACACACAGTGACCCACAAGCGGTAGTTACAATAATTGTGAATTACTGCTTTTCACAAGAGGTCATCGGTCCTCCCGTCTGTGCCACCAAAGGTTGCTGTCTGGTTTTCATTATTGCACTGTGAATTGTCGACATATTGCATAAAACCTCACTGAGTAGAGGTCAATTAGAGGAAGTGATATTGCAATAATTTGAGAAATGACAAACGAATGGCTGATGATATCTGAGTTGAGCAATCTGATGTTTCTGATTCGGTTTCAAAATGACCATCCGCTTACTGTACATTACACTGGTGGTTTATGTTGGAAGTGTGGACCACTGGGTGCAGGATGTGTCACTATACCAGTCAGCTGTGCATGTGACCACCAACCAGAACTGCAGAGTCCAGAACAGACACAGATTCGCTGCGATTTACTCTTTAGCTGTAGTAATAAACAATAATAATAATAATAATAATAATAATAATGCATTATATTAATGGCCTCCTATCAGGCCACTCAAGGACACCTTGTATGTATAAATAATATAAGATAAAAACAGATGCAACAGACAAATACTTTCCTCTCTCTCTCATGTACCCACATAAGGACGTGCACAATCACTCTCCATAGTTTCCCTTTCCTATCAGTCTCCCCATGTGTCTCACCATCACCACAGACAGACATCCAAATAAACAGACCTTGGAGGAGTCACAAACACAGTCAATATGCTCCTCACTGGATATCTTTAAACTGTTTATAAATCCTAAAATCTAATTCCCTTTACTCTTCCATACACTTTCCACTTCCCTTCCCTTCACCTCCCATTCCCAACCTTGAATCTATCTAAACTGACCAAATCAAACAACGCCTCCCTTGGCACCCCACTCTCACACACACTCCAAACAACAGAAGGTACAGGAAGGTCATTCATGCAGGAGGAGGGCAAACATCTGGTATATTGTTTGACAACAGGGGAAAAGCTTCCCAAGAAAAAAAAAAAAAAAAAAAAAAAAAAAAAGGTTTACAGACACAATTGTGTACTGCATGAACTACTGACCCAGTGTCTGGGGCTGCTCTCTGGGAAGCGAGGCTGGTAGCTCTGCAGGGCGACACCTCCGTCCCCCTCCAGCAGTAAGGTGCAATCCAGGGCTGGGCCGTTGTTCTGTTGAGGGCCGGTGGGCCAGGGTAGTAAGGTGGCCAGAGGGTAGTGAGAGATCATGCTGACCGCTGCCTGCATCAGCGACAGGGGTGACAGGGGTGACAGGGCATAGTCCACTTTGGATGGCAGCGTGGATGGATGGAGGACTTCCTTGGTAGTAGAAATGAAGCTGGAATCTGGGTTAGCGGTGTTCTTCAAGTGCTGCAGACAATCGCTTCAGGTCTTTGATTTTTAGCCAGATGTTTTTTTTTTGGTCACCTCCTTTCTCTCTCCCTTCAGTCCGGCCCCGTGGTCCTCGGCTCAGAGGTGTTTGCTAATGATAATTAATGATAACTCTGAAGTTCTCCAACTCTTCTCCTTTCCTGTTTCTCTGTATTATCCCCAAACACACACAGTTTCTATCTATCCTCTCTTCTGTTTTTCCCCCTCTCTCTCTCTGCGCGCGTGGAACTTGCCTTGGCAACAGTTCTAAACTCTCAACCACATTTAAGTCTATTCTCTCTCTCTCTCTTTCTCCCTCCTTCTCTTTCACCCCCCACATTCATCCCAGCCACAAAGGGGAGGGGTTATCACTTGGTGGCCCCGCCCCCATTAAAACAACTACCCAGTGAGTATGGAGAGTTTGACTGTGGAAGAATGCGAAGCGAAGGAAAGAAAGACAGGAAAGCTGTGATACAGAGGGGGATGTTATGGAAGAGGTTCTAAGAATCAGAAACAATAGAAGATATTTTCCATGATGGATGGACTTCTGACCTGGTTTAAGTACACATTCAATCTCCCCAAAAAAGATGTCATATCTTATTCTCATTGCCATTGCTGTATTTTTCCATAATTTGTCCCTGAGGCGTTTTAAAATCCTTTTTCTTCTTTTTGAATGTGTTGGCAGAAATAGTTTAGGCAGTTCCGTAAAACATGATCCATTTTTTTCTTTACTAAACAAAGTTCAGGTGTTCAAACGTGCTTCATAAAGTTACTGATTTGGCTCTCTGTTAAAAGCAGGTGAGCATTTTTGATAGGTGACATTTTTGATACAGGGCAAAGGTCAAACCATAATAAATGTGTAACAATTAGGTAGAGAAGGCTTGCGCTTGTGTGTGTGTGTGTGTGTGTGTGTGTGTGTGTGTGTGTGTGTGTGTGTGTGTGTGTGTGTGTGTGTGTGTGTGTGTGTGTGTGTGTGTGTGCGTGCGTGGGTGTGTGTGGGTGTGATTAAATTCGGGGTAGAAATAAGAACCAGTCATGTGTAAAACACAAACGTTGCCGAGAAGAGGATTATCTGGAACCAGTCAGTGCTCCGACACACACACATACACACACACACACATACACACACACGCTTAACTCCATACTATAGAAAAAGATTAAGCAGTTAATATTGTACAAAGTGTGAAGAAAGTTGCTTCCTACCCTTGCTCTTACTTTTAGAAGTATGCGGTGTGATGTCAGACATTGCATCCTGTTTTCTCAGGTAAATAAACAGCCACTGAAAAAACAGAAATGCCAAAGGAGCATCCGGTGGAGTTGCTCCATAGCAGAGGGACGTGGATCAAAACACACACACACACACACACACACACACACACACACACACACACACACACACACACACACACACACACACACACACACACAAGATTTCACACGCACATAAAAAGATGTGAAAAATTCATAAAATACAAATGTAATGCAAAACAGTGTCTTATTGTGGCACCCTGTCACTTTTCAGGTATCCATCAAGCAGAATAATCCCAGATTAGAAAAACAAACAAAAAACTAAAGAACTAGCTACAGTAAATGGCTGCTTCATCAGTATTAACAATCTGATGAGTCAGGGCCTTTTTTTCCCCTGTAGATTTAACTTTTAATACTTGAAGTACATTTACTGGTAATATCAGTGTTACTGTAACAATCTGATAATGTCAGTTACAGGGATTATTTTCTCTAGATTTATCTTTTACCGTAATGCTTCACTGCTAATGCATTTTACTGGTTATACTTCTGCATCTTTTGTCAAGACCAATTATTGGCAAACACACCATTGGAGTCGCCTTTCAATCCCTATCAACTCAGAGTAAACACTGCTATGGCATCAAATTGACTCTCCGGAGACTCCTGAGCTGTGTTACTGTGTCCGTGATTCAGACCTTCACTTCTGACTCAGCATGACAAAATTCCTTTGGAGCCATAACACACAAAAATGCAGTGAGACAGACTCCACCTAAAGTGTGTTTATATTTACCACTGACTCACGGTTGGAGGTCATGGATATAAAAAAATAATAATAAAAAAAAATCAAACATTAAAATGCCTCTGTAATCAAGAGTGGATTAATTTAAGCTCAGCTGAAGTGTCTGAAGAGGAGGAGGGGGGGGTTAAAAAAAGTCACTTGATCATGACTCGCAGTGACTCTCTCTCTCTCTGTGACTGCCAGGAATGAATGGCAGCATGATAGGGAGGAAGAGTGAGTAAACACACTGCCTTGTCTTCTGGCTGCATGGACTTGAAGTAAACTGGCCCCCCGCTCTCTGCCTTCCTCTCCCCCTCCTTCCTCCATTTCCTCTCTCTGTTGTGGAGTCAGTGCTGTGTTCCTTTTTTCTCAAACACCCCCCAAACGTCCACTTCACTTTTAGCCCAGTTCGGTGGGCTTCAATAGACTGGTGCCTGATAAGGGCAGTTTTAAATGAGTAATATGTGATAGATATGGGGAGGTTGAAATAGAAATGACTAGGACATGATATTAAAATAAATAATTTTCTTTTTTTACGCTTACTGTAATTTGTATTTTTTTTATGAACAGCATGCACACTTAGACGTAGACCTACTGTATATTTAACCCCTCAGTAGAACTTGTATTACATTGTTAAGTAAAAATCCTCTGTGTTCATTTCTCTTTTTTCCTTGCTTTTCTTCCCTGTGCTGATACATTCGCAGTGTGGCCGGTACCAGTTTACACAGCTGGCGAATCAAAGCTCTCTAAAGCTCTGACAACACACTCACACACACTTTTATACACACATACCACACACTCAAGATCCTCTCAGCCTGGGTCAACATAAACAAAACCTCTCTCTCTCTCTCTGACTCTCTTCTCCCTTATACAAAGCCCAAACAGTGGGCACACAAAAAGACAAATCTCTATTGAACACAACAGTAAATACTGTATTACTGAATAAAATCTCATATGGTACATGAGAACAAAACACAGCAAGGGAAGAAGTATCCTTTCAAAGTAAAAGTAGCATAACATCAATGGATTTTTTTCATTATGCATTCAAACTTTCACAGACTTAGGTAGAAACAGAATGTAATATTCATAAGTATGTTTATATGATTTTATAATCGCTTGAGGAAAAAGTCGTTTTTTGGTTACCTTAGAATTAGCCTATTGTATTTACATAGGAGTGAGGTGCACTGCCATATTACACCACAATGTTTCTAGAGTAGCTCAGAACGGACAAACTTAACGACTTTATGCATTTTTTTACACATGATCACCTCATAATTTGATAATTTAGAAAGACCTGAGGCAGTGATGATTGATGCCATCTTTAGTTACCATGCTTATTGTCCTTGAAGGCCATAGCTCCTGTAAATTCTCAGCAATTGAGGGATTAGCAATGGAACGTTGCTATCTAGAATCTAAACACTAGATGCTGCTACATACTCTAATATTACTCTGTACCATGAAGTGAGAGTCAACAAGTATTATCTGCCTCTGTCAGTGATTTATTATTATGTAAGCCATGATATGATTTTTAATAACCCATTGTTGTGTAAGCAGCACTTGGATATTGTAGCTAGTTGAGGTGGAGCTAGTCCTTATACATACTGTTGTTGGCTCATTTCATTTATGAGATGCATCATATTTTAGGGGCCATTTGTTCCCTGCGTAATTCCTTAATCAGAAATTAAGGAGCTACTTTAGCTTTCAAATAAAAAGAACAACATACACCTTGGAAATATAGCAAAGTAAATTAGAAAGTACAAGTACTAGAGTATGTTGAAATACAACAGGAGTACAGGACTAAAATAATACTAATACTCAGAGCCGGCCCGAGGCATAAGCGAACTAAGCGGCCGCTTAGGGCCCCCGACTGCCTGGGGGGCCCCCTCCAAAAAAAAAAGAAAAAAAATTTAATTTTATTTTTTAGTTTGTGTGTTTGATATTAACATCATATTATGCAAATGTGAGTTATCATACAAAAAAGGAATAACATGTTTTGGTCTAGATAATTAATAGCCTAAAAATGTAATCAGTTCATCTGGGAGGAAATCCGAAATTATCTGATCATGTCACGTTCACATCCATGCACAGTGTGTATTGAGTTTATTTAAAAACAATTGGAAATGGGGCTGCCCTCAGTTGCCCATGCACTGTGTATAGTCTATAGCCTATTTCAGCCTTGTCTGTGGAAAAAAAGATACAGTAGCTAGACAACAGAGTTCTTCTGCTTAGTTCCTCACACTGCATTTAAATGCATTCATTGGGGCGCTCCGGTGGCGTAGTGGATAGAGCGCGTACCATATTGGCTCCGGCCTTCGTTGCAGTGGTCGCGGGTTCGAATCCGACCCGTGGACCTTTACTGCAGGTCATCCCCCCTCTCTCTCTCTGTCTCCCCATTTCAACGCTGTATTATCTAATAAAAAAGCTTGAAAATGCAAAAAAAATAATCTTAAATGCATTCATTATATTACAGAGAAATATGTCCCGTAAAAGAAAAAGAGCTCCAAGCCCAACCCAGAGGACCCTCCATAATATTTAATTTTATATTAATATTTTTATGGAAAATCCATATGTCCTTCTTCAATAGCCTCTAATTCATCTGACCCAGTGTCTCCAAATTATTTGTTCACAAAAAATTTCTCAGATTTAGCCTCTTAATTTACCTCTCAAAGTGCACCAGATTCATGCATTTCACTTTAAAAAGGTTAAAAAAATCTCCCGGGGGGGAATACCCCCGGACCCTCCTAGGAGGGTCTGAATCTCGGCTGTCTAATATTTTCGCACAGCCGCACAGTGGAGGCACTAGCGGAAAACACTGGGTGTGTGAATGATATTTAAGATCTATAGTTTCAGCAGCGCTAACATTAGAGAGGGGCCCCCTAATCATATTTCGCTTAGGGCCCCCTGAAGGCTTGGGCCGGCTCTGCTAATACTATAATACTTTATGACTTTTCACTACTGAAAACAAATACCAACAACTTGTACAAGCCTATTGATAAATAATGCAATATGTCTTTGTTTTGTCAAATAACATGTTCTCTTAAGTGGAGCTATTTCTTTTAGCTGATGATCACACACCACAAATGCAGAGGTTGAGCCTCTATGGCAGCAAACGTTTTCACAACTCCAAACTGCTCTCTGCTGGTCAAAATAGGAACACAACACACAGAATTAAAAATGTGATTGCTTAATCCTTTTGGGGGATTATTTTAGAAGATTGGAACAATGTCACCGCAAATCACGTCAGACGAATATGTTGTTTGTAATAAGATTAGTTCCCTGTCTTTCCATTGGCTATGAGTAATGCTGCTACAGTGCAGCCGGGGGCCTTTTCTGCACTATAGTACAGTACAACACTCCCTTGCCTCATGCACATGCACACTTATTCACTCACTGAGCAGACGTTTAGAGAGCTCTTGTTGACACTGAACAGTTACTTATTATCAGTGAGAGGAAGAGACAACAGACACTTTCTCAGAATCACCGACAGAGAGAAAGGGAAAAAGAGAAGGAAGAGGAAGAGGCACTGTTTCAAAAACATTGTTTTCATTTTCCATTTCCCTTTCTGTTGCTTCCATAGTCTGTTGAAACACAGTGCACGTGTGTGTTATGTACATACATGAATGTGTACGTATGTGTGAGGCCTTACAACCGAACTGTTAGTCACCAGTGTCTTCTGTGGTCAGCAGAGTATCACTGACTCATTTCCCCCTACTTATGCAACAACATATCTCTTGTTATATAAAGAATCAGTCTTGCTTTCCTCGCCAGTAACATTAATACATCCCCCAACTGTCCCCCTTCATTAGTCAGAATTTGGCATTTAGGCGTCATATCTTTGCACACTGCACTAATTGGATTAACACTTAAGATACATGCAAAAATGAACCGATAAAACATCACATTTCCAAACTACTGCTGCACAAGTGTTCCAACAAATAATATGGACGGTCAGTTTATTTGCAACTTACTGGTTATTATGCCAATAAAATACAGTAGGTTCATGAATGCTTTACCAAAATGATGGCCAACCAATATGCAAGAGGATTCAATTGACATGAAACTGCAAATTGTAATTTGTGATGGGCTTGATAAAATTGACCAACATTGGCCCCCATTTAACAGGGTCACAATTTGAAAGTCAGTTGCTGTTGTCTGCATTCTGCCAATTTATTGTAAACCTGTCAATGGTAGACCTGTAGTGACTCCACACCGGTATGTAGGTCAACTATTGAGAGCCATTCCATGTTCCTGCTCCAACTCCTAAAGGCTAGCTCATTATAAATTAAGTGTATATGTATAGTTGGTCTATATTTAACATACTGTAGATAATTCTTTCAGAAGTTGTGTAGCCTCAGTTGTCTGTTTTTTTTTTAATACATCAATCAAATTCTGAGAATTATTCTGTATTAGGTTTGGCAATATTTATCTGACCTGGGGGCAATGATTTTGAGACTAGCAGCCCTGAAATTAACTACTTCCCTTTCCCACATACATGCAGTCTCAGGAATTGACATCTGACTGCTTCTTTGCAGACCCAGTACCACGTCAGTGTGTATGTGGCCATATTGCAAATAGGTAGGCCTACTGCTGCATGGAGCCACCACTGCAGTTTACAAAACAAGGGATTTCAAAAAGTAGCCAGATTTTATTTCAGTCAGTCAATGAAAACATTTCACTTGAAGAAAAAAAAAAAAAATGAAGTTGTAAGTACAAGTAACTTGTAGCATGTTCAGCATGCAGCAGTGGACCCAGGCAGATTGCCCAACCTGAAACATAACAGAAATACATTAGTGCAATCAAGAAGCCTTTGCAGAAGCCATCAGTAATGAGCTGATCTCAGACGCAGGTTGACAAAGTACTCATCCAAATTGTGTGTGTGTTTAAGTGATCACGGATCAGAACTACAACTTGTGTCTGTACAACAGCTGTTAACATATCTCCAAAGCAGAAAGGCCATACAAGCCTGCACAGCACAGGGAAACCCAGCTGAAGATCAGGAGCAGTGTCATGCCTACATGTAGAAAAAACAAAAGATAGTCAGAATTGTGAACACATCATTGACATGACCTCTGTGCTAGCAGTACATCTGTAGGACAGTTTGAGTGGCTGCTTATGGCAGAAGGGGCCACAGCAGTCAAAGACCACCCAACACTACACTCTAGCATGCACTTGGAGAACTGAGAGCTACATACAAGCCTGGGTCCTTAGGATAGCATGCTGTAGTGTCACTTGTTTAATTTTACTGAGAAAAAAAAAAAAAAAGTACTTGAATTACTTTGGAATAAGACTTCTTCTTCATCCATTCACTTAAGGGTCAGCCATTTGGGTCATGTAGAGAGAAAAAAAATAGGGAGCACCTCAGTCAGTTTTCTACATCTGTTGCTTTATTAAAACATTTACATTTTAGGAAAATGTGGCTCAGCTTATCATTTAATGTCTTAATCAGGATGTAGTCAGTGAGGGCAAGTTTGTCATCACAGCCAGTTCAGTAGTACTGAAGGCTACATACAAGCCCAGGTCCTTAGGATAGTATGCTGTAATGTCACTAGTAATACATTTTAAATTACCTTGACATAAGCCATCGTCATCCAGTCACTTTAGGGTCAGCCATTTGGGACAAGTCTCAAACGGGATGTACTCGGTGAGGGAAAGCCTGTCATCACTGCCAGATATGTTATTTAAAATGCAGCTCAGAAAGTGACCTGCAGGAGATGTGGTCAGATTGTCCATCCCTTCCCTCTTCAATGGAAGCCGATCCCTGCGGAAAGAGCCAAGTGTTTGAGACATTTCACAGTAATGGGCATGGTCAGTCAGTCAGGAACAATACGAGTCAGTGAGTGTCCTTCCCCAAAATGTTGCCGTAACAGTTATTTTTTTAAAAAACTGAACAGCGACCGTCGGTGGACGTTTTCATATCGGCTTCCCGTTGACCGTACACTGCCAGAGAAGGGCATGCATGGCTTCGATGTAGCCTGAAATGCATTATGGAGGGAAAACAATGTGGCAGGGGCTGGTGGCGCTAGACAAGGTTTCGCCATCCGAACAACGACACCTGGGTACTTCCACCCCAAGATAAGTCTACAGTACTTTTGACTATAGGCCTACATCAGTTATACAAAGGTTAACTGAGGTTTGGGAGGACTGAAGACAGACGGGATTCTAAAATACTCATTTAGGGTATTGATAGTTGATCTAATTATAATGGATGACTGGAAAGTGCCTGGAAAGAGAATGGTTAGGAATGTAGCCTACATAATTTTCTACATTGAAAATGTAGAACGGTTTAATATATTTTGCGCTAAAATAAGTTCTCAAAATAACAATCCCAGCTATCAACCTATAATTCATAAACACATAAGCAGGTTTAAAACACTATACATGTACAATAGGCCTACTTCACACCTCTCCAGGCAGGGGGACAGGCAGACAGCAATAGAGCAGGCACCAGACTGCTGCAAACAATGCAACTCAGGTCATTTGGACACACATAGAGCATTAAGCAGACCGTTAACTCACCTCTAGACAGAGGGACCCATGTGGCAACTGACAGACCAAGGAAAAAAGCAAACTGAAAGACACAATGACACAGGTGCTTTAAATAGCTCAACTAATTAGCGGGGTTTGGTCAGGGTGGAGCTGATTTGCCAATATGGAGGTGCGTTCAAGAGCCAACAGAGTGTAGGCTGAACACCTGTAATCTTGAACAACCACAACCCACTACAATCACATATCTGTATTTTATAAAGACGTCCATGGTTGGGTGCCAAGACGGGGCTCCCAATGCTGGTTGACCCTGATGAGGTTGAATAAATGTCAATAATAGTCCACATGAACAGACAAAAATCTCAAAATTCACCAGTGCTTGAAGAAATTATGTTTTTGCCTGCGGCGTCTCGACTTAATACTGTGTTTAGTTATTATTCGTATTCATAGAAAATACAGGGAAGACATAAACAGTGTGTCCAAAAGCACAATACAATGTGTATAATGGCTTTTCTGATAGGTCTTTACTGTCTGTTTACAGTGTAAACGACCAAATGATAAAAGTTACCAGTGTCATCTCTGCTCAGCAAAGCATCACTGACTCATTTCCCCCCACTTACATAATGACACATCTCATGTTTTATAATGAATCATCAAGTCTTGCTTTCCTCAGTCGCCAGTAACATTAACACATCCCCCACTGTTCCCCTTGATGAGTCAGAATTTGGCATTTACGTGTCATATCTTTGCATACCGCAATATGAAACCAGATTCTTATTTTATTTTTGACATGAAGTTCAGGCCTTTTACAATCATTCAAATAAGACAGGGAATTTGGCTGAGCTGATCATGAACTATAGGCAGTGTTATTTATTCCCAAGAATATATTTCTTAAAGAGATCCTATTATAGGGGAAGGTGGGGTGATTTGTGCATTTTGGAAGTTGCAAAACCCCTTGTTTCTAGAAAACCGTGGAAGAAATTGGAAATGTGACCACATATTTAAGAAGAGCCATCCATTTGACTCATCCTGTAAAGAAGGGAGACACAAGGAATAAGATATAAGCACATTTAAGCTCAAAAAACTGTGTTTTGCCTTTCAAAGTAAAATTTCCATGATCAAGGTTTTTTGATTATTGTGTCTGAACAATTATAGACACGTTTGAAAACATTTGACACATGTTTTAGTGCTACACTTTGAGTCTATATAGTTAGCACAATGTCAACCCTAAATTGCTGCATCATGCCTATTATCCAAAATTCTGGGGATGGGGTGATTTGTGCGCAAGGGCCTGGGTGAGTTATAAGTAAGTAAGTAAGTAAAATGTATTTATAAAAGCACATTTATGACAGTTTGCACTGTCCAAAGTGCTGTACATAGTGCATTCAGTAGGTAAACAATGAAGGTAAAATAACAATAACCAAAATAAAAGACGTAAAGCCCATACATCCACATAAACACAGATAGTAGTGCAGAGGTAAGTAAGTAGTGCAGAGGTTAATGGGGAGGAAACACCAGGGTGTACATATGGGTTTTGAGCCTTGATTTAAAGGCAGAAATGTAGGGGGAATCACATTTGTCAGGTGGCAGTTGGTTCCACAAGCACGGAGCAACTAGTGCAAAGTACATTTCTGAGAGTTGTGCCAGTGGCATGGCTGTATACGCTGGTCACCAAAAGAAAGTGATAGTCTACAGTAGCTCAGGAGAGAGTGACATCTCAATTCCACTTAACGACACCACTGATGAGAGTTCAGATGGCCAGAAAGATGATGATGGTGACTTTGTCATTGTGACACTACGTGGGGTGATTTGTGCGACAAGACAACTTCTTTTCCGAAAGCTATATTTCTTAAACAGTTTATTCCAGATCCAAAGTTTTTATTGCCAGGGATGCACAACATCCTGAAATATATGTACATATTTGAGTTGGAGACATAACTGTCAAGGCCTCACTTTAAAATCACTTTGAGTAAAAAGTTGCACAAATCACCCCACCTTCCCCTACTACTTTTCTGGTCTTAATTTCTTGTTAAAAACTGCTATAGAGCAACCTGACACGAATCACATCACAAAAAACTGTAGATTTTCGGGACACTCTTCCTCTTACCCTAGCCAGCACAGCAGTCTCTCTCTACACACTGCTTTGAGCTTCTCCGCCCCTCCCCCCCTGCTGCAAACCCCACTCCGTTGTGATTGGTTACCTTCCTTCCAGTAGCGGGAAATTTCAGGAAATTTCCAGGAAGGTGGGGGCATGCAGCCGGAGCTTGCCTGAGCGGCAGCATTACCATCAGTGTTGGGAATAACGGCGTTTAAAATAACGGCGTTAGGTAACGCCGTTCTTTTTTCAGTAATGGCGTAATCTAACTAATTACTTTTTCCGTCGTTACAACGCCGTTATCATTACTGAACGTTAAATGCGGTGCGTTACTATGAATTGATTGAATAAACTGTGTAATCCGAACGCACCCCTGGCTCCATACTACACAAACTGCTAGTAAGGAGACCGGGTGGGTTAACAACAAGATAAGCGATTGTTATTTCTCATACTGTTTTACGATGTGTTTTATTCAGTGTGGATGACATTATAACTGTCAGTTAGCGCCGTCACGTCAGTCAGCCGGAGTGCCTGTTTAGTGAAGTTTATTTTTCTTTCTCTCTCTGTTGTGTGAGCGTGCGCGTTGCCGCAGTAACCACCTATCAATCCACGGTTGAAACGTGCTCTCCCTGAGTTTGTTTGCATCGCCGTTGTGAGTAAGTGCATGGAGTTTCTCTATAAGTTATAATTTATGCACGTTATCAAACAGCTGCGATTCGCCGGTTGCAACAGCTGTTTAGTGTGTCATCATGAGCCGAATGTTGCTACTGTTATTTTCCTGCGATCTGTATGCTGCTGTGCATGTTAAAGAAGGAAATAAAGATAGGATAAAACCAGGGCTGGACTGGGATAAAAAATCGGCCCTGGCATTTTTGGCCATGGCAGCCCACCATGATTATTTATATGATATGCGGAGGCAGGGGCGTTGCACCTATTCTGCGCCCCTATACAGGAAGTCCTGATGGGCCCTCTGAGAGGCGGTCTTACAATACAAACATGTAACAGCTATGTTTGTCTATAGTCCAAAACATATGAGTGACTGGTCCCTCTCTGAGCCAGATAACATCACAATGTTTCTATTGATGAATGACCAAATCATTACGCGTACTTGAACACAACCCCTGGTCTAATGACTCTTAATAAACATGCACACACACAGTGTTTCTCACAGGAATTTGGGAGACTATGTCGTGGACCCTGGACCTTCTAGTGGGGTCCGGGGCTATGCTCCCCCGGAAGATTTTTTTAAAATGTTTAAGTAAAATTCATCAATCAGGTGCACTTTGAGGAGAAAACTAAGGCTAAATCAACTGTTTCCTATGTAAGCTATTTAGTACTATTTTCTGGAATAATTTATAGACACAGAATGACCAAAAAGCAGAAAGAAGAAATGTACATCTTTAAAAAATCCAGTAAGCTTCGGGAATTTTTCTCTTTGTTTGTATTTTTTAATGGCCCAATATAGGCCCCTGATCTTTGTAGCCCCGAACAATGTTATTTAAAAAATAACAAATGTACTGACGAATGAAAGGCCCCTGATATCTGTTTTTCCCCTAAATAACATTTTTCTGGGCCTTCAAAGATCAGGGGCCTATATTGAGCCAGTAAAAAAAAAAAAAAAAGTTTTTACCTCAGCCCTCGGCTGTGTGACTTGGCCGGGCCGGGCCGAGTCACACAGCCGAGGGTCCATAAAAAAAAATAAAAATAAATTTTGATTTTTGATTTTTTTTTTTTAATGGGCCTGGCCCAAAATGCCTGCCGGCCCACCAGGCACTGCCCGGTACGCCCGATGGCCAGTCCAGCCCTGGATAAAACCTTACTCCTCCTCTCATCGTCTCATGCTTCATAGTCTGACGTGTTTGGCCTTAAGTGGTGTTTTAGCCGACACCCCTGAAGTGAATCCAGTGATATAGCAGATCAGCACGGTACATTCAGTTTTCTCTACTACTTTTGTTGAGAACAAAATAGGCTAGGCCTACTTGAAGTGCAGGATAAACCTCTTGCTGTCGTTGATGTGCAATAAATATTGAAGGTTATGTAGCCTACAAGTAGGCCTACCTGTCTGTTCTACTCATTTCAACTGACTTGTGAAAACTGCTCCGAAAAATCCAAATTTGTTGACATACAGCAACTTTTTCTTTTTTACAGTAGGCTAACGCAAATAGTTACTTTCCCTGGTAACTAATTATTTCTATTATAAAGTAATTCAGTTACTAACTCAGTTACTTTTTGGAACAAGTAGTGAGTAACTATGACTAATTATCCTTTTAAAGTAACGTTCCCAACACTGATTACCATACATGGAAACATGACAGAAACGACCCGAGCGTGACAGAGAAAACCCGGAAATTTGAACAAGTTCGGCTCGACCGGCTGCCATAGTTTTTAGTGCTCTGCATAGCCACCCCAGACAGTCAGCAGGGAATACGTCGAAATGCATGTACGTAATTATTTGATACTCTAGTATGGTTAAACATTAGCCTGGTCCAACCAGACCATCGTGCATCATTTCATTTGTACAGAAGGTCTAGAAGTGCTGTAATTGGCAAACGTTCACTCACTTGGAGGCGGGTGTCTGTCGAAGTTTAAAACTATTGGATCTGCCCAGTGCCACTCTGGATTAGCCAACCAATCGCATCACGTTTGGTCGTCACGTGTGTCATGAGCCGGCTTTTGACGGTGCATTCCAGTTGGACAGGGAACTCGGAAATTTCCGACTTCACTACATATTGTAGTCTATGAATCTACCGGTACCTGGCAACGGTAACTTGCTAGAGCCTAACGTTTAGTTATTTGGATGAGAAAGGTTGTAGGCGTCCATACTTTCGCGAGCAGATGCACTGGAACACGGACAGGTCGGAACTCGGAACTACCAAGTCGGAAATCTCCTTCTTCTGAGTATAAAGGAACGCAGCATTCAACTGAAACTGGAGCGCGACTTCGACGTCATTGTTCTCAGCCACTCGCTCTGTTCGCTGATTGGACGACTGTAGATTCTCCGGCTAAAGCTGGGAAATGCACTGTACACCCAGACTGACTACTGAAGGGAAAATGAAATTTGGCCGGAAGTAGGCAGGCGGGCGGAGCCAGGCTACTTAAACATGACTATAAATCATTATAACAACGTTTATAGGTCATAAAATTCGAAATTTATCATAGGTCCTCTTTAAGTAGTCACAAGCCAAAACAATTAAAACCCAAAATGACCCATCTAAAACAACACAGATGAGATCCATCTTTAAGGGATTTAAGCTATATGTATTGAGTAGATGTTACCAAAAATGATTACCTAAATTCTGTGGTGGTTTCCTTAATTCAGACAGGGGGCTTGATAGAGGCCGGTGTATGTCGTATTGACATTTCAAAAGCATTTCAAAGCTCTCAGAGGTAAATGCAAATTGTTATTTTTGATAGGCTTGATACAATTTACCAACACTAATTTGAAAGTCAGTTGCTGTTGTCTGCAATCTGTTTTGGTAAACCTGTCCATGTTAGACCTGCAGTGACACCACTGACACCGTAGTATGTAGGTCAACTATAGACACAGACATTCCGTGTTCCTTCTCCAACTCCCAAAGGCTAGCTCATTATTAATTTAGTGTAAATGTACTGTTGGTCAATATTTCATTGTTAACAGTTCTGTTACAAACCAACTGTAGATAAACAATTTCTGTTATGTCTGTTGTTTTTTGTTTTTCTTGGCACATCAAATTCTGAGAATAATGATTATGTATTAGGTATGGCAATACAGACATATACTGTATTTGCCCCTGAGAAGAATCAGGATTTAAATAAGAAGCTATGTATAAATTCTGATTTCAAGATTTCAAACCTCTATGTTTTGTGTGTGTGTGTGTGTGTGTGTGTGTGTGTGTGTGTGTGTGTGTAATAGAGAGGGATAGTACCCACCCATAAAACACTCGCAAGCTAATTGCCTGTAAAAAAGGCAATTCCATTCCACCCAAATATAATGTAGATGTTCTTGCCTATTATTTTATTCATTTTGACCAAAACAACATGTACTATCATATTATATGAGCCGTGTTATTGGCCAGGCCTTACAATGCATTATCCAGTTGCCATTCTACACATGACCCAGAGATGGCAGTGTTATTCCTCTGTTAGTATTGCGACATCTAACAGGGACATTACCTGAGATAAAACAGACCTGTAAATGAAGCACCTTATTATAAAGGGACTATCATGATATGGTGTGACAGTAACATGAGGCCTAGTCCGCTTTGCATTAAGCAGGATTTAGCACTAATGCTACATTTTTATCTGATAACATAAGACCAATACCTGATAAGCAAACCAATACGAAGAGGATTTGACTCACATCTCAAGCCAAGTGCAGCATGCACTTATTTGAATAGATAGGCCTATACAATGTGCCTAGTAATCCTCCTCACTGTTTCTCCACTATTCACTACATCACCTCCCCCTATACTACGGTACATCATCAGCCCCCCCACTCTCTCCATCCTTCTCTCTGTCGGGTCCCACAGCAGACAGGAACTATAAAACAGTGAGCAGACTTTCACTCAGCCAGGGAACAGTGGGAACCAACACACCTACAATTTATTGGGAGGCTGCAGCTTCTTTCATGTTTTTACCACTGTTTCGTGTAATGTCCCTGGGCTCGTTTTTAGGAGGTTTACAGCAAGGAGGAAAATGATCCAATATAAGAGATATCAGAAGGTCATATGAACAGATGAAGTACGTTCATAGTTGCTATTCAAGCAATTACACAATGACAATATACATGACTTAATGACAGCTCTACCCTAGTTCCCACAGAGATAAGGAGCACAGGGCGTTGTTTAAATCCGAGAGGATTTCTTTTCATTCGCTTCTGTCGACAAACTCTCTGCAGTGCCAGTAATCCCAGTTACTGTAAGAAGACAGGTAACATATGCGTCAGTTTAATCTGCAGAGTGAGTGAAAACAGAAATAGAGAAGCTTCTTTATTGGTTTCGGCTCAGTGCCACAACTGCATGAAGAACATCCCGTGTTGAGGATTTGAATAATTTAAAAAATCCAGTTTTTCCAAAAATATTTAACACATCCAGTCTGAAAGGAGGGGTTGCACATCATATATTCCTACAGGCAACATGTAATGTATGATGCCCTGAAACACTAACTAGCAGGTCCAGCCTGCTATCTGAATAAAAGGATAGACAGTGAGACGAATGACATCATGTACTACTGTTACTGTTACTGTGTGTGTGTGTGTGTGTGTGTATGTGTGTGCGCGTGTGTGCGCATGTGCATTTGTGTGTATGTTTCTGACATCATCTGAAGCAGTGACACCCTTGGGCACGGTATGTCAGCCTTCTGCCTCCTACACGTTCAGATCTGTAAAAAGCATGAATGACCACAAACACACCGACACTGACACACACACACGCACGTTTAAGAGTTGTTTTCAGGCAGCTTAACAGTAACATTCCTTTATTCCTCAGCTGTCAAAGAGAAACACAAATCAATAACAACATTTTTCTTAAACAATATAAAAAATTGATTTGTGAGAATGTTTTTCTGTTGTTTCTTTCCACGTCCTGCCAATACTCTTAACTGTGGTCCATGTGTTGCTTCAGTTCTCTCAGGTCTTAACTGTCTCCACATGCCCAGCGGAGGCACATGGGGAATAAATAAAGCTTTGGTCATAGGCCTGCTGGCCCTGGTCCCAGATCCTGCTCTTCTCCTCTCCTCAGTGTCCCTTCATCCGGCAGCAGAGGAGATAGACTTACCTTTGCTTTTATCCATTTGGACACCAGTGTGTGTGTGTGTGTGTGTGTGTGTGTTAATGAAAGTGAAATAGGTCAACCTGAAGTTAAATAGTCTTTTATCAGTGTCCCTTCATCAGGCAGCAGAGTAGATTGACATAATTCGTACCTTTGCTTTTATCCATTTGGACACTAGTGTGTGTGTGTGTGTGTGTGGCCGTGCACGTCTGCATGTATGTGTGTGGCCGTGCACGCCTGCATGTGTCTGCATGTGTGTGTGTGCGCGTCTGCATGTGTGTGTGTGCATGTGTGTTTATGAATGTAAAGAATGTCAGCTTTGAAGTTCAATTGTCTTTTCAACTGTGTTGACGTGAACGTGCCATTCATCCACGTTTATAGGCTACACGGCATACTAAACACTCTTGTCTCTGGCCTCTCTCCTGTAGTTCCCCCAAAAACAGGTCTCTTGTATCAGAGTTCGTCTCGCGAGCCGCGGGCTGCGGGCGGAGGCGATTCTCCCGTGACAGTGTTCTGTGCCACAGGGCGGATGCTGCCCTGTTGAGCCGTCTTGCGTGCGTGCTGCCTGTCCCAGTCTGTCTGCACGGCCTCGTCATCCCATATGGTGGAGGTCTCCGTGTCGCTGACGTAGCCCGGCTCCCCGGTGTAGTGTGTGGGGTAGATGAGCAGCGGCTCTACAGAGAAGGCCTTCAGGTCCCGTCGCTCAAAGTGAGACATGAACTGAGTGCTACGCAGAGGAGGACAGCATGAGGAAGAGAGGGACAAAAGAAAAGTGGAAGAGATGTTTATGGACACCGGAATGCAATTTGATAGTGATTATCAGCAGTGATGAATGGTTATGAGGATTTGATTAAAGGTGCACTATGCAGTTTCGGGTGAGGGGGGTTTGTTTACATTTGCACAGCTTGCAGTTAGTTCACAAAACCTATTTACTCTATTTGTAGTTCTTGGTATTGAATGATTTTATCATCATACATTTTTTGAGGTACCAAACGTAAGACTTAAATGTGTTTGAAAACAAAACTGTGGGGTCTGCAACAGTGAAACAGTTATTTTTCAGGCAACTTTCTCACTTCAAACAGTGTTCCAGGGGTCTAATTTTAGTGTAAGGTAAATGTATTGATTCAGTTAAGAGAATATACCTTAGGACAGGGGTTTTCAAAGTGTGAGAGAGTGAACCCCCCTCAGAGAACACATTCTTTTTCTAAATCCCTGTGTGTTTTGAAAGATCTTTTAATTATTTTACAAATTTAAAGATATTTTTGAAACATTCTAAACATTTTTGTGCGTTTTTTTAATCCAGTGTTTTAATCCTGCTTCCTTTAAGCATGGATAGTAGTGACTGAGTGTGCAGCGGAGTGAGAAAGATAGGCAGACAGACTTGCCCAAATTATTGACTAGTTAAATGTCATTCACACACCCAGTGTTTTTTCGCTAGTGCCTCCAATGTTCTGCTGGAGGAAAATAGTAGCCAGTGGAGAACCAGACCCTCGTAGGGGGGTCCGGGGGTATGCCCCCCCGGGAGATTTCTTTTCACCTTTTTAAAGTGAAATGCATGAATCTGGTGCACTTTGAGAAGAAAATTAAGAGGCTAAATATGAGGAATTTTGTGTGAACAAATCATTTGGAGACACTGGGTCTGATGAATTAGTAGCTATTGAAGAAAGACACATTTCTTTTTCCATAAAAATATGAATTTAAAATAAAACCCTCTGGGTTGGGCTTGGTGCTCTTTTTCTTTAACGAGACCTATTTCTCTGTAATATAATGAATGCATTTAAATGCAGTGAGAGGAGCGAAGCAGAAGAACTCTTGTCCAGCTATGCCGTGATCTTAATATAAAAAACACAAACTCAAAAAAATAAAAAATAAATAAAAAATAATAATAATATTTTTTTTCACATATTCATTCGCCCCCCCCCCCGCCATAACCCTGCGCAAAAACCACTGCCTTAGGAAATGTTCACTTCTCGGACACACCAGAAGTTGCATAGTGCACCTTTAATAATTTCAGCCTCAAAATTTTATTTGAGAAAAAAAGGTTGCAACAATTTCCTAGGGCCCATGATGCCTTGTGCTGTCCAAAAAGGTATATCGCATGTAAACTGGAACCTGGAAATAGGAATTGCAGGGTAATTGGGGGCAATCAAGGAACTGACCATTCATAGCAATGGGTTACAAGGTTAGCTTTGGTGGAAAACACTGGTGTTTGAAGGAGCTTTCAACGAGTTTGATAGTTATAGTTATGTTTTCCATAGTTATGGTTACCAACTGACTCTGTCTGTGACGGCTGTGACAAACTACTCAATCATTGCTGCTCACATGACTCATTTGCTTTTTGCTTCTGACGCTTCATATCCTCTTAACTGGAACTTGTGCTGTCCCCGGTCATGTACCGGAATTTCATTCCACCACAGTCAGCACATTTACAGGCTATCAAATAGGGAAACAGGACATTCTTCTCCGCAATTGCAGCACAATTTAGTCAACAGGAATGTTTTTATCACTATTTACACATATTTAGAATTGCGCGGTTTAGAATAACAGAAAGAGTTCAGTTTTTCATAAGCAAAAGTGGAGAGAAGCACAAGTTGATATCAGTAAAGGTGCAGCTCATAAAATGTATTAATGTTATTAAGAGTAGTTTGTGTACACCAATTATAAATGTTTTACACAATAATTATATGTTCTATCGGGTTTGGGACTGTTTACGACATAACAAGCAATTTAAAGAAATGTGTGTTCTTGAAATTATACACATAAGCATTTTCCACTCTCTTCTAAATGTTTACAGACGGAACAAGAAAATCCGCTGCAGGTTCATCGATAATGACAACACTAGTTGCGCTCTTCTACACTGTTGCAATGATGATAAAGTTGAATGTAATCTAGTCTATAAGATAAAATAAAACATTTTATCCGGCAGATCAAAATGGTATCTTACACCACTATCGTACCATCATATTGTGTCATAAACAGCGCATACATCTACTATAAGCATGCAGCTGGTCCAGAAGGAGGAATGGAGGCTGTGTGGGTGTGACACATCGGCCAGCCAGGTCACCATAGAGGTCAACTCAACTGCCATCCGGTGACCTGCTTAAAGCCTGTCGGCGAAACCCAACACCTTCATTATAACTCATAAAGTAGCTGACCTGCTGCAACACACACACACACACACACACACACTCTTACATTCCTCATTATGAGGCCTTTACAATGGCTTTACTGTCATTTATTTCTCTTGCTTATTTACGTGAGATTTGAGCAAAAGTTAAGTCATGAGCAAAAGTGGAGAGAAGCACATTTGTGATTTAAGAAGACACATTCTTCTTCCACCTGTTAAACACCATATCTGTCATAATACTGTAATATCCACTGTTTAAATGCTTCAAATAATGCCCTGCTGTTCGTTTAAGTAATACACACATTTTACATAATTTTCCATGCCTCATTTCCCATTTCTTTCCGATTTGAACAAACTCAGCTTCTCTCACTGTTGACTACACACACACACACACACACACACACACACACACACACACACACACACACACACACACACACACACACACACACACATACACACAGTGTATTCACTAGTAATCTATACACGCCACACTGGACACACATCTCTGTGTATTTATATAGCAAGCAAGCAACACACACACACACACACACACACACACACACACACACACACACACACACACACACACACACACACACACACAGTGTCCATCTCTACCCAACCCCCATGCTCAGGGCTCTATCAATGGGAATCCTGTCCACTTCTCCGACCGGCAGGAAGAGCCGCACTGGCCCACATTCCTCAAAAAGAGAGAGAGAGAGAAGGTAGGGGGAGGAGAAGCGGGTGACACCGGGAGGGAGTAGGTGTGCAAAAAAAGTAAAGCTCTGTTTAGGAGAGTACAAAATAAAGTATTAAAAAAGAATGAGAAAGAATGAATAGAGAATAAAAGGAGGATGAAAGGGTAGAAAGCATCAAAAAGGTATGTTGGGAAAGGAGAGAGATGGTGGAGGTGGAGATGGAGATGGAGATAAAGGTGAAGGAGAGCAGGGCACGGCAGGAATTCCCCGGCAGAAAAGAAACAGAAAAGCAGCCATTGTGTGGCGCACCGTACGCACTGAACCCCAAGAACAATCCATGCCCTGTGTGTGAGGGGAAGAAAGAAAGAGGGACAGAACCAGGGGGAAGGAGAGAGAGAGAGGGGGGGGTTAAAGGATAGAAGTAGAGACCTATAGGGAGAGTTATTTGGAGTTGAACTGGAAGGAGGTTGTGGTCCACCACCGGAGAACAAACTAGAAAACTACAGTACTCGCCGTCCCTCAGTCTAAGTGGGACGCACACAGTACATGCATGTTAGTGCCTATGAATAGATAATTACTGTACGGTCTGTGCCTTAGTGTTTCTGCGCTGCCTTTATGGACGCAGATTCTGTTTTGGTGAATGCACAGGATCCCTGCACTCCTAATTTTAACTGGCGGTGTACTTTAAATATACTTTCTTTGCTTCGCCATCTTCGTGTTTGTTTCTGAATGCAGATTTACCTGAGACATTCACATGCAAAAAAAAGAGTGCACCTGCGATCATCTATTTGTGGTCCTGGGTAAATATTTGTTCTTCTGAAAACCCCAGACCGTCTGAAAGGGTCTCTCTGTTTGAGTGGGGGAGCATTATACAGAAATACTTTTGTTTCTGCAGCTTTGTGGGTTTTTTCAGCGCAACATGCCTGAAATAAAAACTCCACGCGTCTGTATATCGCATGTGCGTGCTATTCCTATCAACTTAAGTATATTGCGTTTATGCAACACTGTGATTTTAACTCGAAGAAAACTGTAAGTAAAAGACTGACTTGGGGTGTTTGTCGAACATGACGGGCAGGAATTCGTCGACCGGCAGCATCCTGGTGAAGGGATCGGCAGCCAGTAACTTCTTGGCCCCTTGCTGTGACAGAGCGTAACCCAGCGTCCAATAGGAGTAGTCCGCCTTAACCAGGTTGTTCACACCGTCCACGGACTGCTCCGGCTGCTGCACCTGCATACGCTTACGCCCCACGTAGCTAGAACACAGATAGAAAGAGTGTGTTGTTTTTAGGCATCACACACACATTTTTTTTTTCATTAAAGAAGAAAAAAACTGTGAGTGTGTGTTTGTTCTAAAAAGTGGGTGTGTTCTTACATGAGGTCCCAGTCCAGCTGGGTTTTGTCTATGTCGTCCATTATGGCCTGTATCCGTCCTTTGAATCTGGGCTCAAACCTCACGTCGTCCTCTAAAACAAGAACCTTCTGGAGGTCGCGCTCCAGCACCTAGCGGTCAGAGAAAATACGAACGTACAGTATAGCAGCTTTGCTTTTGACGATTGTGCTGTGCAAACATAAATTGTCTATAATATGCACCCACAGAGCCCCAATAAAGCACATTAGCTGTGTTATTTTGAGTGCGGAAAATTTGATTGTTGCATATTAATTCAACATGTTAAAAGAAGTAATTGAACACATTTTTCCAGCATACTGCAGGAGCACATTGGCTTTATGTTATTTACAGTGAAAACGTTTACTGATGCTTCAACTTTATCAGTGCAGTGATGGATTGTTTGGAGAGACAAACCATCAATGGAACTGCTGTTTCATGCCTTGTTAGTCTGAGAACAGATTTATAAAAGTGAATTAAAATACAACTTTTCACCCAACTATGTCATATAATATAGATCATATTTATAATAGAATTTTGAAAAGTCAGCATACATATTTATGTTCAGGCAGGTGGTCCCTACACAGCCCTGCTTCTACCCCATATAAGTGCAGTACTCTTCCCTGCTCTCACCTCTGTCCATATGGAGTGATGGCTGAGGAAGCAACCGATCTCCCCTCGGGTGAGGACTCGACCGGAGTAAGGGTCTTTGTAGCCCGGCATCATCTCTATCCCAAGAGCCTGCAGCTGGGACGAGTTGAGAGCTCTGAGAGGGAGAGAAGAGGAATGGGAATACAGGGAGGGGTAGTGGGCAAATTAAGGATGGTATTTCTTAGAACAGCAAAGTTAAACCATAGTTGCAGCAAGTATTACAATTGACATTGATTATCCTATAGCTGAAGTTGATGCAGCACAGATAAGAGTGCATCAGACGTTTTAGAAATGAAATTGCTTGTATGACTTCAACAGGCTTTACCACTAGGAGAGTGTCTGGATTATAATTATTTCTTTCAGGATTAAATGATCCCTCAGGGCAGTTCATGGAGTGCACACAGGCCTCTGTGACCTACTTGCCGTCCACTGCTTCCTTCACCGTGGCGTACAGACCCAGAGAAGCCATTGTTTTCAACATCCTGGTCCGTCTGTCCAGCCGACGCTTCAGGTTGATCAGGAAAACCTAAACAGAAAAACATGGGAGACATGTTCCCTTTGCTCCGAAACCTCAATGGGTAAAAGTATTCCTATAATGTTTGGTGCAATTTCTTTTGCATGTTTGTCATGGTTGAATAGTTAACAGCTAGGAGGACAGATAAAAAAAACACAACAACATAAAAGCTCTGAGGTGAAGCAGAGGCCAAAGGAATAACCTGAACCAACAGAAAGGGAGAGGAACAGCTTCAAATTGAGGAAGAGGGGGATGCTGATAAACTGTAAATAAACAGAGGCAAAGAATATGAGGTCCTGCTGCTCCTCCAGGCGGAGCCAGCGCACTCATTATACTTACTTTATCAAAGCCTATCGTGTCCTGCGCTGATGTTGGAGAGTACAGGTGCTCGGTGGGCTCAATGTCGTGGTCAACTGTTGACAGAGAGACAGAGAGCGAGAGAGAGAGAGAGAGAGAGAGAGAGAGAGAGAGAGGCCAAGCGTTAATACAACAAAAACAGGATTAGGGAATAAACTAATAAAATTATTTCCTTTGGATTGTGGTGGTTTATTTAAGTTGGTTTATTTAAAAATCTGAGCAGAGAGGAGAGCAGCCACTGAGACCAAAGTGGGGGAGAAAGAGAGAGGGAGGTGAGGGATGAATAAACAAAAGAGAGAGAAGAGGAGACAGACGGGGCGAGAGATAAAGCAAGGGGGATTGACGGGATGTAATCACAAAGGGGTAAGGAGGTCAAGGAGGAGAAGAAACAAACCTGCCTGAGAGGTGCAGTAATCAAGGAGTGACAGCTAGTCACAACAGCTAGAAAGCGTTTGTCGATGTATGTGTGTGTGTGTGTGTGTGTGTGTGTGTGTGTGTGTGTGTGTGTGTGTATGCCTGCTCACTCAAAGCCTCCGTGATGGTGTGTATGAAGCTCTCGCTTTCGTCGTCCACATTTTGCTGCGCTTTGAGAGGGACAGGCAGTAAACCGTAGTGTTCTCTGTTACACACATGCATCTGCACACCTGAAACACACAAATACACATGTGAGAACGCACACATGGTTCTGTAAATAAGACCTCTTGACCCAAATATTTCAAATAAACATGCCCATCAAACCACCCTGGGGTCCTCTCATACGATCACACTATACACACTTAGAATCTTCTTGACATTGCTTTAAGTGTTAAAGTTATTCATGAAGTTTATGCAGTAAAATAACAACGGACATGGTTAGGATGATGCAATACATAGTGGTTACTAGGACGGGACATTTTAAATAGAAACTGGGTTCCGTTTTGTCACTTTATAATCAATTTTGGTGTTGTTTCAATTGATGACACATAAAATGTATTATGTTAATTTAACATTTCAAGATTCATACTTTCTACATTTAAGTACTCTGTTAGTTTGACCAAAAAATGGGTTCAAATATCTTTATTTAAAGCAAGCCTGTGTAACTACTAATGAGAAGTGGCTGCTGTGGCCACAAGAATAAAAACTCCTAACACTAACTGCCACAAGCTACAGATCATACCAGGCCAAGCATCTCCTATGTGTTGAATTAAACAAGGATGTGCTTTATGGCATATTAATGATATTACATGTTCTTTTATGCATTGTTGTCAGTATTGAAACTAGTTTGTGAGAAGGAAACCCCCGCCTCTGTGCTTCAGTGAGTGTCTTTGTGTTTGCATATATCTTTGTGTGTTTGTGTAAATTCTGTTATGTGTTTACTTCTCAGTTAGCAGGCGAATGCCACACACTCTTGTTGTCTATAAAATGGAACGCCTAATGGTTTCTGTTTGTTCCCTGCGGAAGATTAATCACATCAAACCCAGATATTGTCGCACACTGACAAACAGCCAAATGCACAGTCAAGACAGACACATGGATCCATTTTTCTTTGCTCTTACTCATCTGCCTTAATCCTTAATCTGACCCATGTGCATATAAGAACTAAAGAAGTCACAGACAGTCCTCTGTGGCTTTCATGTGACATTCCTGCAACAAATGCAGTGTTTTTTGGGTGTGTTTTGAGTTTTCAAACTGACCTGCTTGCAGGGGCGGATCTACCGGGGTGGCATGGGGTGGCAACTGCCACCCTAAAACAAAGCCTTGCCACCCCAGCTGCCACCCCAGTTGGCAGCGCCAAATTAAACGTTTATTTTTGGCTGTTAAGAGACATTTACGAGCGCGAGTTTCAAATGTCCGACTGCAAGTGAATGTAGCCAGGTAATATTTCCCCACCCCGATCCCCCGCGACCCACTCCCGAGACTCCTAACAGCTCCTAACGGCACTGATTTTGAATACAAGGAAGGCGTGCGAGAGACGGATCTTACAAAGCAAGCAGCACAGGAGAGACTACACTCTCCAGGTATTACTGATCAACTGTCTATCTATGAAGAAATTACAATAATGAGAAAAGAGCAGGGCTAATGGAGTTGTAGTTTTCCTATAAAGTTAATATGCTGCTGTGTGGTGACAATGACTAGAGGTTAATAATAACGTAAGGAACTCGTGAATGCCTCGGAAAAACTACAATAACGTTCACATCAGCGAAGATTGTGCACTAGGCCTACTGTAGGCTACTGATCCAAATTCCACAACTCATTACTTGTGTTACAGTTTAGTAGGCTACAATATTTATTCATTTATATTTGGTTGCTCCACCTTAAGTCAGCCCAGGCAAAACAGGATAGTTAAGTTTTCGTTTTTTGGACAGCTGTTCGCTCAGCTGATGGGCTCGAGCCTCACGGAGCAGACAGTGCGAGTCAGTCTAAAGTCAGCGGTCAGAAATCAAAAACCTAAATTATAAAATAAAGCTATCTCTTACTCCCTCTGTCCACTGCACACTTAGTCACTAGTAGCTTAAAGGAAATACATGAGGATTAAAACCTCATTTTGCACTTTATTATTTTTGAATATTTGAAGATTGCATGCAAGTAAAATACCACCAGCCACTAGCCTACATTCTCAATGATAGACGTGAATAATCACTTCTTCTTATTTTCTAAACCAATTTGTTTTTAACAATAGAGGAGAATAAATATTTGAAAGCAATACAGAATGCATGATATTACTGCATTGTATTCTATTCTATTGTTGTCACTGGGAACCTAAATGTTGTCAATTACTTTACATAAACTTGATGCAAACAAATTCACCAGAATGCAGGAAATGAAGTGATGAATGCTCAAAAATTTCTGGGGGGGCACCCCCAGACCCCCCATTTAAAAGGTGTCCTAAACCAAGGTTTAATCATAACCTATACCCTTGAAATTCATTAATTATTTTGTTTAATTTTATCTATAGGCCTTTGTATAAGGATATACTTCCTAATTCTTATCACACTATTTTAAATTAAAGTCTTAGGTTGTGCTTATCAATTGCTCATAATAACCAGTAGGCCTATTTCTGTGTTGGACATTACTGAACCTCTTCCCATTTACAGTGTGTTTAATAGGTCACTGTTTGTGACCAAACATAGGAAAATGCCACACAATATTTTTATGAATGATTTTATCTGTATTGTATGTAAATTACTAGAATATTTGAATAACTTGATATTTGCACTCAAGTTAGACTGATGATTGACATCTGATGGGAGTATCTCATATTAACACAGACCAAAGACTCACTGTTAACTAAGTACTTATTGCAGCCCTATTTGCATAGCTTTTGAGCCCCATGTTGGTGTATTAGTGCAGGTGTTTGTTGTGAGGCAGGTAATGTAGTAATTATTCAGTAATAATAATCTTTAAAATTGTCTGACACCTTTTATGTTTAAATGTAAGGCTTCACTCGTGCTACAATACATTAAGTATTATGTTATTTAGTCAACATATCTAAATGTGGGGGCTTTCCCAAGTACATATTTATTTATATGGCTTTAATTAAATCGGCATACTGTATTTACATCCGCCACAGGTTGCCACCCCTTAAAATCTCCTGCCACCCTCTTGCCACCCCATGAATATTTTTCTAGATCCGCCCCTGCCTGCTTGACGTGCAGAGAATGCAAACACCATGATGTCATCAAATGCCCAGCTGTAGTCCTCATGGGGAGGGTAGAAAGTCAGATCCCTGCTGGATTCACGACGCAGGTCTAATAAGAAAGTGCTGTGCACCATGGGAACAGGGAAGCAGCCCAGTCGCTTCCACTCCCTGATAGGCTGGTAGTCTGGGGTTCGTTTATAGTAACCCTGAAAGAGAGGAGGGAGAGACAAAGGACACCGGGTTCAGGGTATAAATCTAGATGAGTGGACAGTTTGTGTATGAATGTTAAGTCTAAACTGCACCTGTGGGGTGATGCCACACCAGTAGTTGGAGTAGAGTGAGCGAGACTCTAACATGGGGGCCACCAGGGTCAGGTTTTCAGCCATCATCAGGTTGAGCACACGGGGGTTGGTCAACAGGTTGTCGCTGTCTACAAACTGTGGGGGGAGATTCTGCAAGTCACTCATCGGATATTATTCATTCTGAAACTAAATCGAGGAACCTTGTGGGTTATCTTTAAGAAATACTGTATGTAACTTGTATCTAAAACTAACGGACGCCATATGAAGATCAAAATCAAAATAAGGGAGATTTAATCACATATTAATTGAAATGCAAATAACAAATATCCCTATAAGATATATAAACTGTCAACATTTCTGCAGTGTACATCAGTTTAACTGACAAATAATTACAAATGTGAAAAATCCCTTTATGAAGAACTTTTCATTGGTATCAGCTGTTTCATTCACGCTTCATTATCACTGGCTCCTACACTAGTCACCTGCCTTTTAGCTGACTAGTTACTGTAAGTCAACTCATATTGATGAAGGTGAATCACAGAGGGGCCATTATAACCAGACATTTAGTCACTATTATACTTTGCTGATATGCTAGTACCAACACTGTTTGCAATAGCGGCTCCATCTCAACTCCTTATGCCTTACATTTTCTGGTAATTTTCATCTTACTGTGATTAAAAATCTATTGTTATGTGTTTATAAATGGGGAATAGTTCTTCCAGAAAGATCTCTGTTGCTGCTTGAATTCTTTAAAGAGCTCCCTCACATAGCAGAGGCTTTGCTGCCAAATCAACCATCTGCTATAAATGACCAAGGGGTTCTTTCTCAAGTGTGTCTAACTGAATAATGGCACATTGATATTACGTAAGATCCAATAGAATCTCTCAGCCATTACCAGTATGTAGTCAGCCCATCGCTCCCTGGCGGCCTTCAGCGCTGCCTGTCTCAGCTTCATCACGTGGTTGAACCTTGAAGGAGGCCAGTGCTTCGGGCCCCACTCATCTGTGTAGGACCTGATAGAGGGCAAATGCCATTTAGTCTTCACCATCACATTAGAAAATACAAAATAATGTGAGAAAACCAGAACAAATCAAAGGATTGAAATCCAAAGTGTGAGAGGCTTTGACATACAGTAAGCGGTTCCTTGTGGAAACTGTGACTCACTTTGGCTCGTCCATGGGTCTCCACTCCACGTCATGGTAGACACTCTGGGCTCCCTTCAGCCATTCTCTCAACATGGCAGTGGTGTTGTCCACATTATGGTCCGTTGCTGCCCTGAAAACACACCAAACACGGGGCGACACAGGATGTCATTCAAATGAAGCAAAACTATTGACCTTCCATCACAAGTCAGAACCAGAACAATTTCAATTTTCGGAAAACTA